>CM068984.1:14579944-14788195 GCA_035357415.1 Ophraella communa
ATTTAAACTTTGCTTTGTCACTGTGTTAAGTAAATATTTTTGTCGTCCAAAACACTTGAAATTATGAGTAAAAGGGTTTTTAAAGACGCTGAATCGATTGATGCAGTTTGTTCGTAAATAGAGAAATTTGGTTGGGAATCTATTGAAGTTAAAGTAGTACAGCGAAACTCGAAGGAAGTCAATTTTGATGGGAATTATAAAGAGATTTGGCATTATAGCTTTATTTTCCTATTAAACATGTTTGATCTAATGGTTCTACACTAAATTTATCAAGCATAACCTAATTAAGAATTTTAGCAAAATTTAAACCGTAGTAATTGCTTTGTCACTGTGTTAGGTAAAAAATTTTTGTGGTCAAAAACACTTGAAATTATAAGTAAAAGTGTTTTTAAAGACGCTGAATCGATTAATGCAGTTTATTCGTAAATAGAGAAATTTGGTTGGGAATCTATTGAAGTTGAAGTAGTACAGCGAAACTCGAAGGACGTCAATTTTGATGAGAATTATAAAGAGATTTGGCATTATAGCTTTATTTTCCTATTAAACATGTTTGATCTGATGGTTCTACACTAAATTTATCACGCATAACCTAATTAAGAATTTTAGCAAAATTTAAACCATAGTATTTGCTTTGTCACTGTGTTAAGTAAAAAATTTTTGTGGTCAAAAACACTTGAAATTATAAGTAAAAGTGTTTTTAAAGACGCTGAATCGATTAATGCAGTATGTTCGTAAATAGAGAAATTTGGTTGGGAATCTATTGAAGTTAAAGTAGTACAGCGAAACTCCAAGGACGTCAATTTTGATTGGAATTATGAAGAGATTTGGCATTATAGCTTTATTTTCCTATTAAACATGTTTGATCTGATGGTTCTACACTAAATTTATCACGCATAACCTAATTAAGAATTTTAGCAAAATTTAAACCATAGTATTTGCTTTGTCACTGTGTTAAGTAAAAAATTTTTGTGGTCAAAAACACTTGAAATTATAAGTAAAAGTGTTTTTAAAGACGCTGAATCGATTAATGCAGTTTATTCGTAAATAGAGAAATTTGGTTGGGAATCTATTGAAGTTGAAGTAGTACAGCGAAACTCGAAGGACGTCAATTTTGATGGGAATTATAAAGAGATTTGGCATTATAGCTTTATTTTCCTATCAAACATGTTTGATCTAATGCGAGATCTAATGGTTCTACACTATATTTATAACGCATAAGCTAATTAAGAATTTTAGCAAAATTTAAACCATAGTATTTGCTTTGTCACTGTGTTAAGTAAAAAATTTTTGTGGTCAAAAACACTTGAAATTATAAGTAAAAGTGTTTTTAAAGACGCTGAATCGATTAATGCAGTTTATTCGTAAATAGAGAAATTTGGTTGGGAATCTATTGAAGTTGAAATAGTACAGCGAAACTCGAAGGACGTCAATTTTGATGGGAATTATAAAGAGATTTGGCATTATAGCTTTATTTTCCTATTAAACATGTTTGATCTAATGGTTCTACACTAAATTTATCAAGCATAACCTAATTAAGAATTTTAGCAAAATTTAAACCATAGTAATTGCTTTGTCACTGTGTTAAGTAAAAAATTTTTGTGGTCAAAAACCTTTGAAATTATAAGTAAAAGTGTTTTTAAAGACGCTGAATCGATTAATGCAGTATGTTCGTAAATAGAGAAATTTGGTTGGGAATCTATTGAAGTTAAAGTAGTACAGCGAAACTCGAAGGACGTCAATTTTGATGGGAATTATGAAGAGATTTGGCATTATAGCTTTATTTTCCTATTAAACATGTTTGATCTAATGGTTCTACACTAAATTTATCACGCATAACCTAATTAAGAATTTTAGCAAAATTTAAACCATAGTATTTGCTTTGTCACTGTGTTAAGTAAAAAATTTATGTCGTCAAAAACACTTGAAAATACGGGTAAAAGGGTTTTTAAAGACGCTGAATCGATTGATGCAGTACGTTGGTAAATAGAGAAATTTGGTTGGGAATCTATTGAAGTTGAAGTAGTACAGCGAAACTCGAAGGACGTCAATTTTGATGGGAATTATAAAGAGATTTGGCATTATAGCTTTATTTTCCTATTAAACATGTTTGATCTAATGGTTCTACACTAAATTTATCAAGCATAACCTAATTAAGAATTTTAGCAAAATTTAAACCATAGTATTTGCTTTGTCACTGTGTTAAGTAAAATATTTTTGTCGTACTAAGCACTTAAAAATATTTGTAAAAGGGTTTTTACAGACGCTGAATCGATTGATGCAGTATGTTCGTAAATAGAGAAATTTGGTTGGGAATCTATTGAAGTTGAAGTAGTACAGCGAAACTCCAAGGACGTTAATGTTGATGGGAATTATAAAGAGATTTTGCTTTATAGCTTTATTTTCCTATTAAACATGTTTGATCTAATGGTTCTACACTAAACCTATCACGCATAACCTAATTAAGAATTTTAGCAAAATTTAAACCATAGTAATTGCTTTGTCACTGTGTTAAGTAAATTGAACTTATAAGTAAAAGTGTTTTTAAAGACGCTGAATCGATTAATGCAGTTTATTCGTAAATAGAGAAATTTGGTTGGGAATCTATTGAAGTTGAAGTAGTACAGCGAAACTCGAAGGACGTCAATTTTGATGAGAATTATGAAGAGATTTGGCATTATAGCTTTATTTTCCTATTAAACATGTTTGATCTGATGGTTCTACACTAAATTTATCACGCATAACCTAATTAAGAATTTAAGCAAAATTTAAACCATAGTATTTGCTTTGTCACTGTGTTAAGTAAAAAATTTTTGTGGTCAAAAACACTTGAAATTATAAGTAAAAGTGTTTTTAAAGACGCTGAATCGATTAATGCAGTATGTTCGTAAATAGAGAAATTTGGTTGGGAATCTATTGAAGTTGAAGTAGTACAGCGAAACTCCAAGGACGTCAATTTTGATGGGAATTATAAAGAGATTTGGCATTATAGCTTTATTTTCCTATTAAACATGTTTGATCTAATGGTTCTACACTAAATTTATCAAGCATAACCTAATTAAGAATTTTAGCAAAATTTAAACCATAGTAATTGCTTTGTCACTGTGTTAAGTAAAAAATTTTGGTCGTCTAAAGCACTTGAAATTATGGGTAAAAGTGTTTTTAAAGACGCTGAATCGATTAATGCAGTTTATTCGTAAATAGAGAAATTTGGTTGGGAATCTATTGAAGTTGAAGTAGTACAGCGAAACTCGAAGGACGTCAATTTTGATGGGAATTATAAAGAGATTTGGCATTATAGCTTTATTTTCCTATTAAACATGTTTGATCTGATGGTTCTACACTAAATTTATCACGCATAACCTAATTAAGAATTTTAGCAAAATTTAAACCATAGTAATTGCTTTGTCACTGTGTTAAGTAAAAAATTTCTGTCGTCCAAAACACCTGAAATTATAAGTAAAAGTGTTTTTAAAGACGCTGAATCGATTGATGCAGTTTGTTCGTAAATAGAGAAATTTGGTTGGGAATCTATTGAAGTTGAAGTAGTACAGCGAAACTCCAAGGACGTCAATTTTGATGGGAATTATAAAGAGATTTGGCATTATAGCTTTATTTTCCTATTAAACATGTTTGATCTGATGGTTCTACACTAAATTTATCACGCATAAGCTAATTAAGAATTTTAGCAAAATTTAAACCATAGTATTTGCTTTGTCACTGTGTTAAGTAAAAAATTTTTGTGGTCAAAAACACTTGAAATTATAAGTAAAAGTGTTTTTAAAGACGCTGAATCGATTGATGCAGTATGTTCGTAAATAGAGAAATTTGGTTGGGAATCTATTGAAGTTGAAGTAGTACAGCGAAACTCGAAGGACGTCAATTTTGATGGGAATTATAAAGAGATTTGGCATTATAGCTTTATTTTCCTATTAAACATGTTTGATCTAATGGTTCTACACTAAATTTATCACGCATAAGCTAATTAAGAATTTTAGCAAAATTTAAACCATAGTATTTGCTTTGTCACTGTGTTAAGTAAAAAATTTTTGTCGTCCAAAGCATTTGAAATTATGGGTAAAAGGGTTTTTAAAGACGCTGAATCGATTGATGCAGTATGTTCGTAAATAGAGAAATTTGGTTGGGAATCTATTGAAGTTGAAGTAGTACAGCGAAACTCGAAGGACGTCAATTTTGATGGGAATTATAAAGAGATTTGGCATTATAGCTTTATTTTCCTATTAAACATGTTTGATCTAATGGTTCTACACTAAATTTATCACGCATAACCTAATTAAGAATTTTAGCAAAATTTAAACCATAGTATTTGCTTTGTCACTGTGTTAAGTAAAAAATTTATGTCGTCAAAAACACTTGAAAATACGGGTAAAAGGGTTTTTAAAGACGCTGAATCGATTGATGCAGTATGTTCGTAAATAGAGAAATTTGGTTGGGAATCTATTGAAGTTGAAGTAGTACAGCGAAACTCGAAGGACGTCAATTTTGATTGGAATTATAAAGAGATTTGGCATTATAGCTTTATTTTCCTATTAAACATGTTTGATCTAATGGTTCTACACTAAATTTATCACGCATAACCTAATTAAGAATTTTAGCAAAATTTAAACCATAGTATTTGCTTTGTCACTGTGTTAAGTAAAATATTTTTGTCGTCCTAAGCACTTGAAATTATGGGTAAAAGGGTTTTTACAGACGCTGAATCGATTGATGCAGTATGTTCGTAAATAGAGAAATTTGGTTGGGAATCTATTGAAGTTAAAGTAATACAGCGAAACTCGAAGGACGTCAATTTTGATGGGAATTATGAAGAGATTTGGCATTATAGCTTTATTTTCCTATTAAACATGTTTGATCCAATGGTTCTACACTAAATTTATCACGCATAACCTAATTAAGAATTTTAGCAAAATTTAAACCATAGTATTTGCTTTGTCACTGTGTTAAGTAAAAAATTTTTGTCGTCCAAAGCACTTGAAATTATGGGTAAAAGGGTTTTTACAGACGCTGAATCGATTGATGCAGTATGTTCGTAAATAGAGAAATTTGGTTGGGAATCTATTGAAGTTGAAGTAGTACAGCGAAACTCCAAGAACGTCAATTTTGATGGGAATTATAAAGAGATTTGGCATTATAGCTTTATTTTCCTATTAAACATGTTTGATCTAATGGTTCTACACTAAATTTATCAAGCATAACCTAATTAAGAATTTTAGCAAAATTTAAACCATAGTAATTGCTTTGTCACTGTGTTAAGTAAAAAATTTTTGTGGTCAAAAACACTTGAAATTATAAGTAAAAGTGTTTTTAAAGACGCTGAATCGATTAATGCAGTTTGTTCGTAAATAGAGAAATTTGGTTGGGAATCTATTGAAGTTGAAGTAGTACAGCGAAATTCGAAGGACGTCAATTTTGATGGGAATTATGAAGAGATTTGGCATTATAGCTTTATTTTCCTATTAAACATGTTTGATCTAATGGTTCTACACTAAATCTAGCACGCATAACCTAATTTAGAATTTTAGCAAAATTTAAACCATGGTATTTGCTTTGTCACTGTGTTAAGTAAAAAATTTCTGTCGTCCAAAACACCTGAAATTATGAGTAAAAGGGTTTTTAAAGACGCTGAATCGATTGATGCAGTTTGTTCGTAAATAGGGAAATTTGGTTGGGAATCTATTTCAGTTGAAGTAGTACAGCGAAACTCGAAGGACGTCAATTTTGATGGGAATTATAAAGAGATTTGGCATTATAGCTTTATTTTCCTATTAAACATGTTTGATCTAATGGTTCTACACTAAATTTATCACGCATAACCTAATTAAGAATTTTAGCAAAATTTAAACCATAGTATTTGCTTTGTCACTGTGTTAAGTAAAAAATTTTTGTCGTCCAAAGCACTTGAAATTATGGGTAAAAGGGTTTTTACAGACGCTGAATCGATTAATGCAGTTTATTCGTAAATAGAGAAATTTGGTTGGGAATCTATTGAAGTTGAAGTAGTACAGCGAAACTCGAAGGAAGTCAATTTTGATGGGAATTATGAAGAGATTTGGCATTATAGCTTTATTTTCCTATTAAACATGTTTGATCCAATGGTTCTACACTAAATTTATCACGCATAACCTAATTAAGAATTTTAGCAAAATTTAAACCATAGTATTTGCTTTGTCACTGTGTTAAGTAAATATTTTTGTCGTCCAAAACACTTGAAATTATGAGTAAAAGTGTTTTTAAAGACGCTGAATCGATTGATGCAGTTTGTTCGTAAATAGAGAAATTTGGTTGGGAATCTATTGAAGTTGAAGTAGTACAGCGAAACTCGAAGGACGTCAATTTTGATGGGAATTATAAAGAGATTTGGCATTATAGCTTTATTTTCCTATTAAACATGTTTGATCTGATGGTTCTACACTAAATTTATCACGCATAACCTAATTAAGAATTTTAGCAAAATTTAAACCATAGTATTTGCTTTGTCACTGTGTTAAGTAAAAAATTTTTGTGGTCAAAAACACTTGAAATTATAAGTAAAAGTGTTTTTAAAGACGCTGAATCGATTAATGCAGTTTATTCGTAAATAGAGAAATTTGGTTGGGAATCTATTGAAGTTGAAGTAGTACAGCGAAACTCGAAGGACGTCAATTTTGATGGGAATTATAAAGAGATTTGGCATTATAGCTTTATTTTCCTATTAAACATGTTTGATCTAATGGTTCTACACTAAATTGATCACGCATAACCTAATTAAGAATTTTAGCAAAATTTAAACCATAGTATTTGCTTTGTCACTTTTTTAAGTAAAAAATTTTTGTCGTCCAAAGCACTAGAAATTATGGGTAAAAGGGTTTTTACAGACGCTGAATCGATTGATGCAGTATGTTCGTAAATAGAGTAATTTGGTTGGGAATCTATTGAAGTTGAAGTAGTACAGCGAAACTCGAAGGACGTCAATTTTGATTGGAATTATAAAGAGATTTGGCATTATAGCTTTATTTTCCTATTAAACATGTTTGATCCAATGGTTCTACACTAAATTTATCACGCATAACCTAATTAAGAATTTTAGCAAAATTTAAACCATAGTATTTGCTTTGTCACTGTGTTAAGTAAAAAATTTTTGTCGTCAAAAACACTTGAAATTATGGGTAAAAGGGTTTTTAAAGACGCTAAATCGATTGATGCAGTATGTTCGTAAATAGAGAAATTTGGTTGGGAATCTATTGAAGTTGAAGTAGTACAGCGAAACTCGAAGGACGTCAATTTTGATGGGAATTATAAAGAGATTTGGCATTATAGCTTTATTTTCCTATTAAACATGTTTGATCTAATGGTTCTACACTAAATTTATCACGCATAACCTAATTAAGAATTTTAGCAAAATTTAAACCATAGTATTTGCTTTGTCACTTTTTTAAGTAAAAATTTTTGTCGTCAAAAACACTAGAAATTATAAGTAAAGTGTTTTTACAGACGCTGAATCGATTGATGCAGTATGTTCGTAAATAGAGAAATTTGGTTGGGAATCTATTGAAGTTGAAGTAGTACAGCGAAACTCCAAGGACGTCAATTTTGATTGGAATTATAAAGAGATTTGGCATTATAGCTTTATTTTCCTATTAAACATGTTTGATCTAATGGTTCTACACTAAATTTATCACGCATAACCTAATTAAGAATTTTAGCAAAATTTAAACCATAGTATTTGCTTTGTCACTGTGTTAAGTAAAAAATTTTTGTCGTCCAAAGCACTTGAAATTATAAGTAAAAGTGTTTTTAAAGACGCTGAATCGATTAATGCAGTTTATTCGTAAATAGAGAAATTTGGTTGGGAATCTATTGAAGTTGAAGTAGTACAGCGAAACTCGAAGGACGTCAATTTTGATGGGAATTATGAAGAGATTTGGCATTATAGCTTTATTTTCCTATTAAACATGTTTGATCTGATGGTTCTACACTAAATTTATCACGCATAACCTAATTAAGAATTTTAGCAAAATTTAAACCATAGTATTTGCTTTGTCACTGTGTTAAGTAAAAAATTTTTGTGGTAAAAAACACTTGAAATTATAAGTAAAAGTGTTTTTAAAGACGCTGAATCGATTAATGCAGTTTATTCGTAAATAGAGAAATTTGGTTGGGAATCTATTGAAGTTGAAGTAGTACAGCGAAACTCGAAGGACGTCAATTTTGATGGGAATTATAAAGAGATTTGGCATTATAGCTTTATTTTCCTATTAAACATGTTTGATCTAATGGTTCTACACTAAATTTATCACGCATAACCTAATTAAGAATTTTAGCAAAATTTAAACCATAGTAATTGCTTTGTCACTGTGTTAAGTAAAAAATTTTTGTCGTCAAAAACACTTGAAAATATGGGTAAAAGGGTTTTTAAAGACGCTGAATCGATTGATGCAGTACGTTCGTAAATAGAGAAATTTGGTTGGGAATCTATTGAAGTTGAAGTAGTATAGCGAAACTCGAAGGACGTTAATGTTGATGGGAATTATAAAGAGATTTGGCTTTATAGCTTTATTTTCCTATCAAACATGTTTGATCTAATGCGAGATCTAATGGTTCTACACTATATTCATAACGCATAACCTAATTAAGAATTTTAGCAAAATTTAAACCATAGTATTTGCTTTGTCACTGTGTTAAGTAAAAAATTTTTGTCGTCCAAAACACCTGAAATTATGAGTAAAAGGGTTTTTAAAGACGCTGAATCGATTAATGCAGTATGTTCGTAAATAGAAATTTGGTTGGGAATCTATTGAAGTTGAAGTAGTACAGCGAAACTCGAAGGACGTCAATTTTGATGGGAATTATAAAGAGATTTGGCATTATAGCTTTATTTTCCTATTAAACATGTTTGATCTAATGGTTTTACACTAAATTTATCACGCATAACCTAATTAAGAATTTTAGCAAAATTTAAACCATAGTATTTGCTTTGTCACTGTGTTAAGTAAAAAATTTTTGTGGTCAAAAACACTTGAAATTATAAGTAAAAGTGTTTTTAAAGACGCTGAATCGATTGATGCAGTATGTTCGTAAATAGAGAAATTTGGTTGGGAATCTATTGAAGTTGAAGTAGTACAGCGAAACTCCAAGGACGTCAATTTTGATTGGAATTATAAAGAGATTTGGCATTATAGCTTTATTTTCCTATTAAACATGTTTGATCTAATGGTTCTACACTAAATTTATCAAGCATAACCTAATTAAGAATTTTAGCAAAATTTAAACCATAGTATTTGCTTTGTCACTGTGTTAAGTAAAAAATTTTTGTCGTCAAAAACACTTGAAAATATGGGTAAAAGTGTTTTTAAAGACGCTGAATCGATTAATGCAGTTTATTCGTAAATAGAGAAATTTGGTTGGGAATCTATTGAAGTTGAAGTAGTACAGCGAAACTCGAAGGACGTCAATTTTGATGGGAATTATAAAGAGATTTAGCATTATAGCTTTATTTTCCTATTAAACATGTTTGATCTGATGGTTCTACACTAAATTTATCACGCATAAGCTAATTAAGAATTTTAGTAAAATTTAAACCATAGTATTTGCTTTGTCACTGTGTTAAGTAAAAAATTTTTGTCGTCCAAAACACTTGAAATTATGAGTAAAAGTGTTTTTAAAGACGCTGAATCGATTGATGCAGTTTGTTCGTAAATAGAGAAATTTGGTTGGGAATCTATTGAAGTTGAAGTAGTACAGCGAAACTCGAAGGACGTCAATTTTGATGGGAATTATAAAGAGATTTGGCATTATAGCTTTATTTTCCTATTAAACATGTTTGATCTGATGGTTCTACACTAAATTTATCACGCATAAGCTAATTAAGAATTTTAGCAAAATTTAAACCATAGTATTTGCTTTGTCACTGTGTTAAGTAAAAAATTTTTGTGGTCAAAAACACTTGAAATTATAAGTAAAAGTGTTTTTAAAGACGCTGAATCGATTAATGCAGTTTATTCGTAAATAGAGAAATTTGGTTGGGAATCTATTGAAGTTGAAGTAGTACAGCGAAACTCGAAGGACGTCAATTTTGATGGGAATTATAAAGAGATTTGGCATTATAGCTTTATTTTCCTATTAAACATGTTTGATCTAATGGTTCTACACTAAATTTATCACGCATAACCTAATTAAGAATTTTAGTAAAATTTAAACCATAGTATTTGCTTTGTCACTGTGTTAAGTAAAAAATTTTTGTCGTCCAAAGCACTTGAAATTATGGGTAAAGGGTTTTTACAGACGCTGAATCGATTGATGCAGTATGTTCGTAAATAGAGAAATTTGGTTGGGAATCTATTGAAGTTGAAGTAGTACAGCGAAACTCGAAGGACGTCAATTTTGATGGGAATTATAAAGAGATTTGGCATTATAGCTTTATTTTCCTATTAAACATGTTTGATCTAATGGTTCTACACTAAATTTATCACGCATAACCTAATTAAGAATTTTAGCAAAATTTAAACCATAGTATTTGCTTTGTCACTGTGTTAAGTAAAAAATTTTTGTGGTCAAAAACACTTGAAATTATAAGTAAAAGTGTTTTTAAAGACGCTGAATCGATTAATGCAGTATATTCGTAAATAGAGAAATTTGGTTGGGAATCTATTGAAGTTGAAGTAGTACAGCGAAACTCGAAGGACGTCAATTTTGATGGGAATTATGAAGAGATTTGGCATTATAGCTTTATTTTCCTATTAAACATGTTTGATCCAATGGTTCTACACTAAATTTATCACGCATAACCTAATTAAGAATTTTAGCAAAATTTAAACCATAGTATTTGCTTTGTCACTGTGTTAAGTAAAAATTTTTTGTCGTCCAAAGCACTTGAAATTATGGGTAAAAGGGTTTTTACAGACGCTGAATCGATTGATGCAGTATGTTCGTAAATAGAGAAATTTGGTTGGGAATCTATTGAAGTTGAAGTAGTACAGCGAAACTCCAAGGACGTCAATTTTGATTGGAATTATAAAGAGATTTGGCATTATAGCTTTATTTTCCTATTAAACATGTTTGATCTAATGGTTCTACACTAAATTTATCACGCATAACCTAATTAAGAATTTTAGCAAAATTTAAACCATAGTATTTGCTTTGTCACTGTGTTAAGTAAAAAATTTTTGTCGTCCAATGCACTTGAAATTATGGGTAAAAGGGTTTTTACAGACGCTGAATCGATTGATGCAGTATGTTCGTAAATAGAGAAATTTGGTTGGGAATCTATTGAAGTTGAAGTAGTACAGCGAAACTCGAAGGACGTCAATTTTGATGGGAATTATAAAGAGATTTGGCATTATAGCTTTATTTTCCTATTAAACATGTTTGATCTAATGGTTCTACACTAAATTTATCACGCATAACCTAATTAAGAATTTTAGCAAAATTTAAACCATAGTAATTGCTTTGTCACTGTGTTAAGTAAAAAATTTTTGTGGTCAAAAGCACTTGAAATTATAAGTAAAAGTGTTTTTAAAGACGCTGAATCGATTAATGCAGTTTGTTCGTAAATAGAGAAATTTGGTTGGGAATCTATTGAAGTTGAAGTAGTACAGCGAAACTCGAAGGACGTCAATTTTGATGGGAATTATGAAGAGATTTGGCATTATAGCTTTATTTTCCTATTAAACATGTTTGATCTAATGGTTCTACACTAAATTTATCACGCATAACCTAATTAAGAATTTTAGCAAAATTTAAACCATAGTATTTGCTTTGTCACTGTGTTAAGTAAAAAATTTCTGTCGTCCAAAACACCTGAAATTATGAGTAAAAGGGTTTTTAAAGACGCTGAATCGATTAATGCAGTTTGTTCGTAAATAGAGAAATTTGGTTGGGAATCTATTGAAGTTGAAGTAGTACAGCGAAACTCGAAGGACGTCAATTTTGATGGGAATTATAAAGAGATTTGGCATTATAGCTTTATTTTCCTATTAAACATGTTTGATCTAATGGTTCTACACTAAATTTATCACGCATAACCTAATTAAGAATTTTAGCAAAATTTAAACCATAGTATTTGCTTTGTCACTTTTTTAAGTAAAAAATTTTTGTCGTCCAAAGCACTTGAAATTATGGGTAAAAGGGTTTTTACAGACGCTGAATCGATTGATGCAGTATGTTCGTAAATAGAGAAATTTGGTTGGGAATCTATTGAAGTTGAAGTAGTACAGCGAAACTCGAAGGACGTCAATTTTGATGGGAATTATAAAGAGATTTGGCATTATAGCTTTATTTTCCTATTAAACATGTTTGATCTGATGGTTCTACACTAAATTTATCACGCATAACCTAATTAAGAATTTTAGCAAAATTTAAACTTTGCTTTGTCACTGTGTTAAGTAAATATTTTTGTCGTCCAAAACACTTGAAATTATGAGTAAAAGTGTTTTTAAAGACGCTGAATCGATTAATGCAGTTTATTCGTAAATAGAGAAATTTGGTTGGGAATCTATTGAAGTTGAAGTAGTACAGCGAAACTCGAAGGACGTCAATTTTGATGGGAATTATAAAGAGATTTGGCATTATAGCTTTATTTTCCTATTAAACATGTTTGATCTGATGGTTCTACACTAAATTTATCACGCATAACCTAATTAAGAATTTTAGCAAAATTTAAACTATAGTATTTGCTTTGTCACTGTGTTAAGTAAAAAATTTTTGTGGTTAAAAACACTTGAAATTATAAGTAAAAGTGTTTTTAAAGACGCTGAATCGATTAATGCAGTTTATTCGTAAATAGAGAAATTTGGTTGGGAATCTATTGAAGTTGAAGTAGTACAGCGAAACTCGAAGGACGTCAATTTTGATGGGAATTATGAAGAGATTTGGCATTATAGCTTTATTTTCCTATTAAACATGTTTGATCTAATGGTTCTACACTAAATTGATCACGCATAACCTAATTAAGAATTTTAGCAAAATTTAAACCATAGTATTTGCTTTGTCACTTTTTTAAGTAAAAAATTTTTGTCGTCCAAAGCACTAGAAATTATGGGTAAAAGGGTTTTTACAGACGCTGAATCGATTGATGCAGTATGTTCGTAAATAGAGTAATTTGGTTGGGAATCTATTGAAGTTGAAGTAGTACAGCGAAACTCGAAGGACGTCAATTTTGATGGGAATTATAAAGAGATTTGGCATTATAGCTTTATTTTCCTATTAAACATGTTTGATCTGATGGTTCTACACTAAATTTATCACGCATAACCTAATTAAGAATTTTAGCAAAATTTAAACCATAGTATTTGCTTTGTCACTGTGTTAAGTAAAAAATAATTGTCGTCCAAAACACTTGAAAAAATGGGAAAAGGGTTTTTTTTTAAGTCGCTGAATCGATTGATGCAGTTCGTTCGTATATAGAAAGTGTATATCATAGAGAAATCTGGTTGGAAAACTATTGAAGTTGAAGTAGTACTGCGAAACTCGAAGGAAGTCAATTTTGATGGGAATTGTAAGGAGATTTGGCATTATAACGTTATTTTCCTATTAAACATGTTTGATCTAATGGTTCTACACTAAATTGATCACGCATAACCTAATTAAGATTTTAACAAAATTTAAACCATAGTGTTTGCTTTGTCGCTTTGTTAAGTAAAAAATATTTGTCGTCCAAAACACTTGAAAATAGGGAAAAAAAAAGCTGAATCGACTGATGCAGTTCGTTTGTATCAGAGAAATCTGGTTGGAAAACTATTGAAGTTGCAGTATTACGGCGAAACTAGAAGGAAGTCAATTTTGATGGGAATTTTAAAGAGATTTGGCATTATAGCTTTATTCTCCTATTAAACATGTTTGATCTAATGGTTCTACACTAAATTTATCACCCATAACCTAATTAAGAATTTTAGCAAAATTTAAATCACAGTGTTTGCTTTGTCACAGTGTTAAGTAAAAAATTTTTGTCGTCCAAAACACTTGAAAATATGGAAAAAAGGATTTTTAAAGACGCTGAATCGATTGATGCAGTTCGTTCGTATATAGGAAGTGTATATCATAGAGAAATCTGGTTGGAAAACTATTGAAGTTGAAGTAGTACTGCGAAACTCGAAGGAAGTCAATTTTGATGGGAATTGTAAAGAGATTTGGCATTATAACGTTATTTTCCTAATTAAACATGTTTGATCTGATGGTTCTACACTTAATTTATCACGCATAAGCTAATTAAGATTTTAACAAAATTTAAACCATAGTGTTTGCTTTGTCACTTTGTTAAGTAAAAAATATTTGTCGTCCAAAACACTTGAATATAGGGGAAAAAGACGCTGAATCGATTGATGCAGTTCATTTGTATCATAGAGAAATCTGGTTGAAAAACTATTGAACTTGAAGTAGTACTGCGAAACTAGAAGGAAGTCAATTTTGATGGGAATTTTAAAGAGATTTGGCATTATAGCTTTATTCTCCTATTAAACATGTTTGATCTGATGGTTCTACACTAAATTTATCACGCATAACCTAATTAAGAATTTTAGCAAAATTTAAACCACAGTGTTTGCTTTGTCACTGTGTTAAGTAAAAATTATTGTCGTCCAAAACACTTAAAAATATGGGAAAAGGGTTTTTTTAAGTCGCTGAATCGATTGATGCAGTTCGTTCGTATATAGAAAGTGTATATCATAAAGAAATCTGGTTGGAAAACTATTGAAGTTGAAGTAGTACTGCGAAACTCGAAGGAAGTCAATTTTGATGGAAATTGTAAAGAGATTTAGCATTATAACGTTATTTTCCTATCAAACATGTTTGATCTAATGCGAGATCTAATGGTTCTACACTATATTCATAACGCATAACCTAATTAAGATTTTAACAAAATTTAAACCATAGTGTTTGCTTTGTCACTTTGTTAAGTAAAAAATATTTGTCGTCCAAAACACTTGAATATAGGGGAAAAAGACGCTGAATCGATTGATGCAGTTCATTTGTATCATAGAGAAATCTGGTTGAAAAACTATTGAAGTTGAAGTAGTACTGCGAAACGCGAAGGAAGTCAATTTTGATGGGAATTGTAAAGAGATTTGGCATTATAGCTTTATTTTCCTATTAAACATGTTTGATCCAATGGTTCTACACTAAATTTATCACGCATAACCTAATTAAAAATTTTAGCAAAATTTAAACCACAGTGTTTGCTATGTCACTGTGTTAAGTAAAAAATTTTTGTCGTCCAAAACACATGAAAATATGGGAAAAATGATTTTTAAAGACGCTGAATCGATTGATGCAGTTCGTTTGTATATAGGAAGTGTATCATAGAAAAATCTGGTTGGAAAAATATTGAAGTTGCAGTAGTACTGCGAAACTAGAAGGAAGTCAATTTTGATGGGAATTTTAAAGAGATTTGGCATTATAACGTTATTTTCCTAATTAAGATTTTTACAAAATTTAAACCATATTGTTTGCTTTGTCACTTTGTTAAGTAAAAAAAAATTGTCTTTCAAAACACTTGAAAATATGGGAAAAGGTTTTTTTTAAGTCGCTGAATCGATTGATGCAGTTCGTTCGTATATAGAAAGTGTATATCATAGAGAAATCTGGTTGGAAAACTATTGAAGTTGAAGTAGTACTGCGAAACTCGAAGGAAGTCAATTTTGATGGGAATTGTAAAGAGATTTGGCATTATAACGTTATTTTCCTAATTAAGATTTTAACAAAATTTAAACCATAGTGTTTGCTTTGTCACTTTGTTAAGTAAAAAATATTTGTCCTCCAAAACACTTGAAAATAGGGAAAAAAGACGCTGAATCGTTTGATGCAGTATGTTTGTATCAGAGAAATCTGGTTGGAAAACTATTGAAGTTGCAGTAGTACTGCGAAACTAGAAGGAAGTCAATTTTGATGGGATTTTTAAAAAGATTTGGCATTATAGCTTTATTCTCCTATTAAACATGTTTGATCTAATGCGAGATCTAATGGTTCTACACTATATTCATAACGCATAACCTAATTAAGAATTTTAGCAAAATTTAAATCACAGTGTTTGCTTTGTCACTGTGTTAAGTAAAAAATTTTTGTCGTCCAAAACACTTGAAAATATGGAAAAAAAGATTTTTAAAGACGCTGAATCGATTGATGCAGTTCGTTCGTATATAGAAAGTGTATATCATAGAGAAATCTGGTTGGAAAACTATTGAAGTTGAAGTAGTACTGCGAAACTCGAAGGAAGTCAATTTTGATGGGAATTGTAAAGAGATTTGGCATTATAACGTTATTTTCCTATTAAACATGTTTTGATCTAATGGTTCTACACTAAATTTATCACGCATAACCTAATTAAGATTTTAACAAAATTTAAACCATAGTGTTTGCTTTGTCACTTTGTTAAGTAAAAAATATTTGTCGTCCAAAACACTTGAAAATAGGAAAAAAAGACGCTGAATCGTTTGAGGCAGTTCGTTTGTATCAGAGAAATCTGGTTGGAAAACTATTGAAGTTGCAGTAGTACTGCGAAACTAGAAGGAAGTCAATTTTGATGGGAATTTTAAAAAGATTTGGCATTATAGCTTTATTCTCCTATTAAACATGTTTGATCTGATGGTTCTACACTAAATTTATCACGCATAACCTAATTAAGAATTTTAGCAAAATTTAAATCACAGTGTTTGCTTTGTCACTGTGTTAAGTAAAAAATTTTTGTCGTCCAAAACACTTGAAAATATGGAAAAAAGGATTTTTAAAGACGCTGAATCGATTGATGCAGTTCGTTCGTATATAGGAAGTGTATATCATAGAGAAATCTGGTTGGAAAACTATTGAAGTTGAAGTAGTACTGCGAAACTCGAAGGAAGTCAATTTTGATGGGAATTGTAAAGAGATTTGGCATTATAACGTTATTTTCCTATTAAACATGTTTGATCTAATGGTTCTACACTATATTTATCACGCATAACCTAATTAAGATTTTAACAAAATTTAAACCATAGTGTTTGCTTTGTCACTTTGTTAAGTAAAAAATATTTGTCGTCCAAAACACTTGAATATAGGGGAAAAAGACGCTGAATCGATTGATGCAGTTCATTTGTATCATAGAGAAATCTGGTTGAAAAACTATTGAACTTGAAGTAGTACTGCGAAACTAGAAGGAAGTCAATTTTGATGGGAATTATGAAGAGATTTGGCATTATAGCTTTATTTTACTATTAAACATGTTTGATCTAATGGTTCTACACTAAATTCATCACGCATAACCTAATTAAGAATTATAGCAAAAGTTAAACCATAGAGTTTGCTTTGTCACTGTGTTAAGTAAAAAATTTTTGTCGTCAAAAAACTTGAAAATATGGGTAAAAGGGTTTTTAAAGACGCTAAATCGATTGATACAGTTCATTTGTATCATAGAGAAATCTGGTTGAAAAACTATTGAAGTTGAAGTAGTACTGCGAAACGCGAAGGAAGTCAATTTTGATGGGAATTGTAAAGAGATTTGGCATTATAGCTTTATTTTCCTATTAAACATGTTTGATCTAATGGTTCTACACTAAATTGATCACGCATAACCTAATTAAAAATTTTAGCAAAATTTAAACCACAGTGTTTGCTATGTCACTGTGTTAAGTAAAAAATTTTTGTCGTCCAAAACACATGAAAATATGGGAAAAATGATTTTTAAAGACGCTGAATCGATTGATGCAGTTCGTTTGTATATAGGAAGTGTATCATAGAAAAATCTGGTTGGAAAAATATTGAAGTTGCAGTAGTACTGCGAAACTAGAAGGAAGTCAATTTTGATGGGAATTTTAAAGAGATTTGGCATTATAACGTTATTTTCCTAATTAAACATGTTTGATCTAATGGTTCTACACTAAATTGATCACGCATAACCTAAATAAGATTTTTACAAAATTTAAACCATATTGTTTGCTTTGTCACTTTGTTAAGTAAAAAAAAATTGTCTTTCAAAACACTTGAAAATATGGGAAAAGGTTTTTTTTAAGTCGCTGAATCGATTGATGCAGTTCGTTCGTATATAGGAAGTGTATATCATGGAGAAATCTGGTTGGAAAACTATTGAAGTTGAAGTAGTACTGCGAAACTCGAAGGAAATCAATTTTGATGGGAATTGTAAAGAGATTTGGCATTATAACGTTATTTTCCTAATTAAACATGTTTGATCTAATGGTTCTACACTAAATTTATCACGCATAACCTAATTAAGATTTTAACAAAATTTAAACCGTAGTGTTTGCTTTGTCACTTTGTTAAGTAAAAAATATTTGTCGTCCAAAACACTTGAAAATATGGGAAAAAGACGCTGAATCGATTGATGCAGTTCGTTTATATCATAGAGAAATCTGGTTGGAAAACTATTGAAGTTGCAGTAGTACTGCGAAACTAGAAGGAAGTCAGTTTTGATGGGAATTTTAAAGAGATTTGGCATTATAGCTTTATTCTCCTATTAAACATGTTTAATCTAATGGTTCTACACTATATTTATCAAGCATAACCTAATTAAGAATTTTAGCAAAATTTAAACCACAGTGTTTGCTTTGTCACTGTGTTAAGTAAAAAATTTTTTTCGTCCAAAACACTTGAAAATATGGGAAAAAGGATTTTTAAAGACGCTGAATCGATTGATGCAGTTTGTTCGTAAATAGGAAGTGTATATCATAGAGAAATCTGGTTGGAAAACTATTGAAGTTGAAACTCGAAGGAAGTCAATTTTAATGGGAATTGTAAAGAGATTTGGCATTATAAGGTTATTTTCCTATTAAACATGTTTGATCTAATGGTTCTACACTAAATTTATCACGCATAACCTAATTAAGATTTTAACAAAATTTAAACTATAGTGTTTGCTTTGTCACTTTGTTAAGTAAAAAATTTTTGTCGTCCAAAACACTTGAAAATATGGGAAAAAGACGCTGAATCGATTGATGCAGTTCGTTTGTATCATAGAGAAATCTGGTTGGAAAACCATTGAAGTTGAATTAGTACTGCGAAACTCGAAGGAAGTAAATTTTGATGGGAATTGTAAAGAGATTTGGCATTATAACGTTATTTTTCTAATTAAGATTTTAACAAAATTTAAACCGTAGTGTTTGCTTTGTCACTTTGTTAAGTAAAAAATATTTTTCGTCCAAAACACTTGAAAATATGGGAAAAAGACGCTGAATCGATTGATGCAGTTCGTTTGTATCATAGAGAAATCTGGTTGGAAAACCATTGAAGTTGAATTAGTACTGCGAAACTCGAAGGAAGTAAATTTTGATGGGAATTGTAAAGAGATTTGGCATTATAACGTTATTTTTCTAATTAAGATTTTAACAAAATTTAAACCGTAGTGTTTGCTTTGTCACTTTGTTAAGTAAAAATATTTTTCGTCCAAAACACTTGAAAATATAAGTAAAAGTGTTTTTTTAAAGACGCTGAATCGATTGATGCAGTTCGTTTATATCATAGAGAAATCTAGTTGGAAAACTATTGAAGTTGCAGTAGTACTGCGAAACTAGAAGGAAGTCAGTTTTGATGGGAATTTTAAAGAGATTTGGCATTATAGCTTTATTCTCCTATTAAACATGTTTGATCTAATGGTTCTACACTAAATTATCACGCATAATCTAATTAAGAATTTTAGCAAAATTTAAACCATCGTGTTTGCTTTGTCACTTTGTTAAGTAAAAAAAAATTGTCTTCCAAAACACTTGAAAATATGGGAAAAGGGGTTTTTTTAAGTCGCTGAATCGATTGATGCATTTCGTTCGTATATAGGAAGTGTATATCATAGAGAAATCTGGTTGGAAAACTATTGAAGTTGAAGTAGTATTGCGAAACTTAAAGAAAGTCAATTTTGATGGGAATTGTAAAGAGATTTGGCATTATAACGTTATTTTCGAATTAAGATTTTAACAAAATTTAAACCGTAGTGTTTGCTTTGTCACTTTGTTAAGTAAAAAATATTTGTCGTCCAAAACACTTGAAAATATAAGTAAAAATTTTTTTAAAGACGCTGAATCGATTGATGCAGTTCGTTTATATCATAGAGAAATCTGGTTGGAAAACTATTGAAGTTGCAGTAGAACTGCGAAACTAGAAGGAAGTCAGTTTTGATGGGAATTTTAAAGAGATTTGGCATTATAGCTTTATTCTCCTATTAAACATGTTTGATCTAATGGTTCTACACTAAATTTATCACGCATAAGCTAATTAAGAATTTTAGCAAAATTTAAACCACAGCGTTTGCTTTGTCACTGTGTTAAGTAAAAAATTTTTGTCGTCCAAAACACTTGGGAGTATAGGAAAAAGGATTTTTAAAGACGCTGAATCGAATGATGCAGTTCGTTCGTAAATAGTAAGTGTATATCATAGAGAAATCTGGTTGGAAAACTATTGAAATTGAAGTAGTACTGCGAAACTCGAAGGAAGTCAATTTTAATGGGAATTGTAAAGAGATTTGGCATTATAACGTTATTTTCCTAATTAAGATTTTAACAAAATTTAAACCATAGTGTTTGCTTTGTCACTTTGTTAAGTAAAAAAATTTTGTCGTCCAAAACACTTGAAAATATGGGAAAAAGACGCTGAATCGATTGATGCAGTTCGTTTGTATCATAGAGAAATCTGGTTGAAAAACTATTGAGGTTGAAGTAGTACTGCGAAACTCGAAGGAAGTAAATTTTGATGGAAATTGTAAAGAGATTTGGCATTATAACGTTATTTTCCTAATTAAGATTTTAACAAAATTTAAACCGTAGTGTTTGCTTTGTCACTTTGTTAAGTAAAAAATATTTGTCGTCCAAAACACTTGAAAATATGGGTAAAAGTGTTTTTAAAGACGCTGAATCGATTGATGCAGTTCGTTTATATCATAGAGAAATCTAGTTGGAAAACTATTGAAGTTGCAGTAGTACTGCGAAACTAGAAGGAAGTCAGTTTTGATGGGAATTTTAAAGAGATTTGGCATTATAGCTTTATTCTCCTATTAAACATGTTTGATCTGATGGTTCTACACTAAATTTATCACGCATAACCTAATTAAGAATTTTAGCAAAATTTAAACCACAGTGTTTGCTTTGTCACTGTGTTAAGTAAAAAATTTTTGTCGTCCAAAACACTTGAAAATATGAAAAAAAGGATTTTTAAAGACGCTGAATCGATTGATGCAGTTCGTTCGTAAATAGGAAGTGTATATCATTGCGAAATCTGGTTGGAAAACTATTGAAATTGAAGTAGTACTGCGAAACACGAAGGAAGTCAATTTTGATGGGAATTATGAAGAGATTTGACATTATAACGTTATTTTCCTATTCAACATGTTTAATCTAATGGTTCTACACTATATTTATCAAGCATAACCTAATTAAGAATTTTAGCAAAATTTAAACCACAGTGTTTGCTTTGTCACTGTAAAGTAAAAAATTTTTGTCGTCCAAAACACTTGAAAATATTGGAAAAAGGGTTTTTAAAGACGCTAAATCTATTGATGCAGTTCGTTCGTATATAGGAAGTGTATATCATAGAAAAATCTGGTTGGAAAACTATTGAAGTTGAAGTAGTACTGCGAAACGCGAAGGAAGTCAATTTTGATGGGAATTGTAAAGAGATTTGGCATTATAGCTTTATTCTCCTATTAAACATAACCTAATTAAGAATTTTAGCAAAATTTAAACCACAGTGTTTGCTTTGTCACTGTTAAGTAAAAAATTTTTGCCGTCCAAAACACTTGAAAATATGGGAAAAAGGATTTTTAAAGACGCTGAATCGATTGATGCAGTTCATTCGTAAATAGGAAGTGTATATCATAGAGAAATCTGGTTGGAAAACTATTGAAGTTGAAGTAGTACTGCGAAACTCGAAGGAAGTCAATTTTGATGGGAATTGTAAAGAGATTTGGCATTATAACGTTATTTTCCTAATTAAGATTTTAACAAAATTTAAACCATAGTGTTTGCTTTGTCACTTTGTTAAGCAAAAAATTTTTGTCGTCCAAAACACTTGAAAGTATGGGAAAAAGACGCTGAATCGATTGATGCAGTTCGTTTGTATTATAGAGAAATCTGGTTGGAAAACTATTGAAAATGAAGTAGTACTGCAAAACGCGAAGGAAGTCAATTTTGATGGGAATTGTAAAGAGATTTGGCATTATAGCTTTATTCTCCTATTAAACATAACCTAATTGAGAATTTTAGCAAAATTTAAACCACAGTGTTTGCTTTGTCACTGTGTTAAGTAAAAAATTTTTGTCGTCCAAAACACTTGAAAATAGGGAAAAAAGACGCTGAATCGTTTGATGCAGTTCGTTTGTATCAGAGAAATCTGGTTGGAAAACTATTGAAGTTGAAACTCGAAGAAAGTCAATTGTAAATAGATTTGGCATTCTAACGTTATTTTCCTAATTAAGATTTTAACAAAATTTAAACCATAGTGTTTGCTTTGTCACTGTGTTAATTAAAAAATTTTTGTCTTCCAAAGCACTTGAGAATATGGGAAAAAGGATTTTTAAAGACGCTGAATCGATTGATGCAGTTCGTTCTTAAATAGGAAGTGTATATCATAGAGAAATCTGGTTGGAAAACTATTGAAGTTGAAATTCGAAGAAAGTCAATTGTAAAGAGATTTGGCATTATAACGTTATTTTTCTAATTAAGATTTTAACAAAATTTAAACCATAGTGTTTGCTTTGTCACTTTGTTAAGTAAAAAATTTTTGTTGTCCAAAACACTTGAAAGTATGGGAAAAAGGATTTTTAAAGACGCCGAATCGATTGATGCAGTTCGTTCGTAAATAGGAAGGGTATATGGTTGGAAAACTATTGAAGTTGCAGTAGTACTGTGAAACTAGAAGGAAGTCAGTTTTAATGGGAATTTTAAAGAGATTTGGCATTATAGCTTTATTCTCCTATTAAACATAACCTAATTAAGAATTTTAGCAAAATTTTAACCACAGTGTTTGCTTTGTCACTTTGTTAAGTAAAAAATATTTGTCGTCCAAGACACTTGAAAATATGGGAAAAAGGGTTTTTAAAGACGCTGAATCGATTGATGCAGTTCGTTTGTATATAGGAAGTGTATCATAGAGAAATCTGGTTGAAAAACTATTGAAGTTGCAGTAGTACTGCGAAACTAAAAGAAAGTCAATTTTGATGGGAATTGTAAAGAGATTTGGCATTATAGCTTTATTTTCCTATTAAACATAACCTAATTAAGAATTTAGGCAAAATTTGAACCACAGTGTTTGCTTTGTCACTGTGTTAAGTAAAAAATTTTTGTCGTCCAAAACACTTGATAATATAGAAAAAAGGATTTTTAAAGACGCTGAATCGATTGATGCAGTTCGTTCGTAAATAGGAAGTGTATATCATAGAGAAATCTGTTTGGAAAACTATTGAAGTTGAAGTAGTACTGCGAAACTCGAAGGAAGTCAATTTTGATGGGAATTGTAAAGAGATTTGGCATTATAACGTTATTTTCCTAATTAAGATTTTAACAAAATTTAAACCATAGTGTTTGCTTTGTCACTTTGTTAAGTAAAAAATAATTGTCGTCCAAAACACTTAAAAATATGGGAAAAAGGGTTTTTTTTTAATTCGCTGAATCGATTCATGCAGTTCGTTCGTATATAAAAAGTGTATATCATAGAGAAATCTGGTTGGAAAACTATTGAAGTTGAAGTAGTACTGCGAAACTCGAAGGAAGTCAATTTTGATGGGAATTGTAAAGAGATTTGGCATTATAACGTTATTTTCCTAATTAAGATTTTAACAAAATTTAAACCATAGTGTTTGCTTTGTCACTTTGTTAAGTAAAAAATATTTGTCGTCCAAAACACTTGAAAATAGAGAAAAAAGACGCTGAATCGTTTGATGCAGTTCGTTTGTATCAGAGAAATCTGGTTGGAAAACTATTGAAGTTGCAGTAGTACTGCGAAACGAGAAGGAAGTTAATTTTGATGGGAATTGTAAAGAGATTTGGCATTATAACGTTATTTTCCTAATTAAGATTTTAACAAAATTTAAACCATAGTGTTTACTTTGTCACTTTGTTAAGTAAAAAATATTTGTCGTCCAAAACACTTGAATATAGGGGAAAAAGACGCTGAATCGATTGATGCAGTTCATTTGTATCATAGAGAAATCTGGTTGAAAAACTATTGAAGTTGCAGTAGTACTGCGAAACTAGAAGGAAGTCAATTTTGATGGGAATTTTAAAGAGATTGGGCATTATAGCTTTATTCTCCTATTAAACATAACCTAATTAAGAATTTTAGCAAAATTTAAACCACAGTGTTTGCTTTGTCACTGTGTTAAGTAAAAAATTTTTGTCATCCAAAACACTTGAAAATATGGGAAAAAGGATTTTTAAAGACGCTGAATCGATTGATGCAGTTCGTTCGTAAATAGGAAGTGTATATCATAGAGAAATCTGGTTGGAAAACTATTGAAATTGAAGTAGTACTGCGAAACATGAAGGAAGTCAATTTTGATGGGAATTGTAAAGAGATTTGGCATTATAGCTTTATTTTCCTATTAAACATAACCTAATTAAGAATTTTAGCAAAATTTAAAACACAGTGTTTGCTTTGTCACTGTGTTAAGTAAAAAATTTTTGTCGTCCAAAACACTTGAAAGTATGGGAAAAAGGATTTTTAAAGACGCCGAATCGATTGATGCAGTTCGTTCGTAAATAGGAAGTGTATATGGTTGGAAAGCTACTGAAGTTGAAGTAGTACTGCGAAATTTGAAGGAAGTCAATTTTAATGGGAATTGTAAAGAGATTTGGCATTATAACGTTATTTTCCTAATTAAGATTTTAACAAAATTTAAACCGTAGTGTTTGCTTTGTCACTTTGTTAAGTAAAAAATATTTGTCGTCCAAAACACTTGAAAATATGGGAAAAAGACGCTGAATCGATTGATGCAGTTCGTTTATATCATAGAGAAATCTGGTTGGAAAACTATTGAAGTTGCAGTAGTACTGCGAAACTAGAAGGAAGTCAGTTTTGATGGGAATTTTAAAGAGATTTGGCAATATAGCTTTATTCTCCTATTAAACATAACCTAATTAAGAATTTTAGCAAAATTTAAACCACAGTGTTTGCTTTGTCACTGTGTTAAGTAAAAAATTTTTGTCGTCCAAAACACTTGAAAATATGGAAAAAAGGATTTTTAAAGACGCTGATTCGATTGATGCAGTTCGTTCGTAAATAGGAAGTGTATATCATAGAGAAATCTGGTTGGAAAACTATTGAAATTGAAGTAGTACTGCGAAACATGAAGGAAGTCAATTTTGATGGGAATTGTAAAGAGATTTGACATTATAGCTTTATTTTCCTATTAAACATAACCTAATTAAGAATTTTAGCAAAATTTAAACCACAGTGTTTGCTTTGTCACTGTGTTAAGTAAAAAATTTTTGTCGTCCAAAACACTTGAAAGTATGGGAAAAAGGATTTTTAAAGACGCCGAATCGATTGATGCAGTTCGTTCCTAAATAGGAAGTGTATATGGTTGGAAAGCTATTGAAGTTGAAGTAGTACTGCGAAATTTGAAGGAAGTCAATTTTAATGGGAATTGTAAAGAGATTTGGCATTATAACGTTATTTTCCTAATTAAGATTTTAACAAAATTTAAACCATAGTGTTTGCTTTGTCACTTTGTTAAGTAAAAAATAATTGTCGTCCAAAACACTTAAAAATATGGGAAAAGGGTTTTTTTTAAGTCGCTGAATCGATTGCTGCAGTTCGTTTTTATATCATAGAGAAATCTGGTTGAAAAACTATTTAAGTTGAAGTAGTACTGCGAAACTCGAAGGAAGTCAATTTTGATGGGAATTGTAAAGAGATTTGGCATTATAGCTTAATTTTCCTATTAAACATAACCTAATTAAAAATTATAGCAAAATTTAAACCACAGTGTTTGCTATGTCACTGTGTTAAGTAAAAAATTTTTGTCGTTCAAAACACTTAAAAATATGGAAAAAAGGATTTTTAAAGACGCTGAATCGATTGATGCAGTTCGTTTGTATATAGGAAGTGTATCATAAAAAAATCTGGTTGAAAAAATATTGAAGTTGCAGTAGTACTGCGAAACTAGAAGGAAGTCAATTTTGATGGGAATTGTAAAGAGATTTGGCATTATAACGTTATTTTCCTAATTAAGATTTTAACAAAATTTAAACCATAGTGTTTGCTTTGTCACTTTGTTAAGTAAAAAAAAAATTGTCTTCCAAAACACTTGAAAATATGGGAAAAGGGGTTTTTTTAAGTCGCTAAATCGATTGATGCAGTTCGTTCGTATATAGGAACTGTATATCATAGAGAAATCTGGTTGGAAAACTATTGAAGTTGAAGTAGTACTGCGAAACTTAAAGGAAGTCAATTTTGATGGGAATTGTAAAGAGATTTGGCATTATAACGTTATTTTCGAATTAAGATTTTAACAAAATTTAAACCGTAGTGTTTGCTTTGTCACTTTGTTAAGTAAAAAATATTTGTCGTCCAAAACACTTGAAAATATGGGAAAAAGACGCTGAATCGATTGATGCAGTTCGTTTATATCATAGAGAAATTTGGTTGGAAAACTATTGAAGTTGCAGTAGTACTGCGAAACTAGAAGGAAGTCAGTTTGATGGGAATTTTAAAAAGATTTGGCATTATAGCTTTATTCTCCTATTAAACATAACCTAATTAAGAATTTTAGCAAAATTTAAACCACAGTGTTTGCTTTGTCACTGTGTTGAGTAAAAAATTTTTTTCGTCCAAAACACTTGAAAATATGGGAAAAAGGATTTTTAAAGACGCTGAATCGATTGATGCAGTTCGTTCGTAAATAGGAAGTGTATATCATAAAGAAATCTGGTTGAAAAACTATTGAAATTGAAGTAGTACTGCGAAACACGAAGGAAGTCAATTTTGATGGGAATTGTAAAGAGATTTGGCATTATAGCTTTATTTTCCTATTAAACATAACCTAATTAAGAATTTTAGCAAAATTTAAACCACAGTGTTTGCTTTGTCACTGTGTTAAGTAAAAAATTTTTGTCGTCCAAAACACTTGGGAGTATGGGAAAAAGGATTTTTAAAGACACTGAATCGATTGATGCAGTTCGTTCGTAAATAGTAAGTGTATATCATAGAGAAATCTGGTTGGAAAACTATTGAAGTTGAAACTCGAAGGAAGTCAATTTTAATGGGAATTGTAAAGAGATTTGGCATTATAACGTTATTTTTCTTTTTAAGATTTTAACAAAATTTAAACTATAGTGTTTGCTTTGTCACTTTGTTAAGTAAAAAATTTTTGTCGTCCAAAACACTTGAAAATATGGGAAAAAGACGCTGAATCGATTGATGCAGTTCGTTTGTATCATAGAGAAATCTGGTTGGAAAACCATTGAAGTTGAATTAGTACTGCGAAACTCGAAGGAAGTAAATTTTGATGGGAATTGTAAAGAGATTTGGCATTATAACGTTATTTTTCTAATTAAGATTTTAACAAAATTTAAACCGTAGTGTTTGCTTTGTCACTTTGTTAAGTAAAAAATATTTTTCGTCCAAAACACTTGAAAATATGGGAAAAAGACGCTGAATCGATTGATGCAGTTCGTTTATATCATAGAGAAATCTAGTTGGAAAACTATTGAAGTTGCAGTAGTACTGCGAAACTAGAAGGAAGTCAGTTTTGATGGGAATTTTAAAGAGATTTGGCATTATAGCTTTATTCTCCTATTAAACATAACCTAATTAAGAATTTTAGCAAAATTTAAACCATAGTGTTTGCTTTGTCACTTTGTTAAGTAAAAAAAAATTGTCTTCCAAAACACTTGAAAATATGAGAAAAAGGGGTTTTTTTAAGTCGCTGAATCGATTGATGCATTTCGTTCGTATATAGGAAGTGTATATCATAGAGAAATCTGGTTGGAAAACTATTGAAGTTGAAGTAGTACTGCGAAACTTAAAGGAAGTCAATTTTGATGGGAATTGTAAAGAGATTTGGCATTATAACGTTATTTTCGAATTAAGATTTTAACAAAATTTAAACCGTAGTGTTTGCTTTGTCACTTTGTTAAGTAAAAAATATTTGTCGTCCAAAACACTTGAAAATATGGGAAAAAGACGCTGAATCGATTGATGCAGTTCGTTTATATCATAGAGAAATCTGGTTGGAAAACTATTGAAGTTGCAGTAGAACTGCGAAACTAGAAGGAAGTCAGTTTTGATGGGAATTTTAAAGAGATTTGGCATTATAGCTTTATTCTCCTATTAAACATAACCTAATTAAGAATTTTAGCAAAATTTAAACCACAGTGTTTGCTTTGTCACTGTGTTAAGTAAAAAATTTTTGTCGTCCAAAACACTTGGGAGTATGGGAAAAAGGATTTTTAAAGACGCTGAATCGATTGATGCAGTTCGTTCGTAAATAGTAAGTGTATATCATAGAGAAATCTGGTTGGAAAACTATTGAAGTTGAAACTCGAAGGAAGTCAATTTTAATGGGAATTGTAAAGAGATTTGGCATTATAACGTTATTTTCCTAATTAAGATTTTAACAAAATTTAAACCATAGTGTTTGCTTTGTCACTTTGTTAAGTAAAAAATTTTTGTCGTCCAAAACACTTGAAAATATGGGAAAAAGACGCTGAATCGATTGATGCAGTTCGTTTGTATCATAGAGAAATCTGGTTGAAAAACTATTGAGGTTGAAGTAGTACTGCGAAACTCGAAGGAAGTAAATTTTGATGGGAATTGTAAAGAGATTTGGCATTATAACGTTATTTTCCTAATTAAGATTTTAACAAAATTTAAACCGTAGTGTTTGCTTTGTCACTTTGTTAAGTAAAAAATATTTGTCGTCCAAAACACTTGAAAATATGGGAAAAAGACGCTGAATCGATTGATGCAGTTCGTTTATATCATAGAGAAATCTAGTTGGAAAACTATTGAAGTTGCAGTAGTACTGCGAAACTAGAAGGAAGTCAGTTTTGATGGGAATTTTAAAGAGATTTGGCATTATAGCTTTATTCTCCTATTAAACATAACCTAATTAAGAATTTTAGCAAAATTTAAACCACAGTGTTTGCTTTGTCACTGTGTTAAGTAAAAAATTTTTGCCGTCCAAAACACTTGAAAATATGGGAAAAAGGATTTTTAAAGACGCTGAATCGATTGATGCAGTTCATTCGTAAATAGGAAGTGTATATCATAGAGAAATCTGGTTGGAAAACTATTGAAGTTGAAGTAGTACTGCGAAACTCAAAGCAAGTCAATTTTGATGGGAATTGTAAAGAGATTTGGCATTATAACGTTATTTTCCTAATTAAGATTTTAACAAAATTTAAACCATAGTGTTTGCTTTGTCACTTTGTTAAGTAAAAAAATTTTGTCGTCCAAAACACTTAAAAGTATGGGAAAAAGACGCTGAATCGATTGATGCAGTTCGTTTGTATTATAGAGAAATCTGGTTGGAAAACTATTGAAGTTGCAGTAGTACTGCGAAACTAGAAGGAAGTCAATTTTGAAAATAGGGAAAAAAGACGCTGAATCGATTGATGCAGTTCGTTTATATCATAGAGAAATTTGGTTGGAAAACTATTGAAGTTGAAGTAGTACTGCGAAACTTAAAGGAAGTCAATTTTGATGGGAATTGTAAAGAGATTTGGCATTATAACGTTATTTTCGAATTAAGATTTTAACAAAATTTAAACCGTAGTGTTTGCTTTGTCACTTTGTTAAGTAAAAAATATTTGTCGTCCAAAACACTTGAAAATATGGGAAAAAGACGCTGAATCGATTGATGCAGTTCGTTTATATCATAGAGAAATCTGGTTGGAAAACTATTGAAGTTGCAGTAGAACTGCGAAACTAGAAGGAAGTCAGTTTTGATGGGAATTTTAAAGAGATTTGGCATTATAGCTTTATTCTCCTATTAAACATAACCTAATTAAGAATTTTAGCAAAATTTAAACCACAGTGTTTGCTTTGTCACTGTGTTAAGTAAAAAATTTTTGTCGTCCAAAACACTTGGGAGTATGGGAAAAAGGATTTTTAAAGACTCTGAATCGATTGATGCAGTTCGTTCGTAAATAGTAAGTGTATATCATAGAGAAATCTCGTTGGAAAACTATTGAAGTTGAAACTCGAAGGAAGTCAATTTTAATGGGAATTGTAAAGAGATTTGGCATTATAACGTTATTTTCCCAATTAAGATTTTAACAAAATTTAAACCATAGTGTTTGCTTTGTCACTTTGTTAAGTAAAAAATTTTTGTCGTCCAAAACACTTGAAAATATGGGAAAAAGACGCTGAATCGATTGATGCAGTTCGTTTGTATCATAGAGAAATCTGGTTGAAAAACTATTGAGGTTGAAGTAGTACTGCGAAACTCGAAGAAAGTAAATTTTGATGGAAATTGTAAAGAGATTTGGCATTATAACGTTATTTTCCTAATTAAGATTTTAACAAAATTTAAACCGTAGTGTTTGCTTTGTCACTTTGTTAAGTAAAAAATATTTGTCGTCCAAAACACTTGAAAATATGGGAAAAAGACGCTGAATCGATTGATGCAGTTCGTTTATATCATAGAGAAATCTAGTTGGAAAACTATTGAAGTTGCAGTAGTACTGCGAAACTAGAAGGAAGTTAGTTTTGATGGGAATTTTAAAGAGATTTGGCATTATAGCTTTATTCTCCTATTAAACATAACCTAATTAAGAATTTTAGCAAAATTTAAACCACAGTGTTTGCTTTGTCACTGTGTTAAGTAAAAAATTTTTGCCGTCCAAAACACTTGAAAATATGGGAAAAAGGATTTTTAAAGACGCTGAATCGATTGATGCAGTTCATTCGTAAATAGGAAGTGTATATCATAGAGAAATCTGGTTGGAAAACTATTGAAGTTGAAGTAGTACTGCGAAACTCAAAGCAAGTCAATTTTGATGGGAATTGTAAAGAGATTTGGCATTATAACGTTATTTTCCTAATTAAGATTTTAACAAAATTTAAACCATAGTGTTTGCTTTGTCACTTTGTTAAGTAAAAAAATTTTGTCGTCCAAAACACTTAAAAGTATGGGAAAAAGACGCTGAATCGATTGATGCAGTTCGTTTGTATTATAGAGAAATCTGGTTGGAAAACTATTGAAGTTGCAGTAGTACTGCGAAACTAGAAGGAAGTCAATTTTGAAAATAGGGAAAAAAGACGCTGAATCGTTTGATGCAGTTCGTTTGTATCAGAGAAATCTGGTTGGAAAACTATTGAAGTTGAAACTCGAAGAAAGTCAATTGTAAATAGATTTGGCATTCTAACGTTATTTTCCTAATTAAGATTTTAACAAAATTTAAACCATAGTGTTTGCTTTGTCACTGTGTTAATTAAAAAATTTTTGTCTTCCAAAGCACTTGAGAATATGGGAAAAAGGATTTTTAAAGACGCTGAATCGATTGATGCAGTTCGTTCTTAAATAGGAAGTGTATATCATAGAGAAATCTGGTTGGAAAACTATTGAAGTTGAAATTCGAAGAAAGTCAATTGTAAAGAGATTTGGCATTATAACGTTATTTTTCTAATTAAGATTTTAACAAAATTTAAACCATAGTGTTTGCTTTGTCACTTTGTTAAGTAAAAAATTTTTGTTGTCCAAAACACTTGAAAGTATGGGAAAAAGGATTTTTAAAGACGCCGAATCGATTGATGCAGTTCGTTCGTAAATAGGAAGTGTATATGGTTGGAAAACTATTGAAGTTGCAGTAGTACTGTGAAACTAGAAGGAAGTCAGTTTTAATGGGAATTTTAAAGAGATTTGGCATTATAGCTTTATTCTCCTATTAAACATAACCTAATTAAGAATTTTAGCAAAATTTTAACCACAGTGTTTGCTTTGTCACTTTGTTAAGTAAAAAATATTTGTCGTCCAAGACACTTGAAAATATGGGAAAAAGGGTTTTTAAAGACGCTGAATCGATTGATGCAGTTCGTTTGTATATAGGAAGTGTATCATAGAGAAATCTGGTTGGAAAACTATTGAAGTTGCAGTAGTACTGCGAAACTAAAAGAAAGTCAATTTTGATGGGAATTGTAAAGAGATTTGGCATTATAGCTTTATTTTCCTATTAAACATAACCTAATTAAGAATTTAGGCAAAATTTGAACCACAGTGTTTGCTTTGTCACTGTGTTAAGTAAAAAATTTTTGTCGTCCAAAACACTTGAAAATATGGAAAAAAGGATTTTTAAAGACGCTGAATCGATTGATGCAGTTCGTTCGTAAATAGGAAGTGTATATCATAGAGAAATCTGTTTGGAAAACTATTGAAGTTGAAGTAGTACTGCGAAACTCGAAGGAAGTCAATTTTGATGGGAATTGTAAAGAGATTTGGCATTATAACGTTATTTTCCTAATTAAGATTTTAACAAAATTTAAACCATAGTGTTTGCTTTGTCACTTTGTTAAGTAAAAAATAATTGTCGTCCAAAACACTTAAAAATATGGGAAAAGGGTTTTTTTTAAGTCGCTGAATCGATTGATGCAGTTCGTTCGTATATAGAAAGTGTATATCATAGAGAAATCTGGTTGGAAAACTATTGAAGTTGAAGTAGTACTGCGAAACTCGAAGGAAGTCAATTTTGATGGGAATTGTAAAGAGATTTGGCATTATAACGTTATTTTCCTAATTAAGATTTTAACAAAATTTAAACCATAGTGTTTGCTTTGTCACTTTGTTAAGTAAAAAATATTTGTCGTCCAAAACACTTGAAAATAGGGAAAAAAGACGCTGAATCGTTTGATGCAGTTCGTTTGTATCAGAGAAATCTGGTTGGAAAACTATTGAAGTTGCAGTAGTACTGCGAAACTAGAAGGAAGTTAATTTTGATGGGAATTGTAAAGAGATTTGGCATTATAACGTTATTTTCCTAATTAAGATTTTAACAAAATTTAAACCATAGTGTTTACTTTGTCACTTTGTTAAGTAAAAAATATTTGTCGTCCAAAACACTTAAATATAGGGGAAAAAGACGCTGAATCGATTGATGCAGTTCATTTGTATCATAGAGAAATCTGGTTGAAAAACTATTGAAGTTGCAGTAGTACTGCGAAACTAGAAGGAAGTCAATTTTGATGGGAATTTTAAAGAGATTGGGCATTATAGCTTTATTCTCCTATTAAACATAACCTAATTAAGAATTTTAGCAAAATTTAAACCACAGTGTTTGCTTTGTCACTGTGTTAAGTAAAAAATTTTTGTCATCCAAAACACTTGAAAATATGGGAAAAAGGATTTTTAAAGACGCTGAATCGATTGATGCAGTTCTTTCGTAAATAGGAAGTGTATATCATAGAGAAATCTGGTTGGAAAACTATTGAAGTTGAAACTCGAAGGAAGTCAATTGTAAAGAGATTTGGCATTATAACGTTATTTTCCTAATGAAGATTTTACTAAAATTTAAACCATAGTGTTTGCTTTGTCACTGTGTTAAGTAAAAAATTTTTGTCTTCCAAGACACTTGAAAATATGGGAAAAAGGATTTTTAAAGACGCTGAATCTATTAATGCAGTTTGTTTGTATATAGGAAGTGTATCATAGAGAAATCTGGTTGGAAAACTATTGAAGTTGCAGTAGTACTGCGAAACTTAAAGAAAGTCAATTTTGATGGGAATTGTAAAGAGATTTGGCATTATAGCTTTATTGAAAATATGAAAAAAAGGATTTTTAAAGACGCTGAATCGATTGATGCAGTTCGTTCGTAAATGGGAAGTGTATATCATAGAGAAATCTGGTTGGAAAACTATTGAAATTGAAGTAGTACTGCGAAACACGAAGGAAGTCAATTTTGATGGGAATTGTAAAGAGATTTGGCATTATAGCTTTATTTTTCTATTAAACATAACCTAATTAAGAATTTTAGCAAAATTTAAACCACAGCGTTTGCTTTGTCACTGTGTTAAGTAAAAAATTTTTGTCGTCCAAAACACTTGGGAGTATAGGAAAAAGGATTTTTAAAGACGCTGAATCGAATGATGCAGTTCGTTCGTAAATAGTAAGTGTATATCATAGAGAAATCTGGTTGGAAAACTATTGAAGTTGAAACTCGAAGGAAGTCAATTTTAATGGGAATTGTAAAGAGATTTGGCATTATAAAGTTATTTTCCTAATTAAGATTTTAACAAAATTTAAACCATAGTGTTTGCTTTGTCACTTTGTTAAGTAAAAAATTTTTGTCGTCCCAAACACTTGAAAATATGGGAAAAAGACGCTGAATCGATTGATGCAGTTCGTTTGTATCATAGAGAAATCTGGTTGGAAAACTATTGAAGTTGAAGTAGTACTGCGAAACTCGAAGGAAGTCAATTTTAATGGGAATTGTAAAGAGATTTGGCATTATAACGTTATTTTCCTAATTAAGATTTTAACAAAATTTAAACCGTAGTGTTTGCTTTGTCACTTTGTTAAGTAAAAAATATTTGTCGTCCAAAACACTTGAAAATATGGGAAAAAGACGCTGAATCGATTGATGCAGTTCGTTTATATCATAGAGAAATCTAGTTGGAAAACTATTGAAGTTGCAGTAGTACTGCGAAACTAGAAGGAAGTCAGTTTTGATGGGAATTTTAAAGAGATTTGGCATTATAGCTTTATTCTCCTATTAAACATAACCTAATTAAGAATTTTAGCAAAATTTAAACCACAGTGTTTGCTTTGTCACTGTGTTAAGTAAAAAATTTTTGTCGTCCAAAACACTTGAAAATATGAAAAAAAGGATTTTTAAAGACGCTGAATCGATTGATGCAGTTCGTTCGTAAATGGGAAGTGTATATCATAGAGAAATCTGGTTGGAAAACTATTGAAATTGAAGTAGTACTGCGAAACACGAAGGAAGTCAATTTTGATGGGAATTGTAAAGAGATTTGGCATTATAGCTTTATTTTCCTATTAAACATAACCTAATTAAGAATTTTAGCAAAATTTAAACCACAGTGTTTGCTTTGTCACTGTGTTAAGTAAAAAATTTTTGTCGTCCAAAACACTTGAAAATATGGGAAAAAGGATTTTTAAAGACGCTGAATCGATTGATGCAGTTCGTTTGTATATAGGATGTGTATATCATAGAGAAATCTGGTTGGAAAACTATTGAAGTTGAAGTAGTACTGTGAAACGCGAAGGAAGTCAATTTTGATGGGAATTGTAAAGAGATTTGGCATTATAGCTTTATTCTCCTATTAAACATAACCTAATTAAGAATTTTAGCAAAATTTAAACCACAGTGTTTGCTTTGTCACTGTTAAGTAAAAAATTTTTGCCGTCCAAAACACTTGAAAATATGGGAAAAAGGATTTTTAAAGACGCTGAATCGATTGATGCAGTTCATTCGTAAATAGGAAGTGTATATCATAAAGAAATCAGGTTGGAAAACTATTGAAGTTGAAGTAGTACTGCGAAACTCAAAGGAAGTCAATTTTGATGGGAATTGTAAAGAGATTTGGCATTATAACGTTATTTTCCTAATTAAGATTTTAACAAAATTTAAACCATAGTGTTTGCTTTGTCACTTTGTTAAGTAAAAAAATTTTGTCGTCCAAAACACTTAAAAGTATGGGAATAAGACGCTGAATCGATTGATGCAGTTCGTTTGTATTATAGAGAAATCTGGTTGGAAAACTATTGAAGTTGCAGTAGTACTGCGAAACTAGAAGGAAGTCAATTTTGATTGGAATTTTAAAGAGATTTGGCATTATAGCTTTATTTTCCTATTAAACATAACCTAATTAAGAATTTTAGCAAAATTTAAACCACAGTGTTTGCTTTGTCACTGTGTTAAGTAAAAAATTTTTGTCGTCCAAAACACTTGAAAATATCGGAAAAAGGATTTTTAAAGACGCTGAATCGATTGATGCAGTTCGTTTGTATATAGGATGTGTATATCATAGAGAAATCTGGTTGGAAAACTATTGAAATTGAAGTAGTACTGCGAAACATGAAGGAAGTCAATTTTGATGGGAATTGTAAAGAGATTTGGCATTATAGCTTTATTTTCCTATTAAACATAACCTAATTAAGAATTTTAGCAAAATTTAAACCAGTGTTTGCTTTGTCACTGTGTTAAGTAAAAAATTTTTGTCGTCCAAAACACTTGAAAGTATGGGAAAAAGGATTTTTAAAGACGCCGAATCGATTGATGCAGTTCGTTCGTATATAGAAAGTATATATCATAAAGAAATCTGGTTGGAAAACTATTGAAGTTGAAGTAGAACTGCGAAACTCGAAGGAAGTCAATTTTGATGGGAATTGTAAAGAGATTTGGCATTATAACGTTATTTTCCTAATTAAGATTTTAACAAAATTTAAACCATAGTGTTTGCTTTGTCACTTTGTTAAGTAAAAAATAATTGTCGTCCAAAACACTTGAAAATATGGAAAAAAGGATTTTTAAAGACGCTGAATCGATTGATACAGTTCGTTCGTATATAGGAAGTGTATATCATAGAGAAATCTGGTTGGAAAACTATTGAAGTTGAAGTAGTACTGCGAAACTTAAAGGAAGTCAATTTTGTTGGGAATTGTAAAGAGATTTGGCATTATAACGTTATTTTCGAATTAAGATTTTAACAAAATTTAAACCGTAGTGTTTGCTTTGTCACTTTGTTAAGTAAAAAACATTTGTCGTCCAAAACACTTGAAAATATGGGAAAAAGACGCTGAATCGATTGATGCAGTTCGTTTATATCATAGAGAAATCTGGTTGGAAAACTATTGAAGTTGCAGTAGTACTGCGAAACAAGAAGGAAGTCAGTTTTGATGGGAATTTTAAAGAGATTTGGCATTATAGCTTTATTCTCCTATTAAACATAACCTAATTAAGAATTTTAGCAAAATTTAAACCACAGTGTTTGCTTTGTCACTGTGTTGAGTAAAAAATTTTTGTCGTCCAAAACACTTGAAAATATGGGAAAAAGGATTTTTAAAGACGCTGAATCGATTGATGCAGTTCGTTCGTAAATAGGAAGTGTATATCATAGAGAAATCTGGTTCGAAAACTATTAAAATTGAAGTAGTACTGCGAAACACGAAGGAAGTCAATTTTGATGGGAATTGTAAAGAGATTTGGCATTATAGCTTAATTTTTCTATTAAACATAACCTAATTAAGAATTTTAGCAAAATTTAAACCACAGTGTTTGCTTTGTCACTGTGTTAAGTAAAAAATTTTTGTCGTCCAAAACACTTGGGAGTATGGGAAAAAGGATTTTTAAAGACGCTGAATCGATTGATGCAGTTCGTTCGTAAATAGTAAGTGTATATCATAGAGAAATCTGGTTGGAAAACTATTGAAGTTGAAACTCGAAGGAAGTCAATTTTAATGGGAATTGTAAAGAGATTTGGCATTATAACGTTATTTTTCTAATTAAGATTTTAACAAAATTTAAACCATAGTGTTTGCTTTGTCACTTTGTTAAGTAAAAAATTTTTGTCGTCCAAAACACTTGAAAATATGGGAAAAAGACGCTGAATCGATTGATGCAGTTCGTTTGTATCATAGAGAAATTTGGTTGGAAAACTATTGAAGTTGCAGTAGTACTGCGAAACTAGAAGGAAGTCAGTTTGATGGGAATTTTAAAAAGATTTGGCATTATAGCTTTATTCTCCTATTAAACATAACCTAATTAAGAATTTTAGCAAAATTTAAACCACAGTGTTTGCTTTGTCACTGTGTTGAGTAAAAAATTTTTGTCGTCCAAAACACTTGAAAATATGGGAAAAAGGATTTTTAAAGACGCTGAATCGATTGATGCAGTTCGTTCGTAAATAGGAAGTGTATATCATAGAGAAATCTGGTTGGAAAACTATTGAAATTGAAGTAGTACTGCGAAACATGAAGGAAGTCAATTTTGATGGGAATTGTAAAGAGATTTGGCATTATAGCTTTATTTTCCTATTAAACATAACCTAATTAAGAATTTTAGCAAAATTTAAACCACAGTGTTTGCTTTGTCACTGTGTTAAGTAAAAAATTTTTGTCGTCCAAAACACTTGAAAGTATGGGAAAAAGGATTTTTAAAGACGCCGAATCGATTGATGCAGTTCGTTCGTAAATAGGAAGTGTATATGGTTGGAAAGCTATTGAAGTTGAAGTAGTACTGCGAAATTTGAAGGAAGTCAATTTTAATGGGAATTGTAAAGAGATTTGGCATTATAACGTTATTTTCCTAATTAAGATTTTAACAAAATTTAAACCATAGTGTTTGCTTTGTCACTTTGTTAAGTAAAAAATAATTGTCGTCCAAAACACTTAAAAATATGGGAAAAGGGTTTTTTTTAAGTCGCTGAATCGATTGCTGCAGTTCGTTTTTATATCATAGAGAAATCTGGTTGGAAAACTATTTAAGTTGAAGTAGTACTGCGAAACTCGAAGGAAGTCAATTTTGATGGGAATTGTAAAGAGATTTGGCATTATAACGTTATTTTCCTAATTAAGATTTTAACAAAATTTAAACCATAGTGTTTGCTTTGTCACTTTGTTAAGTAAAAAATAATTGACGTCCAAAACACTTGAAAATATGGAAAAAAGGATTTTTAAAGACGCTGAATCGATTGATACAGTTCGTTCGTATATAGGAAGTGTATATCATAGAGAAATCTGGTTGGAAAACTATTGAAGTTGAAGTAGTACTGCGAAACTTAAAGGAAGTCAATTTTGATGGGAATTGTAAAGAGATTTGGCATTATAACGTTATTTTCGAATTAAGATTTTAACAAAATTTAAACCGTAGTGTTTGCTTTGTCACTTTGTTAAGTAAAAAACATTTGTCGTCCAAAACACTTGAAAATATGGGAAAAAGACGCTGAATCGATTGATGCAGTTCGTTTATATCATAGAGAAATCTGGTTGGAAAACTATTGAAGTTGCAGTAGTACTGCGAAACAAGAAGGAAGTCAGTTTTGATGGGAATTTTAAAGAGATTTGGCATTATAGCTTTATTCTCCTATTAAACATAACCTAATTAAGAATTTTAGCAAAATTTAAACCACAGTGTTTGCTTTGTCACTGTGTTGAGTAAAAAATTTTTGTCGTCCAAAACACTTGAAAATATGGGAAAAAGGATTTTTAAAGACGCTGAATCGATTGATGCAGTTCGTTCGTAAATAGGAAGTGTATATCATAGAGAAATCTGGTTGGAAAACTATTGAAATTGAAGTAGTACTGCGAAACACGAAGGAAGTCAATTTTGATGGGAATTGTAAAGAGATTTGGCATTATAGCTTTATTTTTCTATTAAACATAACCTAATTAAGAATTTTAGCAAAATTTAAACCACAGCGTTTGCTTTGTCACTGTGTTAAGTAAAAAATTTTTGTCGTCCAAAACACTTGGGAGTATAGGAAAAAGGATTTTTAAAGACGCTGAATCGAATGATGCAGTTCGTTCGTAAATAGTAAGTGTATATCATAGAGAAATCTGGTTGGAAAACTATTGAAGTTGAAACTCGAAGGAAGTCAATTTTAATGGGAATTGTAAAGAGATTTGGCATTATAACGTTATTTTTCTAATTAAGATTTTAACAAAATTTAAACCATAGTGTTTGCTTTGTCACTTTGTTAAGTAAAAAAATTTTGTCGTCCAAAACACTTGAAAATATGGGAAAAAGACGCTGAATCGATTGATGCAGTTCGTTTGTATCATAGAGAAATTTGGTTGGAAAACTATTGAAGTTGCAGTAGTACTGCGAAACTAGAAGGAAGTCAGTTTGATGGGAATTTTAAAAAGATTTGGCATTATAGCTTTATTCTCCTATTAAACATAACCTAATTAAGAATTTTAGCAAAATTTAAACCACAGTGTTTGCTTTGTCACTGTGTTGAGTAAAAAATTTTTGTCGTCCAAAACACTTGAAAATATGGGAAAAAGGATTTTTAAAGACGCTGAATCGATTGATGCAGTTCGTTCGTAAATAGGAAGTGTATATCATAAAGAAATCTGGTTGGAAAACTATTGAAATTGAAGTAGTACTGCGAAACACGAAGGAAGTCAATTTTGATGGGAATTGTAAAGAGATTTGGCATTATAGCTTTATTTTCCTATTAAACATAACCTAATTAAGAATTTTAGCAAAATTTAAACCACAGTGTTTGCTTTGTCACTGTGTTAAGTAAAAAATTTTTGTCGTCCAAAACACTTGGGAGTATGGGAAAAAGGATTTTTAAAGACACTGAATCGATTGATGCAGTTCGTTCGTAAATAGTAAGTGTATATCATAGAGAAATCTGGTTGGAAAACTATTGAAGTTGAAACTCGAAGGAAGTCAATTTTAATGGGAATTGTAAAGAGATTTGGCATTATAACGTTATTTTCCTAATTAAGATTTTAACAAAATTTAAACCGTAGTGTTTGCTTTGTCACTTTGTTAAGTAAAAAATATTTGTCGTCCAAAACACTTGAAAATATGGGAAAAAGACGCTGAATCGATTGATGCAGTTCGTTTATATCATAGAGAAATCTGGTTGGAAAACTATTGAAGTTGCAGTAGTACTGCGAAACTAGAAGGAAGTCAGTTTTGATGGGAATTTTAAAGAGATTTGGCAATATAGCTTTATTCTCCTATTAAACATAACCTAATTAAGAATTTTAGCAAAATTTAAACCACAGTGTTTGCTTTGTCACTGTGGTAAGTAAAAAATTTTTGTCGTCCAAAACACTTGAAAATATGGGAAAAAGGATTTTTAAAGACGCTGAATCGATTGATGCAGTTCGTTCGTAAATAGGAAGTGTATATCATAGAGAAATCTGGTTGGAAAACTATTGAAATTGAAGTAGTACTGCGAAACATGAAGGAAGTCAATTTTGATGGGAATTGTAAAGAGATTTGGCATTATAGCTTTATTTTCCTATTAAACATAACCTAATTAAGAATTTTAGCAAAATTTAAACCACAGTGTTTGCTTTGTCACTGTGTTAAGTAAAAAATTTTTGTCGTCCAAAACACTTGAAAGTATGGGAAAAAGGATTTTTAAAGACGCCGAATCGATTGATGCAGTTCGTTCGTAAATAGGAAGTGTATATGGTTGGAAAGCTATTGAAGTTGAAGTAGTACTGCGAAATTTGAAGGAAGTCAATTTTAATGGGAATTGTAAAGAGATTTGGCATTATAACGTTATTTTCCTAATTAAGATTTTAACAAAATTTAAACCATAGTGTTTGCTTTGTCACTTTGTTAAGTAAAAAATAATTGTCGTCCAAAACACTTAAAAATATGGGAAAAGGGTTTTTTTTAAGTCGCTGAATCGATTGCTGCAGTTCGTTTTTATATCATAGAGAAATCTGGTTGGAAAACTATTTAAGTTGAAGTAGTACTGCGAACCTCGAAGGAAGTCAATTTTGATGGGAATTGTAAAGAGATTTGGCATTATAGCTTAATTTTCCTATTAAACATAACCTAATTAAAAATTATAGCAAAATTTAAACCACAGTGTTTGCTATGTCACTGTGTTAAGTAAAAAATTTTTGTCGTTTAAAACACTTAAAAATATGGGAAAAAGGATTTTTAAAGACGCTGAATCGATTGATGCAGTTCGTTTGTATATAGGAAGTGTATCATAAAAAAATCTGGTTGAAAAAATATTGAAGTTGCAGTAGTACTGCGAAACTAGAAGGAAGTCAATTTTGATGGGAATTGTAAAGAGATTTGGCATTATAACGTTATTTTCCTAATTAAGATTTTAACAAAATTTAAACCATAGTGTTTGCTTTGTCACTTTGTTAAGTAAAAAAAAAATTGTCTTCCAAAACACTTGAAAATATGGGAAAAGGGGTTTTTTTAAGTCGCTGAATCGATTGATGCAGTTCGTTCGTAAATAGGAAGTGTATATCATAAAGAAATCTGGTTGGAAAACTATTGAAATTGAAGTAGTACTGCGAAACACGAAGGAAGTCAATTTTGATGGGAATTGTAAAGAGATTTGGCATTATAGCTTTATTTTTCTATTAAACATAACCTAATTAAGAATTTTAGCAAAATTTAAACCACAGTGTTTGCTTTGTCACTGTGTTAAGTAAAAAATTTTTGTCGTCCAAAACACTTGAAAGTATGGGAAAAAGGATTTTTAAAGACGCCGAATCGATTGATGCAGTTCGTTCGTAAATAGAAAGTGTATATGGTTGGAAAGCTATTGAAGTTGAAGTAGTACTGCGAAATTTGAAGGAAGTCAATTTTAATGGGAATTGTAAAGAGATTTGGCATTATAACGTTATTTTCCTAATTAAGATTTTAACAAAATTTAAACCATAGTGTTTGCTTTGTCACTTTGTTAAGTAAAAAATAATTGTCGTCCAAAACACTTAAAAATATGGGAAAAGGGTTTTTTTTAAGTCGCTGAATCGATTGCTGCAGTTCGTTTTTATATCATAGAGAAATCTGGTTGGAAAACTATTTAAGTTGAAGTAGTACTGCGAAACTCGAAGGAAGTCAATTTTGATGGGAATTGTAAAGAGATTTGGCATTATAGCTTAATTTTCCTATTAAACATAACCTAATTAAAAATTATAGCAAAATTTAAACCACAGTGTTTGCTATGTCACTGTGTTAAGTAAAAAATTTTTGTCGTTTAAAACACTTAAAAATATGGGAATAAGGATTTTTAAAGACGCTGAATCGATTGATGCAGTTCGTTTGTATATAGGAAGTGTATCATAAAAAAATCTGGTTGAAAAAATATTGAAGTTGCAGTAGTACTGCGAAACTAGAAGGAAGTCAATTTTGATGGGAATTGTAAAGAGATTTGGCATTATAACGTTATTTTCCTAATTAAGATTTTAACAAAATTTAAACCATAGTGTTTGCTTTGTCACTTTGTTAAGTAAAAAAAAAATTGTCTTCCAAAACACTTGAAAATATGGGAAAAGGGGTTTTTTAAAGACGCTGAATCGATTGATGCAGTTCGTTCGTAAATAGTAAGTGTATATCATAGAGAAATCTGGTTGGAAAACTATTGAAGTTGAAACTCGAAGGAAGTCAATTTTAATGGGAATTGTAAAGAGATTTGGCATTATAACGTTATTTTTATAATCAAGATTTTAACAAAATTTAAACTATAGTGTTTGCTTTGTCACTTTGTTAAGTAAAAAATTTTTGTCGTCCAAAACACTTGAAAATATGGGAAAAAGACGTTGAATCGATTGATGCAGTTCGTTTGTATCATAGAGAAATCTGGTTGGAAAACCATTGAAGTTGAATTAGTACTGCGAAACTCGAAGGAAGTAAATTTTGATGGGAATTGTAAAGAGATTTGGCATTATAACGTTATTTTTCTAATTAAGATTTTAACAAAATTTAAACCGTAGTGTTTGCTTTGTCACTTTGTTAAGTAAAAAATATTTTTCGTCCAAAACACTTGAAAATATGGGAAAAAGACGCTGAATCGATTGATGCAGTTCGTTTATATCATAGAGAAATCTAGTTGGAAAACTATTGAAGTTGCAGTAGTACTGCGAAACTAGAAGGAAGTCAGTTTTGATGGGAATTTTAAAGAGATTTGGCATTATAGCTTTATTCTCCTATTAAACATAACCTAATTAAGAATTTTAGCAAAATTTAAACCATAGTGTTTGCTTTGTCACTGTTTTGAGTAAAAAATTTTTGTCGTCCAAAACACTTGAAAATATGGGAAAAAGGATTTTTAAAGACGCTGAATCGATTGATGCAGTTCGTTTGTATATAGGATGTGTATATCATAGAAAAATCTGGTTGGAAAACTATTGAAGTTGAAGAAGTACTGCGAAACTTAAAGGAAGTCAATTTTGATGGGAATTGTAAAGAGATTTGGCATTATAGCTTTATTCTCCTATTAAACATAACCTAATTAAGAATTTTAGCAAAATTTAAACCACAGTGTTTGCTTTGTCACTGTTAAGTAAAAAATTTTTGCCGTCCAAAACACTTGAAAATATGGGAAAAAGGATTTTTAAAGACGCTGAATCGATTGATGCAGTTCATTCGTAAATAGGAAGTGTATATCATAGAGAAATCTGGTTGGAAAACTATTGAAGTTGAAGTAGTACTGCGAAACTAGAAGGAAGTCAATTTTGATGGGAATTTTAAAGAGATTTGGCATTATAGCTTTATTCTCCTATTAAACATAACCTAATTAAGAATTTTAGCAAAATTTAAATCACAGTGTTTGCTTTGTCACTGTGTTAAGTAAAAAATTTTTGTCGTCCAAAACACTTGAAAATAGGAAAAAAAGACGCTGAATCGTTTGATGCAGTATGTTTGTATCAGAGAAATCTGGTTGGAAAACTATTGAAGTTGAAACTCGAAGAAAGTCAATTGTAAATAGATTTGGCATTCTAACGTTATTTTCCTAATTAAGATTTTAACAAAATTTAAACCATAGTGTTTGCTTTGTCACTGTGTTAATTAAAAAATTTTTGTCTTCCAAAGCACTTGAGAATATGGGAAAAAGGATTTTTAAAGACGCTGAATCGATTGATGCAGTTCGTTCTTAAATAGGAAGTGTATATCATAGAGAAATCTGGTTGGAAAACTATTGAAGTTGAAATTCGAAGAAAGTCAATTGTAAAGGGATTTGGCATTATAACGTTATTTTCCTAATTAAGATTTTAACAAAATTTAAACCATAGTGTTTGCTTTGTCACTTTGTTAAGTAAAAAATTTTTGTTGTCCAAAACACTTGAAAGTATGGGAAAAAGGATTTTTAAAGACGCCGAATCGATTGATGCAGTTCGTTCGTAAATAGGAAGTGTATATGGTTGGAAAACTATTGAAGTTGCAGTAGTACTGTGAAACTAGAAGGAAGTCAGTTTTAATGGGAATTTTAAAGAGATTTGGCATTATAGCTTTATTCTCCTATTAAACATAACCTAATTAAGAATTTTAGCAAAATTTTAACCACAGTGTTTGCTTTGTCACTTTGTTAAGTAAAAAATATATGTCGTCCAAGACACTTAAAAATATGGGAAAAAGGGTTTTTAAAGACGCTGAATCGATTGATGCAGTTCGTTTGTATATAGGAAGTGTATCATAGAGAAATCTGGTTGGAAAACTATTGAAGTTGCAGTAGTACTGCGAAACTAAAAGAAAGTCAATTTTGATGGAAATTGTAAAGAGATTTGGCATTATAGCTTTATTTTCCTATTAAACATAACCTAATTAAGAATTTAGGCAAAATTTGAACCACAGTGTTTGCTTTGTCACTGTGTTAAGTAAAAAATTTTTGTCGTCCAAAACACTTGAAAATATGGAAAAAAGGATTTTTAAAGACGCTGAATCGATTGATGCAGTTCGTTCGTAAATAGGAAGTGTATATCATAGAGAAATCTGTTTGGAAAACTATTGAAGTTGAAGTAGTACTTCGAAACTCGAAGGAAGTCAATTTTGATGGGAATTGTAAAGAGATTTGGCATTATAACGTTATTTTCCTAATTAAGATTTTAACAAAATTTAAACCATAGTGTTTGCTTTGTCACTTTATTAAGTAAAAAATAATTGTCGTCCAAAACACTTAAAAATATGGGAAAAAGGGTTTTTTTTTAATTCGCTGAATCGATTGATGCAGTTCGTTCGTATATAGAAAGTGTATATCATAGAGAAATCTGGTTGGAAAACTATTGAAGTTGAAGTAGTACTGCGAAACTCGAAGGAAGTCAATTTTGATGGGAATTGTAAAGAGATTTGGCATTATAACGTTATTTTCCTAATTAAGATTTTAACAAAATTTAAACCATAGTGTTTGCTTTGTCACTTTGTTAAGTAAAAAATATTTGTCGTCCAAAACACTTGAAAATAGGGAAAAAAGACGCTGAATCGTTTGATGCAGTTCGTTTGTATCAGAGAAATCTGGTTGGAAAACTATTGAAGTTGCAGTAGTACTGCGAAACTAGAAGGAAGTTAATTTTGATGGGAATTGTAAAGAGATTTGGCATTATAATGTTATTTTCCTAATTAAGATTTTAACAAAATTTAAACCATAGTGTTTGCTTTGTCACTTTGTTAAGTAAAAAATATTTGTCGTCCAAAACACTTGAATATAGGGGAAAAAGACGCTGAATCGATTGATGCAGTTCATTTGTATCATAGAGAAATCTGGTTGAAAAACTATTGAAGTTGCAGTAGTACTGCGAAACTAGAAGGAAGTCAATTTTGATGGGAATTTTAAAGAGATTGGGCATTATAGCTTTATTCTCCTATTAAACATAACCTAATTAAGAATTTTAGCAAAATTTAAACCACAGTGTTTGCTTTGTCACTGTGTTAAGTAAAAAATTTTTGTCGTCCAAAACACTTGAAAATATGGGAAAAAGGATTTTTAAAGACGCTGAATCGATTGATGCAGTTCGTTCGTAAATAGGAAGTGTATATCATAGAGAAATCTGGTTGGAAAACTATTGAAGTTGAAACTCGAAGGAAGTCAATTGTAAAGAGATTTGGCATTATAACGTTATTTTCCTAATGAAGATTTTACTAAAATTTAAACCATAGTGTTTGCTTTGTCACTGTGTTAAGTAAAAAATTTTTGTCTTCCAAGACACTTGAAAATATGGGAAAAAGGATTTTTAAAGACGCTGAATTGATTAATGCAGTTTGTTTGTATATAGAAAGTGTATCATAAAGAAATCTGGTTGGAAAACTATTGAAGTTGCAGTAGTACTGCGAAACTAAAAGAAAGTCAATTTTGATGGGAATTGTAAAGAGATTTGGCATTATAGCTTTATTTTCCTATTAAACATAACCTAATTAAGAATTTAGGCAAAATTTGAACCACAGTGTTTGCTTTGTCACTGTGTCAAGTAAAAAATTTTTGTCGTCCAAAACACTTGAAAATATGGAAAAAAGGATTTTTAAAGACGCTGAATCGATTGATGCAGTTCGTTCGTAAATAGGAAGTGTATATCATAGAGAAATCTGTTTGGAAAACTATTGAAGTTGAAGTAGTACTGCGAAACTCGAAGGAAGTCAATTTTGATGGGAATTGTAAAGAGATTTGGCATTATAACGTTATTTTCCTAATTAAGATTTTAACAAAATTTAAACCATAGTGTTTGCTTTATCACTTTGTTAAGTAAAAAATAATTGTCGTCCAAAACACTTGAAAATATGGGAAAAGGGTTTTTTTTAATTTGCTGAATCGATTGATGCAGTTCGTTCGTATATAGAAAGTGTATATCATAAAGAAATCTGGTTGGAAAACTATTGAAGTTGAAGTAGAACTGCGAAACTCGAAGGAAGTCAATTTTGATGGGAATTGTAAAGAGATTTGGCATTATAACGTTATTTTCCTAATTAAGATTTTAACAAAATTTAAACCATAGTGTTTGCTTTGTCACTTTGTTAAGTAAAAAATATTTTTCGTCCAAAACACTTGAAAATATGGGAAAAAGACGCTGAATCGATTGATGCAGTTCGTTTATATCATAGAGAAATCTAGTTGGAAAACTATTGAAGTTGCAGTAGTACTGCGAAACTAGAAGGAAGTCAGTTTTGATGGGAATTTTAAAGAGATTTGGCATTATAGCTTTATTCTCCTATTAAACATAACCTAATTAAGAATTTTAGCAAAATTTAAACCATAGTGTTTGCTTTGTCACTTTGTTAAGTAAAAAAAAATTGTCTTCCAAAACACTTGAAAATATGGGAAAAGGGGTTTTTTTAAGTCGCTGAATCGATTGATGCAGTTCGTTCGTATATAGGAAGTGTATATCATAGAGAAATCTGGTTGAAAAACTATTGAAGTTGAAGCAGTACTGCGAAACTCGAAGGAAGTAAATTTTGATGGGAATTGTAAAGAGATTTGGCATTATAACGTTATTTTCCTAATTAAGATTTTAACAAAATTTAAACCGTAGTGTTTGCTTTGTCACTTTGTTAAGTAAAAAATATTTGTCGTCCAAAACACTTGAAAATATGGAAAAAAGACGCTGAATCGATTGATGCAGTTCGTTTATATCATAGAGAAATCTAGTTGGAAAACTATTGAAGTTGCAGTAGTACTGCGAAACTAGAAGGAAGTCAGTTTTGATGGGAATTTTAAAGAGATTTGGCATTATAGCTTTATTCTCCTATTAAACATAACCTAATTAAGAATTTTAGCACAATTTAAACCACAGTGTTTGCTTTGCCACTGTGTTAAGTAAAAAATTTTTGTCGTCCAAAACACTTGAAAATATGAAAATAAGGATTTTTAAAGACGCTGAATCGATTGATGCAGTTCGTTCGTAAATAGGAAGTGTATATCATAGAGAAATCTGGTTGGAAAACTATTGAAATTGAAGTAGTACTGCGAAACACGAAGGAAGTCAATTTTGATGGGAATTGTAAAGAGATTTGGCATTATAGCTTTATTTTCCTATTAAACATAACCTAATTAAGAATTTTAGCAAAATTTAAACCACAGTGTTTGCTTTGTCACTGTGTTAAGTAAAAAATTTTTGTCGTCCAAAACACTTGAAAATATGGGAAAAAGGATTTTTAAAGACGCTGAATCGATTGATGCAGTTCGTTTGTATATAGGATGTGTATATCATAGAGAAATCTGGTTGGAAAACTATTGAAGTTGAAGTAGTACTGTGAAACGCGAAGGAAGTCAATTTTGATGGGAATTGTAAAGAGATTTGGCATTATAGCTTTATTCTCCTATTAAACATAACCTAATTAAGAATTTTAGCAAAATTTAAACCACAGTGTTTGCTTTGTCACTGTTAAGTAAAAAATTTTTGCCGTCCAAAACACTTGAAAATATGGGAAAAAGGATTTTTAAAGACGCTGAATCGATTGATGCAGTTCATTCGTAAATAGGAAGTGTATATCATAGAGAAATCTGGTTGGAAAACTATTGAAGTTGAAGTAGTACTGCGAAACTAGAAGGAAGTCAATTTTGATGGGAATTTTAAAGAGATTTGGCATTATAGCTTTATTCTCCTATTAAACATACCCTAATTAAGAATTTTAGCAAAATTTAAACCACAGTGTTTGCTTTGTCACTGTGTTAAGTAAAAAATTTTTGTCGTCCAAAACACTTGAAAATAGGGAAAAAAGACGCTGAATCGTTTGATGCAGTTCGTTTGTATTAGAGAAATCTGGTTGGAAAACTATTGAAGTTGAAACTCGAAGAAAGTCAATTGTAAATAGATTTGGCATTCTAACGTTATTTTCCTAATTAAGATTTTAACAAAATTTAAACCATAGTGTTTGCTTTGTCACTGTGTTAATTAAAAAATTTTTGTCTTCCAAAGCACTTGAGAATATGGGAAAAAGGATTTTTAAAGACGCTGAATCGATTGATGCAGTTCGTTCTTAAATAGGAAGTGTATATCATAGAGAAATCTGGTTGGAAAACTATTGAAGTTGAAATTCGAAGAAAGTCAATTGTAAAGGGATTTGGCATTATAACGTTATTTTTCTAATTAAGATTTTAACAAAATTTAAACCATAGTGTTTGCTTTGTCACTTTGTTAAGTAAAAAATTTTTGTTGTCCAAAACACTTGAAAGTATGGGAAAAAGGATTTTTAAAGACGCCGAATCGATTGATGCAGTTCGTTCGTAAATAGGAAGTGTATATGGTTGGAAAACTATTGAAGTTGCAGTAGTACTGTGAAACTAGAAGGAAGTCAGTTTTAATGGGAATTTTAAAGAGATTTGGCATTATAGCTTTATTCTCCTATTAAACATAACCTAATTAAGAATTTTAGCAAAATTTTAACCACAGTGTTTGCTTTGCCACTTTGTTAAGTAAAAAATATATGTCGTCCAAGACACTTAAAAATATGGGAAAAAGGGTTTTTAAAGACGCTGAATCGATTGATGCAGTTCGTTTGTATATAGGAAGTGTATCATAGAGAAATCTGGTTGGAAAACTATTGAAGTTGCAGTAGTACTGCGAAACTAAAAGAAAGTCAATTTTGATGGAAATTGTAAAGAGATTTGGCATTATAGCTTTATTTTCCTATTAAACATAACCTAATTAAGAATTTAGGCAAAATTTGAACCACAGTGTTTGCTTTGTCACTGTGTTAAGTAAAAAATTTTTGTCGTCCAAAACACTTGAAAATATGGAAAAAAGGATTTTTAAAGACGCTGAATCGATTGATGCAGTTCGTTCGTAAATAGGAAGTGTATATCATAGAGAAATCTGTTTGGAAAACTATTGAAGTTGAAGTAGTACTTCGAAACTCGAAGGAAGTCAATTTTGATGGGAATTGTAAAGAGATTTGGCATTATAACGTTATTTTCCTAATTAAGATTTTAACAAAATTTAAACCATAGTGTTTGCTTTGTCACTTTGTTAAGTAAAAAATAATTGTCGTCCAAAACACTTGAAAATATGGGAAAAGGGGTTTTTTTAAGTCGCTGAATCGATTGATGCAGTTCGTTCGTATATAGAAAGTGTATATCATAGAAAAATCTGGTTGGAAAACTATTGAAGTTGAAGTAGTACTGCGAAACTCGAAGGAAGTCAATTTTGATGGGAATTGTAAAGAGATTTGGCATTATAACGTTATTTTCCTAATTAAGATTTTAACAAAATTTAAACCATAGTGTTTGCTTTGTCACTTTGTTAAGTAAAAAATATTTGTCGTCCAAAACACTTGAAAATAGGGAAAAAAGACGCTGAATCGTTTGATGCAGTTCGTTTGTATCAGAGAAATCTGGTTGGAAAACTATTGAAGTTGCAGTAGTACTGCGAAACTAGAAGGAAGTTAATTTTGATGGGAATTGTAAAGAGATTTGGCATTATAATGTTATTTTCCTAATTAAGATTTTAACAAAATTTAAACCATAGTGTTTGCTTTGTCACTTTGTTAAGTAAAAAATATTTGTCGTCCAAAACACTTGAATATAGGGGAAAAAGACGCTGAATCGATTGATGCAGTTCATTTGTATCATAGAGAAATCTGGTTGAAAAACTATTGAAGTTGCAGTAGTACTGCGAAACTAGAAGGAAGTCAATTTTGATGGGAATTTTAAAGAGATTGGGCATTATAGCTTTATTCTCCTATTAAACATAACCTAATTAAGAATTTTAGCAAAATTTAAACCACAGTGTTTGCTTTGTCACTGTGTTAAGTAAAAAATTTTTGTCGTCCAAAACACTTGAAAATATGGGAAAAAGGATTTTTAAAGACGCTGAATCGATTGATGCAGTTCGTTCGTAAATAGGAAGTGTATATCATAGAGAAATCTGGTTGGAAAACTATTGAAGTTGAAACTCGAAGGAAGTCAATTGTAAAGAGATTTGGCATTATAACGTTATTTTCCTAATGAAGATTTTACTAAAATTTAAACCATAGTGTTTGCTTTGTCACTGTGTTAAGTAAAAAATTTTTGTCTTCCAAGACACTTGAAAATATGGGAAAAAGGATTTTTAAAGACGCTGAATTGATTAATGCAGTTTGTTTGTATATAGAAAGTGTATCATAGAGAAATCTGGTTGGAAAACTATTGAAGTTGCAGTAGTACTGCGAAACTAAAAGAAAGTCAATTTTGATGGGAATTGTAAAGAGATTTGGCATTATAGCTTTATTTTCCTATTAAACATAACCTAATTAAGAATTTAGGCAAAATTTGAACCACAGTGTTTGCTTTGTCACTGTGTTAAGTAAAAAATTTTTGTCGTCCAAAACACTTGAAAATATGGAAAAAAGGATTTTTAAAGACGCTGAATCGATTGATGCAGTTCGTTCGTAAATAGGAAGTGTATATCATAGAGAAATCTGTTTGGAAAACTATTGAAGTTGAAGTAGTACTGCGAAACTCGAAGGAAGTCAATTTTGATGGGAATTGTAAAGAGATTTGGCATTATAACGTTATTTTCCTAATTAAGATTTTAACAAAATTTAAACCATAGTGTTTGCTTTATCACTTTGTTAAGTAAAAAATAATTGTCGTCCAAAACACTTGAAAATATGGGAAAAGGGTTTTTTTTAATTTGCTGAATCGATTGATGCAGTTCGTTCGTATATAGAAAGTGTATATCATAAAGAAATCTGGTTGGAAAACTATTGAAGTTGAAGTAGAACTGCGAAACTCGAAGGAAGTCAATTTTGATGGGAATTGTAAAGAGATTTGGCATTATAACGTTATTTTCCTAATTAAGATTTTAACAAAATTTAAACCATAGTGTTTGCTTTGTCACTGTGTTAATTAAAAAATTTTTGTCTTCCAAAGCACTTGAGAATATGGGAAAAAGGATTTTTAAAGACGCTGAATCGATTGATGCAGTTCGTTCTTAAATAGGAAGTGTATATCATAGAGAAATCTGGTTGGAAAACTATTGAAGTTGAAATTCGAAGAAAGTCAATTGTAAAGGGATTTGGCATTATAACGTTATTTTTCTAATTAAGATTTTAACAAAATTTAAACCATAGTGTTTGCTTTGTCACTTTGTTAAGTAAAAAATTTTTGTTGTCCAAAACACTTGAAAGTATGGGAAAAAGGATTTTTAAAGACGCCGAATCGATTGATGCAGTTCGTTCGTAAATAGGAAGTGTATATGGTTGGAAAACTATTGAAGTTGCAGTAGTACTGTGAAACTAGAAGGAAGTCAGTTTTAATGGGAATTTTAAAGAGATTTGGCATTATAGCTTTATTCTCCTATTAAACATAACCTAATTAAGAATTTTAGCAAAATTTTAACCACAGTGTTTGCTTTGTCACTTTGTTAAGTAAAAAATATATGTCGTCCAAGACACTTAAAAATATGGGAAAAAGGGTTTTTAAAGACGCTGAATCGATTGATGCAGTTCGTTTGTATATAGGAAGTGTATCATAGAGAAATCTGGTTGGAAAACTATTGAAGTTGCAGTAGTACTGCGAAACTAAAAGAAAGTCAATTTTGATGGAAATTGTAAAGAGATTTGGCATTATAGCTTTATTTTCCTATTAAACATAACCTAATTAAGAATTTAGGCAAAATTTGAACCACAGTGTTTGCTTTGTCACTGTGTTAAGTAAAAAATTTTTGTCGTCCAAAACACTTGAAAATATGGAAAAAAGGATTTTTAAAGACGCTGAATCGATTGATGCAGTTCGTTCGTAAATAGGAAGTGTATATCATAGAGAAATCTGTTTGGAAAACTATTGAAGTTGAAGTAGTACTTCGAAACTCGAAGGAAGTCAATTTTGATGGGAATTGTAAAGAGATTTGGCATTATAACGTTATTTTCCTAATTAAGATTTTAACAAAATTTAAACCATAGTGTTTGCTTTGTCACTTTGTTAAGTAAAAAATAATTGTCGTCCAAAACACTTAAAAATATGGGAAAAAGGGTTTTTTTTAAATCGCTGAATCGATTGATGCAGTTCGTTCGTATATAGAAAGTGTATATCATAGAGAAATCTGGTTGGAAAACTATTGAAGTTGAAGTAGTACTGCGAAACTCGAAGGAAGTCAATTTTGATGGGAATTGTAAAGAGATTTGGCATTATAACGTTATTTTCCTAATTAAGATTTTAACAAAATTTAAACCATAGTGTTTGCTTTGTCACTTTGTTAAGTAAAAAATATTTGTCGTCCAAAACACTTGAAAATAGGGAAAAAAGACGCTGAATCGTTTGATGCAGTTCGTTTGTATCAGAGAAATCTGGTTGGAAAACTATTGAAGTTGCAGTAGTACTGCGAAACTAGAAGGAAGTTAATTTTGATGGGAATTGTAAAGAGATTTGGCATTATAATGTTATTTTCCTAATTAAGATTTTAACAAAATTTAAACCATAGTGTTTGCTTTGTCACTTTGTTAAGTAAAAAATATTTGTCGTCCAAAACACTTGAATATAGGGGAAAAAGACGCTGAATCGATTGATGCAGTTCATTTGTATCATAGAGAAATCTGGTTGAAAAACTATTGAAGTTGCAGTAGTACTGCGAAACTAGAAGGAAGTCAATTTTGATGGGAATTTTAAAGAGATTGGGCATTATAGCTTTATTCTCCTATTAAACATAACCTAATTAAGAATTTTAGCAAAATTTAAACCACAGTGTTTGCTTTGTCACTGTGTTAAGTAAAAAATTTTTGTCGTCCAAAACACTTGAAAATATGGGAAAAAGGATTTTTAAAGACGCTGAATCGATTGATGCAGTTCGTTCGTAAATAGGAAGTGTATATCATAGAGAAATCTGGTTGGAAAACTATTGAAGTTGAAACTCGAAGGAAGTCAATTGTAAAGAGATTTGGCATTATAACGTTATTTTCCTAATGAAGATTTTACTAAAATTTAAACCATAGTGTTTGCTTTGTCACTGTGTTAAGTAAAAAATTTTTGTCTTCCAAGACACTTGAAAATATGGGAAAAAGGATTTTTAAAGACGCTGAATTGATTAATGCAGTTTGTTTGTATATAGAAAGTGTATCATAGAGAAATCTGGTTGGAAAACTATTGAAGTTGCAGTAGTACTGCGAAACTAAAAGAAAGTCAATTTTGATGGGAATTGTATAGAGATTTGGCATTATAGCTTTATTTTCCTATTAAACATAACCTAATTAAGAATTTAGGCAAAATTTGAACCACAGTGTTTGCTTTGTCACTGTGTTAAGTAAAAAATTTTTGTCGTCCAAAACACTTGAAAATATGGAAAAAAGGATTTTTAAAGACGCTGAATCGATTGATGCAGTTCGTTCGTAAATAGGAAGTGTATATCATAGAGAAATCTGTTTGGAAAACTATTGAAGTTGAAGTAGTACTGCGAAACTCGAAAGAAGTCAATTTTGATGGGAATTGTAAAGAGATTTGGCATTATAACGTTATTTTCCTAATTAAGATTTTAACAAAATTTAAACCATAGTGTTTGCTTTATCACTTTGTTAAGTAAAAAATAATTGTCGTCCAAAACACTTGAAAATATGGGAAAAGGGTTTTTTTTAATTTGCTGAATCGATTGATGCAGTTCGTTCGTATATAGAAAGTGTATATCATAAAGAAATCTGGTTGGAAAACTATTGAAGTTGAAGTAGAACTGCGAAACTCGAAGGAAGTCAATTTTGATGGGAATTGTAAAGAGATTTGGCATTATAACGTTATTTTCCTAATTAAGATTTTAACAAAATTTAAACCATAGTGTTTGCTTTGTCACTTTGTTAAGTAAAAAATATTTTTCGTCCAAAACACTTGAAAATATGGGAAAAAGACGCTGAATCGATTGATGCAGTTCGTTTATATCATAGAGAAATCTAGTTGGAAAACTATTGAAGTTGCAGTAGTACTGCGAAACTAGAAGGAAGTCAGTTTTGATGGGAATTTTAAAGAGATTTGGCATTATAGCTTTATTCTCCTATTAAACATAACCTAATTAAGAATTTTAGCAAAATTTAAACCATAGTGTTTGCTTTGTCACTTTGTTAAGTAAAAAAAAATTGTCTTCCAAAACACTTGAAAATATGGGAAAAGGGGTTTTTTTAAGTCGCTGAATCGATTGATGCAGTTCGTTCGTATATAGGAAGTGTATATCATAGAGAAATCTGGTTGAAAAACTATTGAAGTTGAAGTAGTACTGCGAAACTCGAAGGAAGTAAATTTTGATGGGAATTGTAAAGAGATTTGGCATTATAACGTTATTTTCCTAATTAAGATTTTAACAAAATTTAAACCGTAGTGTTTGCTTTGTCACTTTGTTAAGTAAAAATATTTGTCGTCCAAAACACTTGAAAATATGGAAAAAAGACGCTGAATCGATTGATGCAGTTCGTTTATATCATAGAGAAATCTAGTTGGAAAACTATTGAAGTTGCAGTAGTACTGCGAAACTAGAAGGAAGTCAGTTTTGATGGGAATTTTAAAGAGATTTGGCATTATAGCTTTATTCTCCTATTAAACATAACCTAATTAAGAATTTTAGCACAATTTAAACCACAGTGTTTGCTTTGCCACTGTGTTAAGTAAAAAATTTTTGTCGTCCAAAACACTTGAAAATATGAAAATAAGGATTTTTAAAGACGCTGAATCGATTGATGCAGTTCGTTCGTAAATAGGAAGTGTATATCATAGAGAAATCTGGTTGGAAAACTATTGAAATTGAAGTAGTACTGCGAAACACGAAGGAAGTCAATTTTGATGGGAATTGTAAAGAGATTTGGCATTATAGCTTTATTTTCCTATTAAACATAACCTAATTAAGAATTTTAGCAAAATTTAAACCACAGTGTTTGCTTTGTCACTGTGTTAAGTAAAAAATTTTTGTCGTCCAAAACACTTGAAAATATGGGAAAAAGGATTTTTAAAGACGCTGAATCGATTGATGCAGTTCGTTTGTATATAGGATGTGTATATCATAGAGAAATCTGGTTGGAAAACTATTGAAGTTGAAGTAGTACTGTGAATCGCGAAGGAAGTCAATTTTGATGGGAATTGTAAAGAGATTTGGCATTATAGCTTTATTCTCCTATTAAACATAACCTAATTAAGAATTTTAGCAAAATTTAAACCACAGTGTTTGCTTTGTCACTGTTAAGTAAAAAATTTTTGCCGTCCAAAACACTTGAAAATATGGGAAAAAGGATTTTTAAATACGCTGAATCGATTGATGCAGTTCATTCGTAAATAGGAAGTGTATATCATAGAGAAATCTGGTTGGAAAACTATTGAAGTTGAAGTAGTACTGCGAAACTCAAAGGAAGTCAATTTTGATGGGAATTGTCCAGAGATTTGGCATTATAACGTTATTTTCCTAATTAAGATTTTAACAAAATTTAAACCATAGTGTTTGCTTTGTCACTTTGTTAAGTAAAAAAATTTTGTCGTCCAAAACACTTAAAAGTATGGGAAAAAGACGCTGAATCGATTGATGCAGTTCGTTTGTATTATAGAGAAATCTGGTTGGAAAACTATTGAAGTTGAAGTAGTACTGCGAAACTCGAAAGAAGTCAATTTTTATGGGAATTTTAAAGATATTTGGCATTATAGCTTTATTCTCCTATTAAACATACCCTAATTAAGAATTTTAGCAAAATTTAAACCACAGTGTTTGCTTTGTCACTGTGTTAAGTAAAAAATTTTTGTCGTCCAAAACACTTGAAAATAAGGAAAAAAGACGCTGAATCGTTTGATGCAGTTCGTTTGTATCAGAGAAATCTGGTTGGAAAACTATTGAAGTTGAAACTCGAAGAATGTCAATTGTAAATAGATTTGGCATTCTAACGTTATTTTCCTAATTAAGATTTTAACAAAATTTAAACCATAATGTTTGCTTTGTCACTGTGTTAATTAAAAAGTCTTCCAAAGCACTTGAGAATATGGGAAAAAGGATTTTTAAAGACGCTGAATCGATTGATGCAGTTCGTTCTTAAATAGGAAGTGTATATCATAGAGAAATCTGGTTGGAAAACTATTGAAGTTGAAATTCAAAGAAAGTCAATTGTAAAGAGATTTGGCATTTTAACGTTATTTTCCTAATTAAGATTTTAACAAAATTTAAACCATAGTGTTTGCTTTGTCACTTTGTTAAGTAAAAAATTTTTGTTGTCCAAAACACTTGAAAGTATGGAAAAAAGGATTTTTAAAGACGCTGAATCGATTGATGCAGTTCGTTCGTAAATAGGAAGTGTATATCATAGAGAAATCTGTTTGGAAAACTATTGAAGTTGAAGTAGTACTTCGAAACTCGAAGGAAGTCAATTTTGATGGGAATTGTAAAGAGATTTGGCATTATAACGTTATTTTCCTAATTAAGATTTTAACAAAATTTAAACCATAGTGTTTGCTTTGTCACTTTATTAAGTAAAAAATAATTGTCGTCCAAAACACTTAAAAATATGGGAAAAAGGGTTTTTTTTTAATTCGCTGAATCGATTGATGCAGTTCGTTCGTATATAGAAAGTGTATATCATAGAGAAATCTGGTTGGAAAACTATTGAAGTTGAAGTAGTACTGCGAAACTCGAAGGAAGTCAATTTTGATGGGAATTGTAAAGAGATTTGGCATTATAAAGTTATTTTCCTAATTAAGATTTTAATAAAATTTAAACCATAGTGTTTGCTTTGTCACTTTGTTAAGTAAAAAATATTTGTCGTCCAAAACACTTGAAAATAGGGAAAAAAGACGCTGAATCGTTTGATGCAGTTCGTTTGTATCAGAGAAATCTGGTTGGAAAACTATTAAAGTTGCAGTAGTACTGCGAAACTAGAAAGGAAGTTAATTTTGATGGGAATTGTAAAGAGATTTGGCATTATAACGTTATTTTTCTAATTAAGATTTTAACAAAATTTAAACCATAGTGTTTGCTTTGTCACTTTGTTAAGTAAAAAATATTTGTCGTCCAAAACACTTGAATATAGGGGAAAAAGACGCTGAATCGATTGATGCAGTTCATTTGTATCATAGAGAAATCTGGTTGAAAAACTATTGAAGTTGCAGTAGTACTGCGAAACTAGAAGGAAGTCAATTTTGATGGGAATTTTAAAGAGATTGGGCATTATAGCTTTATTCTCCTATTAAGCATAACCTAATTAAGAATTTTAGCAAAATTTAAACCACAGTGTTTGCTTTGTCACTGTGTTAAGTAAAAAATTTTTGTCGTCCAAAACACTTGAAAATATGGGAAAAAGGATTTTTAAAGACGCTGAATCGATTGATGCAGTTCGTTCGTAAATAGGAAGTGTATATCATAGAGAAATCTGGTTGGAAAACTATTGAAGTTGAAACTCGAAGGAAGTCAATTGTAAAGAGATTTGGCATTATAACGTTATTTTCCTAATGAAGATTTTACTAAAATTTAAACCATAGTGTTTGCTTTGTCACTGTGTTAAGTAAAAAATTTTTGTCTTCCAAGACACTTGAAAATATGGGAAAAAGGATTTTTAAAGACGCTGAATCGATTAATGCAGTTTGTTTGTATATAGGAAGTGTATCATAGAGAAATCTGGTTGGAAAACTATTGAAGTTGAAGTAGTACTGCGAAACTCGAAGGAAGTCAATTTTGATGGGAATTGTAAAGAGATTTGGCATTATAACGTTATTTTCCTATTAAACATAACCTAATTAAGAATTTAGGCAAAATTTGAACCACAGTGTTTGCTTTGTCACTGTGTTAAGTAAAAATTTTTTGTCGTCCAAAACACTTGAAAATATGGAAAAAAGGATTTTTAAAGACGCTGAATCGATTGATGCAGTTCGTTCGTATATAGGAAGTGTATATCATAGAGAAATCTGGTTGGAAAACTATTGAAGTTGAAGTAGTACTGCGAAACTCGAAGGAAGTCAATTTTGATGGGAATTGTAAAGAGATTTGGCATTATAACGTTATTTTCCTAATTAAGATTTTAACAAAATTTAAACCATAGTGTTTGCTTTGTCACTTTGTTAAGTAAAAAATTTTTGTTGTCCAAAACACTTGAAAATATGGGAAAAGGGGTTTTTTAAATCGCTGAATCGATTGATGCAGTTCGTTCTTATATAGAAAGTGTATATCATAGAAAAATCTGGTTGGAAAACTATTGAAGTTAAAGTAGTACTGCGAAACGCGAAGGAAATCAATTTTGATGGGAATTGTAAACAGATTTGGCATTATAGCTTTATTTTCCTATTAAACATAACCTAATTAAGATTTTAAGAAAATTTAAACCATAGTGTTTGCTTTGTCACTTTGTTAAGTAAAAAATGTTTGTCGTCCAAAACACTTGAATATAGGGGAAAAAGTCGCTGAATCGATTGATGCAGTTTGTTCGTATATAGAAAGTGTATATCATAGAGAAATCTAGTTGGGAAACTATTGAAGTTAAAGTAGTACTGCGAAATTCGAAGGAAGTCAATTTTGATGGGAATTGTAAAGAGATTTGGCATTATAACGATATTTTCCTAATTAAGATTTTAACAAAATTTAAACCATAGTGTTTGCTTTGTCACTTTGTTAAGTAAAAAATATTTGTCGTCCAAAACACTTGAATATAGGGGAAAAAGACGCTGAATCGATTGATGCAGTTCATTTGTATCATAGAGAAATCTGGTTGAAAAACTATTGAAGTTGCAGTAGTACTGCGAAACTAGAAGGAAGTCAATTTTGATGGGAATTTTAAAGAGTTTTGGCATTATAGCTTTATTCTCCTATTAAACATAATCTAATTAAGAATTTTAGCAAAATTTAAACCACAGTGTTTGCTTTATCACTGTGTTAAGTAAAAAATTTTTGTCGTCCAAAACACTTGAAAGTATGGGAAAAAGGATTTTTAAAAACGCTGAATCGATGGATGCAGTTCGTTCGTAAATAGGAAGTATATATCATAGAGAAATCTGGTTGGAAAACTATTGAAGTTGAAGTAGTACTGCGAAACTAGAAGGAAGTCAATTTTGATGGGAATTTTAAAGAGATTTGGCATTATAGCTTTATTCTCCTATTAAACATAACCTAATTAAGAATTTTAGCAAAATTTAAACCACAGTGTTTGCTTTGTCACTGTGTTAAGTAAAAAATTTTTGTCGTCCAAAACACTTGAAAGTATGGGAAAAAGGATTTTTAAAGACGCTGAATCGATGGATGCAGTTCGTTCGTAAATAGGAAGTATATATCATAGAGAAATCTGGTTGGAAAACTATTGAAGTTGAAGTAGTACTGCGAAACTCGAAGGAAGTCAATTTTGATGGGAATTGTAAAGAGATTTGGCATTATAACGTTATTTTCCTAATTAAGATTTTAACAAAATTTAAACCATAGTGTTTGCTTTGTCACTTTGTTAAGTAAAAAATATTTGTCGTCCAAAACACTTGAAAATAGGGAAAAAAGACGCTGAATCGTTTGATGCAGTTCGTTTGTATCAGAGAAATCTGGTTGGAAAACTATTGAAGTTGCAGTAGTACTGCGAAACTAGAAGGAAGTCAATTTTGATGGGAATTTTAAAAAGATTTGGCATTATAGCTTTATTCTCCTATTAAACATAACCTAATTAAGAATTTTAGCAAAATTTAAATCACAGTGTTTGCTTTGTCACTGTGTTAAGTAAAAAATTTTTGTCGTCCAAAACACTTGAAAATATGGAAAAAAGGATTTTTAAAGACGCTGAATCGATTAATGCAGTTCGTTCGTATATAGAAAGTGTATATCATAGAGAAATCTGGTTGGAAAACTATTGAAGTTGAAGTAGTACTGCGAAACTCGAAGGAAGTCAATTTTGATGGGAATTGTAAAGAGATTTGGCATTATAACGTTATTTTCCTAATTAAGATTTTAACAAAATTTAAACCATAGTGTTTGCTTTGTCACTTTGTTAAGTAAAAAATATTTGTCGTCCAAAACACTTGAAAATAGGGAAAAAAGACGCTGAATCGATTGATGCAGTTCGTTTGTATCAGAGAAATCTGGTTGGAAAACTATTGAAGTTGCAGTAGTACTGCGAAACTAGAAGGAAGTCAATTTTAATGGGAATTTTAAAAAGATTTGGCATTATAGCTTTATTCTCCTATTAAACATAACCTAATTAAGAATTTTAGCAAAATTTAAATCACAGTGTTTGCTTTGTCACTGTGTTAAGTAAAAAATTTTTGTCGTCCAAAAAACTTGAAAATATGGAAAAAAGAATTTTTAAAGACGCTGAACCGATTAATGCAGTTCGTTCGTATATAGAAAGTGTATATCATAGAGAAATCTGGTTGGAAAACTATTGAAGTTGAAGTAGTACTGCGAAACTAGAAGGAAGTCAATTTTGATGGGAATTTTAAAGAGATTTGGCATTATAGCTTTATTCTCCTATTAAACATAACCTAATTAAAAATTTTAGCAAAATTTAAACCACAGTGTTTGCTTTGTCACTGTGTTAAGTAAAAAAATTTTGTCGTCCAAAACACTTGAAAGTATGGGAAAAAGGATTTTTAAAGTCGCTGAATCGATTGATGCAGTTCGTTCGTATATAGAAAGTGTATATCATAGAGAAATCTGGTTGGAAAACTATTGAAATTGAAGTAGTACTGCGAAACTCGAAGGAAGTCAATTTTGATGGGAATTGTAAAGAGATTTGGCATTATAACGTTATTTTCCTAATTAAGATTTTAACAAAATTTAAACCATAGTGTTTGCTTTGTCACTTTGTTAAGTAAAAAATATTTGTCGTCCAAAACACTTGAAAATAGGGAAAAAAGACGCTGAATCGTTTGATGCAGTTCGTTTGTATCAGAGAAATCTGGTTGGAAAACTATTGAAGTTGCAGTAGTACTGCGAAACTAGAAGGAAGACAAGTTTGATGGGAATTTTAAAAAGATTTGGCATTATAGCTTTATTCTCCTATTAAACATAACCTAATTAAGAATTTTAGCAAAATTTAAATCACAGTGTTCGCTTTGTCACTGTGTTAAGTAAAAAATTTTTGTCGTCCAAAACACTTGAAAATATGAAAAAAAGGATTTTTAAAGACGCTGAATCGATTAATGCAGTTCGTTCGTATATAGAAAGTGTATATCATAAAGAAATCTGGTTGGAAAACTATTGAAGTTGAAGTAGTACTGCAAAACTCGAAGGAAGTCAATTTTGATGGGAATTGTAAAGAGATTTGGCATTATAACGTTATTTTCCTAATTAAGATTTTAACAAAATTTAAACCATAGTGTTTGCTTTGTCACTTTGTTAAGTAAAAAATGTTTGTCGTCCAAAACACTTGAATATAGGGGAAAAAGACGCTGAATCGATTGATGCAGTTTATTTGTATCATAGAGAAATCTGGTTGAAAAACTATTGAAGTTGCAGTAGTACTGCGAAACTAGAAGGAAGTCAATTTTGATGGGAATTGTAAAGAGATTTGGCATTATAGCTTTATTCTCCTATTAAACATAACCTAATTAAGAATTTTAGCAAAATTTAAACCACAGTGTTTGCTTTGTCACTGTGTTAAGTAAAAAATTTTTGTCGTCCAAAACACTTGATAGTATGGAAAAAAGGATTTTTAAAGACGCTGAATCGATGGATGCAGTTTGTTCGTAAATAGGAAGTATATATCATAGAGAAATCTGGTTGGAAAACTATTGAAGTTGAAGTAGTACTGCGAAACTCGAAGGAAGTCAATTTTGATGGGAATCGTAAAGAGATTTGGCATTATGACGTTATTTTCCTAATTAAGATTTTAACAAAATTTAAACCATAGTGTTTGCTTTGTCACTTTGTTAAGTAAAAAATAATTGTCGTCCAAAACACTTGAAAATATAGGAAAAGGGGTTTTTTTAAGTCGCTGAATTGATTGATGCAGTTCATTTGTATATAGAAAGTGTATATCATAGAGAAATCTGGTTTAAAAACAATTGAAGTTAAAGTAGTACTGCGAAATTCGAAGGAAGTCAATTTTGATGGGAATTGTAAACAGATTTGGCATTATAGCTTTATTTTCCTATTAAACATAACCTAATTAAGATTTTAAGTAAATTTAAACCATAGTGTTTGCTTTGTCACTTTGTTAAGTAAAAAATGTTTGTCGTCCAAAACACTTAAAAATATAAGAAAATGGATTTTTAAAGACGCTGAATCGATTGATGCAGTTCGTTTGTATATAGGAAGTGTATCATAGAGAAATCTGGTTGGAAAACTATTGAAGTTGAAGTAGTACTACGAAACTCGAAGGAAGTCAATTTTAATGGGAATTGTAAAAAGATTTGACATTATAACGTTATTTTCCTAATTAAGATTTTATATATATATATATATATATATAATCGAAAACCTTGTTGTACCCGAAGGTGTCAAGGTAGAAAAGCAATTACTTATAAACGAAATTTGCCCAGTTCTTTTTGTTTTTTGCCAGGACCTTTCCATCATTCCACGTTGTATTCCTTTTGTTTAAGATGTCTGCAACTACGTTGTCCCATTTTTTCCTAGGTCTTCCCCGCTTTCTTTTGTTGGTATTCTTCGCCTGCCATATTTGCTTGGTTTGCCTGTTATCGTTCATTCTTATAATGTGTCCGAACCACTTTAATTGCTGTCTTTCAATAATACTAAGAATTGGGTCTACGTGAAGCTCTTTTCTTATGTCATCATTTTTTATTTTATCTTTTTTGGTTATTCCCTTTACTGCTCTTAAATACTTCATTTCCATTGCCTGGATTTTACTCTTTTGTTGTTTTGTAAGTACCCAGCTCTCACAACCGAAAATTAGTGTTGGTGTATAAATCGTTTTAAAGATTGTTAGTTTTGTTTTGACCGATATTTCTTTTTTCCGAATAAAGTTTTTATTTAATGCGTAATAAAGCTTAGATGTTTTGTCCAATCTTTCATTTATTTCCGCTTCGTTACTTCCATCCTTTTGTATTTTTATTCCTAAGTACTTAAAAGTGTTAGCTTGATCTATCTCTGAGTTGTTTAATTTTATGTTAGCTTTTATGGCAGTTTTCCCTATTGTCATTATTTTCGTTTTCTCGGTGTTTATTTTCAAGTTTCTTTGTGCAAGTGCTCTGTAGTACAGCAATAAATTATGTTGTAACTCCTTCTCGGTTTTAGCAAATATTACTAAATCATCAGCAAATGCACATTCTGACAAATATATTGGTTGCATATTTCTATATCCCACTAGAAACTTTTTAATTTCTTTTTTAACTTGTTTAATGGCATCATCTAATATTATATTGAAGAGAGTTGGACTAAGAACACCGCCTTGTCTAAGACCTTCTTTAGTTTGAAATTCTTGCGATTCTAAATTTTTGGTCCTAACGTAGTTTCTTGTATTCTTATAGAGACTGGCAATACTTCCTATTAAATTGTTGTTAACTGCTCTTTTTTTCAGACTCGCCCATACCAAACTTCTTTGTACACTGTCGAACGCTTTTTCTAAATCTATGAATGCTACGTAGATATCCCTGTCAATGTTATTGTCTATAAGTTGTTTCAGACTAAAAATGTGATCCTGTATACCTCTACCTTTGCGAAATCCACTTTGAGATTCTTCTAGCTGTGGTTCTATTATTGTTTTTAGTTTGTTATCTAGTAGCCTTTCATATACCTTAGATACAATGCTTAAGAGAGATATACCTCTGTAATTGTGGCAGTTCTTTGTGTCTCCTTTTTTAAATACAGGTATAACTACGCCTAATTCCCAGTCCTTAGGTATACAGTGTTCTGTCGATGCTTTATTGAAAATATTTGTTAAAACTGTTAGGCCGTTGTCATCTAAGCTTAATATCATTTCGGGTATCAATCCATCGTGTCCCGCTGCTTTGCCTCTTTTTATTGTTTTTACTGCCGATTTTACTGCTTCTAATTCAAAAAGAAGTGGTTCTGACTCATCTTGTATTATTTCTTCAGTTGATGCTATTTCTTGTATATCTCGGTCCACATTTAGAATTTCATTGAAATGTTCTTTCCATCGCTCCATGATTTCTCGCTCATTTGTTAGAAGTTTTCCTGATTTTGCTTTTATAGTTATAGGTATACCTTGTTTTTCTGTTCTTAATGTTTTCAGAACTTTGTAAAAGAGCTTTTGGTTTCCGAAACTATCTCTTTCCATTTTTTCTCCGAATTCCTCCCACGATCTCTGCTTTTCTTTATTTACCAGTTCTTTCACTTTGATTCTCTGTTCTTTGTAAGCTTTGTAGCTATTTTCATTTTTACACCTTAGGTAACTTTTCCATTTTTGTTTTTTTTAACTTAATTTCTCTTTTAATCTCGTCGTTCCACCATGTTGTTTGCTTTTTTTTGTTATTTATAATCTTTGTCCCGCATACTTCTTCTGCTATTCTCAAAATTGTTTCTTTAAATTTTGTCCAAAGATTTTCCAACGAGTATTTGTTTATGTTATCCATTATTTTCTTCATTTCAGTTTTTGTTCTTTCTGTATACTGTTCCGCTACTTCTTTTTGTTTTAGCTTATAGGTTTTTATGACTACTTTCTTGTTTGTTGATGTTTCTTGTTTGCTTTTAACAGTGTGCTCATACTTGATTTTTATTTTTATCTTTGTTAGTACTAGGTAGTGATCGGTGAAAAGTTCAGCCCCCCTCGCTCTGGTATCATTTACTTCATTTTTAAATTTGTCATTAATTATTATATAATCTATAATAGACCTTTCCCCTCTACTCGGCATCTCCCTTGTGAATTTGTGAATATCTTTGTGTTTGAAGAAAGTATTTGTTATAACTAAATTATGGACTAAGCAAAAATCAATTAATCTTCTACCGTTATTGTTCCTTATCTGTTCTCCATATGTTCCTATTACGTTGCCTGATTCTTCATCTTTAATCCCAACCCTTCCATTTAGGTCTCCCATTATTATTAATCTTCCTGTAACATCGTCTATGGTTTCTGAAAGTTGTTCCCAAAAGTTGTCTTTGATTAACGCTTTCTCATCTTCTCCCGGTCCGTATACAACCAATATAGTTGTACTAGCTTCACTAATCCCGTCCAGTTCTATTTTAAGAATTCTTTCTGTAATACCGGACCAACTTTTGATATGTCGTTGTATTTCAGACTTCAAAATACAACCAACTCCCTCTCGTGCTCTTTGTTGTTGCTCAACTCCTGAGTATATTAATATATGTCCTCCGTCTAGTAACTTTTCCCCTTTTCCTTTTAGTTTAGTTTCGGTTATTCCTAGAATGTCTATATTTTGATTAACGATTTCATTTTCCAGTTCATTTTCCTTTCCTGTTAGGCTTCTGACATTCCAAGTTCCTAGTCTCCATATACGATCTTTTAAATGTTTTTGTGAATTTTGTTTAACCTCTTTACCATGTCCATTGCTGCGGTCGTCTTTGTCGTAGTGCTTTTTATCTTTTTTTACATGTTGTTTGTTACGCGCGTGATTTTGGATAGTTGTTCATTTATCTTATGACTGCTTGGGGATCGTTCACTAACAGTACGCTTATTATCTTTAATGTTATGGAGCTCTTCTATATCCTTATTCTCAAGATCATTCAATTTATATATTTTATTGTTGATTATTAGTTTATTGTATCTTAAATTTGCTTTGTAGCCTTTAGTTCTTGCTTCTTTTAAATGTGGTATTAAACATTTCCGCTCGTTCAAAACTTCTTTTGTATAGTCTTCATCTACCCAAATGTTTGTCCCTTTTAAACCTTTGGATTTACTAAGTATCTCTGCTTTTTTGTTGGACGTAGTTAGTTTCAGAATAATTGGCCTGGGTTTGTCATCACCTCTGAATTTTCCCATTCTTTTGATTTCATCAATATCGATATCTTTATTAATTTGAACTTCAAGTTTTTCCATTATCTTAATTACGACTTTAGTTGTTTCTTCTCTGTTTTCATTTTCTTCATCGTGTACTCCTTTTATTACGATATTTTTCTTCGAATATCCTTCTCCAACAAATCAATTTTTATTTCTTGAGCAGTTATTTTTTCTTTCATTAATTTGTTTTCCTCTTTTATTTCTTTATTTTCTTTCATTAGGTGTTCCAATTTATCATTCATTGATTGTAATTTGGAATTTATCTGCGAAAACAGTTCAGATATTTTTGCTAGCTCAGACTTGTCCATCTTCAGATCGCGGAAGAAGATAGTCTCACTTCAACAGTTCGGAAGAACGTATCTCCTATCGATCTTTGCTTATAGGTATTTTTTGGACACTCTGGCAACGTCGCAAATAAATTCGACGTGTTATCAGTAGTTTAATTTGTTATCTAGATTAGTTTTGGTTAATTTCTAGTCTTTTTATTCACTTCACTAAGGTAATAAATTATGATTTACTGGTCGTTTTTAACGTTTTTTTATAATGTTTTGCACTCAAGCCACTTTTGGTATTACTATTTGACGGTTTTCACAATTATTTATCTCTACACCACTCGAATAATCGGGAAAAATGTAGGAGATATATTAATTATGTTTGTACCACTTGAACGCCACCACCGAGGAATATATACTACCAATTATCTATAAAGCCAAAGGTATTACACAATTCCCAGACTGGGAACTGCTGTTCTAGAACCCACAAGGTACTGACAAAATAAGGTACTTTGGTACTATAAATAAAGTAAGGATTTTAACAAAATTTAAACCATAGTGTTTGCTTTGTCACTTTGTTAAGTAAAAAATAATTGTCGTCCAAAACACTTGAAAATATGGGAAAAGGGGTTTTTTAAGTCGCTGAATCGATTGATGCAGTTCGTTCTTATATAGAAAGTGTATATCATAGAAAAATCTGGTTGGAAAACTATTGAAGTTAAAGTAGTACTGCGAAACGCGAAGGAAATCAATTTTGATGGGAATTGTAAACAGATTTGGCATTATAGCTTTATTTTCCTATTAAACATAACCTAATTAAGATTTTAAGAAAATTTAAACCATAGTGTTTGCTTTGTCACTTTGTTAAGTAAAAAATGTTTGTCGTCCAAAACACTTGAAAGTATGGGAAAAAGGATTTTTAAAGACGCTGAATCGATGGATGCAGTTCGTTCGTAAATAGGAAGTATATATCATAGAGAAATCTGGTTGGAAAACTATTGAAGTTGAAGTAGTACTGCGAAACTCGAAGGAAGTCAATTTTGATGGGAATTGTAAAGAGATTTGGCATTATAACGTTATTTTCCTAATTAAGATTTTAACAAAATTTAAACCATAGTGTTTGCTTTGTCACTTTGTTAAGTAAAAAATATTTGTCGTCCAAAACACTTAAAAATAGGGAAAAAAGACGCTGAATCGTTTGATGCAGTTCGTTTGTATCAGAGAAATCTGGTTGGAAAACTATTGAAGTTGCAGTATTACTGCGAAACTAGAAGGAAGTCAATTTTGATGGGAATTTTAAAAAGATTTGGCATTATAGCTTTATTCTCCTATTAAACATAACCTAATTAAGAATTTTAGCAAAATTTAAATCACAGTGTTTGCTTTGTCACTGTGCTAAGTAAAAAATTTTTGTCGTCCAAAACACTTGAAAATATGGAAAAAAGGATTTTTAAAGACGCTGAATCGATTAATGCAGTTCGTTCGTATATAGAAAGTGTATATCATAGAGAAATCTGGTTGGAAAACTATTAAAGTTAAAGTAGTACTGCGAAACTCGAAGGAAGTCAATTTTGATGGAAATTGTAAAGAGATTTGGCATTATAACGTTATTTTCCTAATTAAGATTTTAACAAAATGTAAACCATAGTGTTTGCTTTGTCACTTTGTTAAGTAAAAAATAATTGTCGTCCAAAACACTTGAAAATATGGGAAAAGGGGTTTTTTAAGTCGCTGAATCGATTGATGCAGTTCGTTCTTATATAGAAAGTGTATATCATAGAAAAATCTGGTTGGAAAACTATTGAAGTTAAAGTAGTACTGCGAAACGCGAAGGAAGTCAATTTTGATGGGAATTGTAAACAGATTTGGCATTATAGCTTTATTTTCCTATTAAACATAACCTAATTAAGATTTTAAGAAAATTTAAACCATAGTGTTTGCTTTGTCACTTTGTTAAGTAAAAAATGTTTGTCGTCCAAAACACTTGAATATAGGGGAAAAAGACGCTGAATCGATTGATGCAGTTCATTTGTATCATACAGAAATCTGGTTGAAAAACTATTATAGTTGCAGTAGTACTGCGAAACTGGAAGGAAGTCAATTTTGATGGGAATTTTAAAGAGATTTGGCATTATAGCTTTATTCTCCTATTAAACATAACTTAATTAATAATTTTAGCAAAATTTAAACCACAGTGTTTGCTTTGTCACTGTGTTAAGTAAAAAATTTTTGTCGTCCAAAACACTTGAAAGTATGGGAAAAAGGATTTTTAAAGACGCTGAATCGATGGATGCAGTTTGTTCGTAAATAGGAAGTATATATCATAGAGAAATCTGGTTGGAAAACTATTGAAGTTGAAGTAGTACTACGAAAATCGAAGGAAGTCAATTTTAATGGGAATTGTAAAGAGATTTGGCATTATAACGTTATTTTCCTAATTAAGATTTTAACAAAATTTAAACCATAGTGTTTGCTTTGTCACTTTGTTAAGTAAAAAATAATTGTCGTCCAAAACACTTGAAAATATGGAAAAAGGGGTTTTTTAAATCGCTGAATCGATTGATGCAGTTCGTTCGTATATAGAAAGTGTATATCATAGAAAAATCTGGTTGAAAAACTATTGAAGTTGAAGTAGTACTGCGAAACGCGAAGGAAGTCAATTTTGATGGGAATTGTAAACAGATTTGGCATTATAGCTTTATTTTCCTATTAAACATAACCTAATTAAGATTTTAAGAAAATTTAAACCATAGTGTTTGCTTTGTCACTTTGTTAAGTAGTAAAAATGTTTGTCGTCCAAAACACTTGAATATAGGGGAAAAAGACGCTGAATCGATTGATGCAGTTCATTTGTATCATAGAGAAATCTGGTTGAAAAACTATTGAAGTTGCAGTAGTACTGCGAAACTAGAAGGAAGTCAATTTTGATGGGAATTGTAAAGAGATTTGGCATTATAGCTTTATTCTCCTATTAAACATAACCTAATTAAGAATTTTAGCAAAATTTAAACCACAGTGTTTGCTTTGTCACTGTGTTAAGTAAAAAATTTTTGTCGTCCAAAACACTTGAAAGTATGGAAAAAAGGATTTTTAAAGACGCTGAATCGATGGATGCAGTTCGTTCGTAAATAAGAAGTATATATCATAGAGAAATCTGGTTGGAAAACTATTGAAGTTGAAGTAGTACTGCGAAACTCGAAGGAAGTCAATTTTGATGGGAATCGTAAAGAGATTTGGCATTATGACGTTATTTTCCTAATTAAGATTTTAACAAAATTTAAACCATAGTGTTTGCTTTGTCACTTTGTTAAGTAAAAAATAATTGTCGTCCAAAACACTTGAAAATATGGGAAAAGGGGTTTTTTTAAGTCGCTGAATCGATTGATGCAGTTCGTTTGTATATAGAAAGTGTATATCATAGAGAAATCTGGTTTAAAAACAATTGAAGTTAAAGTAGTACTGCGAAATTTGAAGGAAGTCAATTTTGATGGGAATTGTAAACAGATTTGGCATTATAGCTTTATTTTCCTATTAAACATAACCTAATTAAGATTTTAAGAAAATTTAAACCATAGTGTTTGCTTTGTCACTTTGTTAAGTAAAAAATGTTTGTCGTCCAAAACACTTAAAAATATAAGAAAATGGATTTTTAAAGACGCTGAATCGATTGATGCAGTTCGTTTGTATATAGGAAGTGTATCATAGAGAAATCTGGTTGGAAAACTATTGAAGTTGAAGTAGTACTACGAAACTCGAAGGAAGTCAATTTTAATGGGAATTGTAAAGAGATTTGACATTATAACGTTATTTTCCTAATTAAGATTTTAACAAAATTTAAACCATAGTGTTTGCTTTGTCACTTTGTTAAGTAAAAAATGTTTGTCGTCCAAAACACTTAAAAATATAAGAAAATGGATTTTTAAAGACGCTGAATCGATTGATGCAGTTCGTTTGTATATAGGAAGTGTATCATAGAGAAATCTGGTTGAAAAACTATTGAAGTTGCAGTAGTACTGCGAAACTAGAAGGAAGTCAATTTTGATGGGAATTGTAAAGAGATTTGGCATTATAGCTTTATTCTCCTATTAAACATAACCTAATTAAGAATTTTAGCAAAATTTAAACCACAGTGTTTGCTTTGTCACTGTGTTAAGTAAAAAATTTTTGTCGTCCAAAACACTTGATAGTATGGAAAAAAGGATTTTTAAAGACGCTGAATCGATGGATGCAGTTTGTTCGTAAATAGGAAGTATATATCATAGAGAAATCTGGTTGGAAAACTATTGAAGTTGAAGTAGTACTGCGAAACTCGAAGGAAGTCAATTTTGATGGGAATCGTAAAGAGATTTGGCATTATGACGTTATTTTCCTAATTAAGATTTTAACAAAATTTAAACCATAGTGTTTGCTTTGTCACTTTGTTAAGTAAAAAATAATTGTCGTCCAAAACACTTGAAAATATAGGAAAAGGGGTTTTTTTAAGTCGCTGAATTGATTGATGCAGTTCATTTGTATATAGAAAGTGTATATCATAGAGAAATCTGGTTTAAAAACAATTGAAGTTAAAGTAGTACTGCGAAATTCGAAGGAAGTCAATTTTGATGGGAATTGTAAACAGATTTGGCATTATAGCTTTATTTTCCTATTAAACATAACCTAATTAAGATTTTAAGTAAATTTAAACCATAGTGTTTGCTTTGTCACTTTGTTAAGTAAAAAATGTTTGTCGTCCAAAACACTTAAAAATATAAGAAAATGGATTTTTAAAGACGCTGAATCGATTGATGCAGTTCGTTTGTATATAGGAAGTGTATCATAGAGAAATCTGGTTGGAAAACTATTGAAGTTGAAGTAGTACTACGAAACTCGAAGGAAGTCAATTTTAATGGGAATTGTAAAGAGATTTGACATTATAACGTTATTTTCCTAATTAAGATTTTAACAAAATTTAAACCATAGTGTTTGCTTTGTCACTTTGTTAAGTAAAAAATAATTGTCGTCCAAAACACTTGAAAATATGGGAAAAGGGGTTTTTTAAGTCGCTGAATCGATTGATGCAGTTCGTTCTTATATAGAAAGTGTATATCATAGAAAAATCTGGTTGGAAAACTATTGAAGTTAAAGTAGTACTGCGAAACGCGAAGGAAATCAATTTTGATGGGAATTGTAAACAGATTTGGCATTATAGCTTTATTTTCCTATTAAACATAACCTAATTAAGATTTTAAGAAAATTTAAACCATAGTGTTTGCTTTGTCACTTTGTTAAGTAAAAAATGTTTGTCGTCCAAAACACTTGAATATAGGGGAAAAAGACGCTGAATCGATTGATGCAGTTCATTTGTATCATACAGAAATCTGGTTGAAAAACTATTATAGTTGCAGTAGTACTGCGAAACTGGAAGGAAGTCAATTTTGATGGGAATTTTAAAGAGATTTGGCATTATAGCTTTATTCTCCTATTAAACATAACCTAATTAAGAATTTTAGCAAAATTTAAACCACAGTGTTTGCTTTGTCACTGTGTTAAGTAAAAAATTTTTGTCGTCCAAAACACTTGAAAGTATGGGAAAAAGGATTTTTAAAGACGCTGAATCGATGGATGCAGTTCGTTCGTAAATAGGAAGTATATATCATAGAGAAATCTGGTTGGAAAACTATTGAAGTTGAAGTAGTACTACGAAAATCGAAGGAAGTCAATTTTAATGGGAATTGTAAAGAGATTTGGCATTATAACGTTATTTTCCTAATTAAGATTTTAACAAAATTTAAACCATAGTGTTTGCTTTGTCACTTTGTTAAGTAAAAAATAATTGTCGTCCAAAACACTTGAAAATATGGAAAAAGGGGTTTTTTAAATCGCTGAATCGATTGATGCAGTTCGTTCGTATATAGAAAGTGTATATCATAGAAAAATCTGGTTGAAAAACTATTGAAGTTGAAGTAGTACTGCGAAACGCGAAGGAAGTCAATTTTGATGGGAATTGTAAACAGATTTGGCATTATAGCTTTATTTTCCTATTAAACATAACCTAATTAAGATTTTAAGAAAATTTAAACCATAGTGTTTGCTTTGTCACTTTGTTAAGTAAAAAATGTTTGTCGTTTAAAACACTTGAATATAGGGGAAAAAGACGCTGAATCGATTGATGCAGTTCATTTGTATCATAGAGAAATCTGGTTGAAAAACTATTGAAGTTGCAGTAGTACTGCGAAACTAGAAGGAAGTCAATTTTGATGGGAATTGTAAAGAGATTTGGCATTATAGCTTTATTCTCCTATTAAACATAACCTAATTAAGAATTTTAGCAAAATTTAAACCACAGTGTTTGCTTTGTCACTGTGTTAAGTAAAAAATTTTTGTCGTCCAAAACACTTGAAAGTATGGGAAAAAGGATTTTTAAAGACGCTGAATCGATGGATGCAGTTCGTTCGTAAATAAGAAGTATATATCATAGAGAAATCTGGTTGGAAAACTATTGAAGTTGAAGTAGTACTGCGAATCCGAAGGAAGTCAATTTTGATGGGAATCGTAAAGAGATTTGGCATTATGACGTTATTTTCCTAATTAAGATTTTAACAAAATTTAAACCATAGTGTTTGCTTTGTCACTTTGTTAAGTAAAAAATAATTGTCCAAAACACTTGAAAATATGGGAAAAGGGGTTTTTTTAAGTCGCTGAATCGATTGATGCAGTTCGTTTGTATATAGAAAGTGTATATCATAGAGAAATCTGGTTTAAAAACAATTGAAGTTAAAGTAGTACTGCGAAATTCGAAGGAAGTCAATTTTGATGGGAATTGTAAACAGATTTGGCATTATAGCTTTATTTTCCTATTAAACATAACCTAATTAAGATTTTAAGAAAATTTAAACCATAGTGTTTGCTTTGTCACTTTGTTAAGTAAAAAATGTTTGTCGTCCAAAACACTTAAAAATATAAGAAAATGGATTTTTAAAGACGCTGAATCGATTGATGCAGTTCGTTTGTATATAGGAAGTGTATCATAGAGAAATCTGGTTGGAAAACTATTGAAGTTGAAGTAGTACTACGAAACTCGAAGGAAGTCAATTTTAATGGGAATTGTAAAGAGATTTGACATTATAACGTTATTTTCCTAATTAAGATTTTAACAAAATTTAAACCATAGTGTTTGCTTTGTCACTTTGTTAAGTAAAAAATAATTGTCGTCCAAAACACTTGAAAATATGGGAAAAGGGGTTTTTTAAGTCGCTGAATCGATTGATGCAGTTCGTTTTTATATAGAAAGTGTATATCATAGAAAAATCTGGTTGGAAAACTATTGAAGTTAAAGTAGTACTGCGAAACGCGAAGGAAATCAATTTTTGATGGGAATTGTAAACAGATTTGGCATTATAGCTTTATTTTCCTATTAAACATAACCTAATTAAGATTTTAAGAAAATTTAAACCATAGTGTTTGCTTTGTTACTTTGTTAAGTAAAAAATGTTTGTCGTCCAAAACACTTGAATATAGGGGAAAAAGACGCTGAATCGATTGATGCAGTTCATTTGTATCATACAGAAATCTGGTTGAAAAACTATTATAGTTGCAGTAGTACTGCGAAACTAGAAGGAAGTCAATTTTGATGGGAATTTTAAAGAGATTTGGCATTATAGCTTTATTCTCCTATTAAACATAACCTAATTAAGAATTTTAGCAAAATTTAAACCACAGTGTTTGCTTTGTCACTGTGTTAAGTAAAAAATTTTTGTCGTCCAAAACACTTGAAAGTATGGGAAAAAGGATTTTTAAAGACGCTGAATCGATGGATGCAGTTCGTTCGTAAATAGGAAGTATATATCATAGAGAAATCTGGTTGGAAAACTATTGAAGTTGAAGTAGTACTGCAAAACTCAAAGGAAGTCAATTTTGATGGGAATCGTAAAGAGATTTGGCATGATAACGTTATTTTCCTAATTAAGATTTTAACAAAATTTAAACCATAGTGTTTGCTTTGTCACTTTGTTAAGTAAAAAATAATTGTCGTCCAAAACACTCAAAAATATGGGAAAAGGGGTTTTTTTAAGTCGATGAATCGATTGATGCAGTTCGTTTGTATATAGAAAGTGTATATCATAGAGAAATCTGGTTTGAAAACAATTGAAGTTGAAGTAGTACTGCGAAATTCGAAGGAAGTCAATTTTGATGGGAATTGTAAAGAGATTTGGCATTATAGCTTTATTTTCCTATTAAACATAACCTAATTAAGATTTTAACAAAATTTAAACCATAGTGTTTGCTTTGTCACTTTGTTAAGTAAAAAATATTTCTCGTCCAAAACATTTGAAAATATGGGAAAAGGGGTTTTTAAAGACGCTGAATCGATTAATGCAGTTTATTCGTTAATAGAGAAATTTGGTTGGGAATCTATTGAAGTTAAAGTAGTACAGCGAAACTCGAAGGACGTTAATTTTGATGGGAATTATAAAGATATTTGGCATTATAGCTTTATTTTCCTATCAAACATGTTTGATCTAATGCGAAATCTAATGGTTCTACACTATATTTATAACGCATAACCTAATTAAGAATTTTAGCAAAATTTAAACCATAGTATTTGCTTTGTCACTGTGTTAAGTAAAAAATTTTTGTCGTCCAAAGCACTTGAAATTATGGGTAAAAGGGTTTTTACAGACGCTGAATCAATTGATGCAGTATGTTCGTAAATAGAGAAATTTGGTTGGGAATCTATTGAAGCTGAAATAGTACAGCGAAACTCGAAGGACGTCAATTTTGATGGGAATTATAAAGAGATTTGGCATTATAGCTTTATTTTCCTATTAAACATGTTTGATCCAATGGTTCTACACTAAATTTATCACGCATAACCTAATTAAGAATTTTAGCAAAATTTAAACCATAGTAATTGCTTTGTCACTGTGTTAAGTAAAAAAGTTTTGAGGTCAAAAACCTTTGAAATTATAAGTAAAAGTGTTTTTAAAGACGCTGAATCGATTAATGCAGTTTATTCGTAAATAGAGAAATTTGGTTGGGAATCTATTGAAGTTGAAGTAGTACAGCGAAACTCGAAGGACGTCAATTTTGATGGAAATTATGAAGAGATTTGGCATTATAGCTTTATTTTCCTATTAAACATGTTTGATCTAATGGTTCTACACTAAATTTATCACGCATAACCTAATTAAGAATTTTAGCAAAATTTAAACCATAGTATTTGCTTTGTCACTGTGTTAAGTAAAAAATTTTTTTCGTCAAAAACACTTGAAAATACGGGTAAAAGGGTTTTTAAAGACGCTGAATCGATTAATGCAGTACGTTCGTAAATAGAGAAATTTGGTTGGGAATCTATTGAAGTTGAAGTAGTACAGCGAAACTCGAAGGACGTCAATTTTGATGGGAATTATAAAGAGATTTGGCATTATAGCTTTATTTTCCTATCAAACATGTTTGATCTAATGCGAGATCTAATGGTTCTACACTATATTTATAACTCATAACCTAATTAAGAATTTTAGCAAAATTTAAACCATAGTATTTGCTTTGTCACTGTGTTAAGTAAAATATTTTTGTTGTCCAAAGCACTTGAAATTATGGGTAAAAGGGTTTTTACAGTCGCTGAATCGATTGATGCAGTATGTTCGTAAATAGAGAAATTTGGTTGGGAATCTATTGAAGTTAAAGTAGTACAGCGAAACTCGAGGGACGTCAATTTTGATGGGAATTATGAAGAGATTTGGCATTATAGCTTTATTTTCATATTAAACATGTTTGATCCAATGGTTCTACACTAAATTTATCACGCATAACCTAATTAAGAATTTTAGCAAAATTTAAACCGTAGTATTTGTTTTGTCACTGTGTTAAGTAAAAAATTTTTGTGGTCAAAAACACTTGAAATTATAAGTAAAAGTGTTTTTAAAGACGCTGAATCGATTAATGCAGTTTATTCGTAAATAGAGAAATTTGGTTGGGAATCATTGAAGTTGAAGTAGTACAGCGAAACTCGAAGGAAGTTAATTTTGATGGGAATTATGAAGAGATTTGGCATTATAGCTTTATTTTCCTATTAAACATGTTTGATCTAATGGTTCTACACTAAATTTATCACGCACAACCTAATTAAGAATTTTAGCAAAATTTAAACCATAGTATTTGCTTTGTCACTGTGTTAAGTAAAAAATTTTTGTGGTCAAAAACACTTGAAATTATAAGTAAAAGTGTTTTTAAAGACGCTGAATCGATTAATGCAGTTTGTTCGTAAATAGAGAAATTTGGTTGGGAATCTATTAAAGTTGAAGTAGTACAGCGAAACTCGAAGGTCGTCAATTTTGATGGGAATTATGAAGAGATTCGGCATTATAGCTTTATTTTCCTATTAAACATGTTTGATCTAATGGTTCTACACTAAATCTATCACGCATAACCTAATTAAGAATTTTAGCAAAATTTAAACCATAGTATTTGCTTTGTCACTTTTTTAAGTAAAAAATTTTTGTCGTCCAAAGCACTTGAAATTATGGGTAAAAGGGTTTTTACAGACGCTGAATCGATTGATGCAGTATGTTCGTAAATAGAGAAATTTGGTTGGGAATCTATTGAAGTTGAAGTAGTACAGCGAAACTCGAAGGACGTCAATTTTGATGGGAATTATAAAGAGATTTGGCATTATAGCTTTATTTTCCTATTAAACATGTTTGATCTAATGGTTTTACACTAAATTTATCACGCATAACATAATTAAGAATTTTAGCAAAATTTAAACCATAGTATTTGCTTTGTCACTGTGTTAAGTAAAAAATTTTTGTGGTCCAAAACACTTGAAATTATGAGTAAAAGGGTTTTTAAAGACGCTGAATCGATTGATGCAGTTTGTTCGTAAATAGAGAAATTTGGTTGGGAATCTATTGAAGTTGAAGTAGTACAGCGAACCTCGAAGGAAGTCAATTTTGATGGGAATTATGAAGAGATTTGGCATTATAGCTTTATTTTTCTATTAAACATGTTTGTTCTAATGGTTCTACACTAAATTTATTTATTCGTATATAGGAAGTGTATATCATAGAGAAATCTTGTTGGAAAACTATTGAAGTTGAAGTAGTACTGCGATGGGAATCGTAAAGAGATTTGGCATTATGACGTTATTTTCCTAATTAAGATTTTAACAAAATTTAAACCATAGTGTTTGCTTTGTCACTTTGTTAAGTAAAAAATAATTGTCGTCCAAAACACTTGAAAATATAGGAAAAGGGGTTTTTTTAAGTCGCTGAATTGATTGATGCAGTTCATTTGTATATAGAAAGTGTATATCATAGAGAAATCTGGTTTAAAAACAATTGAAGTTAAAGTAGTACTGCGAAATTCGAAGGAAGTCAATTTTGATGGGAATTGTAAACAGATTTGGCATTATAGCTTTATTTTCCTATTAAACATAACCTAATTAAGATTTTAAGTAAATTTAAACCATAGTGTTTGCTTTGTCACTTTGTTAAGTAAAAAATGTTTGTCGTCCAAAACACTTAAAAATATAAGAAAATGGATTTTTAAAGACGCTGAATCGATTGATGCAGTTCGTTTGTATATAGGAAGTGTATCATAGAGAAATCTGGTTGGAAAACTATTGAAGTTGAAGTAGTACTACGAAACTCGAAGGAAGTCAATTTTAATGGGAATTGTAAAGAGATTTGACATTATAACGTTATTTTCCTAATTAAGATTTTAACAAAATTTAAACCATAGTGTTTGCTTTGTCACTTTGTTAAGTAAAAAATAATTGTCGTCCAAAACACTTGAAAATATGGGAAAAGGGGTTTTTAAGTCGCTGAATCGATTGATGCAGTTCGTTCTTATATAGAAAGTGTATATCATAGAAAAATCTGGTTGGAAAACTATTGAAGTTAAAGTAGTACTGCGAAACGCGAAGGAAATCAATTTTGATGGGAATTGTAAACAGATTTGGCATTATAGCTTTATTTTCCTATTAAACATAACCTAATTAAGATTTTAAGAAAATTTAAACCATAGTGTTTGCTTTGTCACTTTGTTAAGTAAAAAATGTTTGTCGTCCAAAACACTTGAATATAGGGGAAAAAGACGCTGAATCGATTGATGCAGTTCATTTGTATCATACAGAAATCTGGTTGAAAAACTATTATAGTTGCAGTAGTACTGCGAAACTGGAAGGAAGTCAATTTTGATGGGAATTTTAAAGAGATTTGGCATTATAGCTTTATTCTCCTATTAAACATAACCTAATTAAGAATTTTAGCAAAATTTAAACCACAGTGTTTGCTTTGTCACTGTGTTAAGTAAAAAATTTTTGTCGTCCAAAACACTTGAAAGTATGGGAAAAAGGATTTTTAAAGACGCTGAATCGATGGATGCAGTTCGTTCGTAAATAGGAAGTATATATCATAGAGAAATCTGGTTGGAAAACTATTGAAGTTGAAGTAGTACTACGAAAATCGAAGGAAGTCAATTTTAATGGGAATTGTAAAGAGATTTGGCATTATAACGTTATTTTCCTAATTAAGATTTTAACAAAATTTAAACCATAGTGTTTGCTTTGTCACTTTGTTAAGTAAAAAATAATTGTCGTCCAAAACACTTGAAAATATGGGAAAAGGGGTTTTTTTAAGTCGCTGAATCGATTGATGCAGTTCGTTCGTATATAGAAAGTGTATATCATAGAAAAATCTGGTTGAAAAACTATTGAAGTTGAAGTAGTACTGCGAAACGCGAAGGAAGTCAATTTTGATGGGAATTGTAAACAGATTTGGCATTATAGCTTTATTTTCCTATTAAACATAACCTAATTAAGATTTTAAGAAAATTTAAACCATAGTGTTTGCTTTGTCACTTTGTTAAGTAAAAAATGTTTGTCGTTTAAAACACTTGAATATAGGGGAAAAAGACGCTGAATCGATTGATGCAGTTCATTTGTATCATAGAGAAATCTGGTTGAAAAACTATTGAAGTTGCAGTAGTACTGCGAAACTAGAAGGAAGTCAATTTTGATGGGAATTGTAAAGAGATTTGGCATTATAGCTTTATTCTCCTATTAAACATAACCTAATTAAGAATTTTAGCAAAATTTAAACCACAGTGTTTGCTTTGTCACTGTGTTAAGTAAAAAATTTTTGTCGTCCAAAACACTTGAAAGTATGGAAAAAAGGATTTTTAAAGACGCTGAATCGATGGATGCAGTTCGTTCGTAAATAAGAAGTATATATCATAGAGAAATCTGGTTGGAAAACTATTGAAGTTGAAGTAGTACTGCGAATCCGAAGGAAGTCAATTTTGATGGGAATCGTAAAGAGATTTGGCATTATGACGTTATTTTCCTAATTAAGATTTTAACAAAATTTAAACCATAGTGTTTGCTTTGTCACTTTGTTAAGTAAAAAATAATTGTCGTCCAAAACACTTGAAAATATGGGAAAAGGGGTTTTTTTAAGTCGCTGAATCGATTGATGCAGTTCGTTCGTATATAGAAAGTGTATATCATAGAGAAATCTGGTTTGAAAACAATTGAAGTTGAAGTAGTACTGCGAAATTCGAAGGAAGTCAATTTTGATGGGAATTGTAAAAAGATTTGGCATTATAGCTTTATTTTCCTATTAAACATAACCTAATAAAGATTTTAAGAAAATTTAAACCTTAGTGTTTGCTTTGTCACTTTGTTAAGTAAAAAATGTTTTTCGTCCAAAACACTTAAAAATATAAGAAAATGGATTTTTAAAGACGCTGAATCGATTGATGCAGTTCGTTTGTATATAGGAAGTGTATCATAGAGAAATCTGGTTGGAAAACTATTGAAGTTGAAGTAGTACTACGAAACTCGAAGGAAGTCAATTTTAATGGGAATTGTAAAGAGATTTGACATTATAACGTTATTTTCCTAATTAAGATTTTAACAAAATTTAAACCATAGTGTTTGCTTTGTCACTTTGTTAAGTAAAAAATAATTGTCGTCCAAAACACTTGAAAATATGGGAAAAGGGGTTTTTTAAGTCGCTGAATCGATTGATGCAGTTCGTTTTTATATAGAAAGTGTATATCATAGAAAAATCTGGTTGGAAAACTATTGAAGTTAAAGTTGTACTGCGAAACGCGAAGGAAATCAATTTTTGATGGGAATTGTAAACAGATTTGGCATTATAGCTTTATTTTCCTATTAAACATAACCTAATTAAGATTTTAAGAAAATTTAAACCATAGTGTTTGCTTTGTTACTTTGTTAAGTAAAAAATGTTTGTCGTCCAAAACACTTGAATATAGGGGAAAAAGACGCTGAATCGATTGATGCAGTTCATTTGTATCATACAGAAATCTGGTTGAAAAACTATTATAGTTGCAGTAGTACTGCGAAACTAGAAGGAAGTCAATTTTGATGGGAATTTTAAAGAGATTTGGCATTATAGCTTTATTCTCCTATTAAACATAACCTAATTAAGAATTTTAGCAAAATTTAAACCACAGTGTTTGCTTTGTCACTGTGTTAAGTAAAAAATTTTTGTCGTCCAAAACACTTGAAAGTATGGGAAAAAGGATTTTTAAAGACGCTGAATCGATGGATGCAGTTCGTTCGTAAATAGGAAGTATATATCATAGAGAAATCTGGTTGGAAAACTATTGAAGTTGAAGTAGTACTGCAAAACTCAAAGGAAGTCAATTTTGATGGGAATCGTAAAGAGATTTGGCATGATAACGTTATTTTCCTAATTAAGATTTTAACAAAATTTAAACCATAGTGTTTGCTTTGTCACTTTGTTAAGTAAAAAATAATTGTCGTCCAAAACACTCAAAAATATGGGAAAAGGGGTTTTTTTAAGTCGATGAATCGATTGATGCAGTTCGTTTGTATATAGAAAGTGTATATCATAGAGAAATCTGGTTTGAAAACAATTGAAGTTGAAGTAGTACTGCGAAATTCGAAGGAAGTCAATTTTGATGGGAATTGTAAAGAGATTTGGCATTATAGCTTTATTTTCCTATTAAACATAACCTAATTAAGATTTTAACAAAATTTAAACCATAGTGTTTGCTTTGTCACTTTGTTAAGTAAAAAATATTTCTCGTCCAAAACATTTGAAAATATGGGAAAAGGGGTTTTTTTAAGTCGCTGAATCGATTGATGCAGTTCGTTCGTATATAGGAAGTGTATATCATAGAGAAATCTGGTTGGAAAACTATTGAAGTTGAAGTAGTACTGCGAAACGCGAAGGAAGTCAATTTTGATGGGAATTTTAAAGAGATTTGGCATTATAGCTTTATTCTCCTATTAAACATAACCTAATTAAGAATTTTAGCTAAATTTAAACCACAGTGTTTGCTTTATCACTTTGTTAAGTAAAAAATAATTGTCTTCCAAAACACTTGAAAATATGGGAAAAGGGTTTTTTTTAAGTCGCTGAATCGATTGATGCAGCTCGTTCGTAAATAGGAAGTGTATATCATAGAGAAATCTGGTTGGAAAACTATTGAAGTTGAAGTAGTACTGCGAAACTCGAAGGAAGTCAATTTCGATGGGAATTGTAAAGAGTTTTGGCATTATAACGATATTTTCCTAATTAAAATTTTAAAAAAACTTAAACCATAGTGTTTGCTTTGTCACTTTGTTAAGTAAAAAATATTTCTCGTCCAAAACACTTGAAAATATGGGAAAAAGGGTTTTTAAAGACGCTGAATCGATTGATGCAGTTCGTTTGTATATAGGAAGTGTATCATAGAGAAATCTGGTTGGAAAACTATTGAAGTTGAAGAAGTACTGCGAAACTCGAAGAAAGTCAATTTTGATGGGAATTGTAAAGAGATTTGGCATGATAGCTTTATTTTCCTATTAAACATAACCTAATTAAGATTTTAACAAAATTTTAATCATAGTGTTTGCTTTGTCACTTTGTTAAGTAAAAAATAATTGTCGTCCAAAACACATGAAAATATGGGAAAAGGGGTTTTTTTAAGCCGCTAAATCGATTGATGCAGTTCGTTCGTATTAAGGAAGTGTATATCATAGAGAAATCTGGTTGGAAAACTATTGAAAATGAAAGTACTGCGAAACTCGAAGGAAGTCAATTTTGATGGGAATTGTTAAGAGATTTGGCATTATAACGATATTTTCCTAATTAAGATTTTACAAAATTTAAAACATAGCGTTTGCTTTGTCACTTTGTTAAGTAAAAAATAATTGTCTAAAACACTTGAAAATATGGGAAAAGGGGTTTTTTTAAGTAGCTGAATCGATTGTCAATAGTTTTCCAACCAGATTTCTCTATGATATACACTTCCTATATACAAACGAACTGCATCAATCGATTCAGCGACTTAAAAAAACCCCTTTTCCCATATTTTCAAGTGTTTTAGACAATTATTTTTTACTTAACAGAGTGACAAAGCAAACACTATGGTTTAAATTTTGTAAAATCTTAATTAGGAAAATATCGTTATAATGCCAAATCTGGTTACAATTCCCATCAAAATTGACTTCCTTTGAGTTTCGCAGTACTACTTCAACTTCAATAGTTTTCCAACAAGATTTCTCTATGATATACACTTCCTATATACGAATAAATAAATTTAGTGTAGAACCATTAGAACAAACATGTTTAATAGAAAAATAAAGCTATAATGCCAAATCTCTTCATAATTCCCATCAAAATTGACTTCCTTCGAGGTTCGCTGTACTACTTCAACTTCAATAGATTCCCAACCAAATTTCTCTATTTACGAACAAACTGCATCAATCGATTCAGCGTCTTTAAAAACCCTTTTACTCATAATTTCAAGTGTTTTGGACCACAAAAATTTTTTACTTAACACAGTGACAAAGCAAATACTATGGTTTAAATTTTGCTAAAATTCTTAATTATGTTATGCGTGATAAATTTAGTGTAAAACCATTAGATCAAACATGTTTAATAGGAAAATAAAGCTATAATGCCAAATCTCTTTATAATTCCCATCAAAATTGACGTCCTTCGAGTTTCGCTGTACTACTTCAACTTCAATAGATTCCCAACCAAATTTCTCTATTTACGAACATACTGCATCAATCGATTCAGCGTCTGTAAAAACCCTTTTACCCATAATTTCAAGTGCTTTGGACGACAAAAATTTTTTACTTAAAAAAGTGACAAAGCAAATACTATGGTTTAAATTTTGCTAAAATTCTTAATTAGGTTATGCGTGATAGATTTAGTGTAGAACCATTAGATCAAACATGTTTAATAGGAAAATAAAGCTATAATGCCGAATCTCTTCATAATTCCCATCAAAATTGACGACCTTCGAGTTTCGCTGTACTACTTCAACTTTAATAGATTCCCAACCAAATTTCTCTATTTACGAACAAACTGCATTAATCGATTCAGCGTCTTTAAAAACACTTTTACTTATAATTTCAAGTGTTTTTGACCACAAAAATTTTTTACTTAACACAGTGACAAAGCAAATACTATGGTTTAAATTTTGCTAAAATTCTTAATTAGGTTATGCGTGATAAATTTAGTGTAGAACCATTAGATCAAACATGTTTAATAGGAAAATAAAGCTATAATGCCAAATCTCTTCATAATTCCCATCAAAATTAACTTCCTTCGAGTTTCGCTGTACTACTTCAACTTCAATGATTCCCAACCAAATTTCTCTATTTACGAATAAACTGCATTAATCGATTCAGCGTCTTTAAAAACACTTTTACTTATAATTTCAAGTGTTTTTGACCACAAAAATTTTTTACTTAACACAGTGACAAAACAAATACTACGGTTTAAATTTTGCTAAAATTCTTAATTAGGTTATGCGTGATAAATTTAGTGTAGAACCATTGGATCAAACATGTTTAATAGGAAAATAAAGCTATAATGCCAAATCTCTTCATAATTCCCATCAAAATTGACGTCCTTCGAGTTTCGCTGTACTACTTTAACTTCAATAGATTCCCAACCAAATTTCTCTATTTACGAACATACTGCATCAATCGATTCAGCGACTGTAAAAACCCTTTTACCCATAATTTCAAGTGCTTTGGACAACAAAAATATTTTACTTAACACAGTGACAAAGCAAATACTATGGTTTAAATTTTGCTAAAATTCTTAATTAGGTTATGAGTTATAAATATAGTGTAGAACCATTAGATCTCGCATTAGATCAAACATGTTTGATAGGAAAATAAAGCTATAATGCCAAATCTCTTTATAATTCCAATCAAAATTGACGTCCTTCGAGTTTCGCTGTACTACTTCAACTTCAATAGATTCCCAACCAAATTTCTCTATTTACGAACGTACTGCATCAATCGATTCAGCGTCTTTAAAAACCCTTTTACCCGTATTTTCAAGTGTTTTTGACGACAAAAATTTTTTACTTAACACAGTGACAAAGCAAATACTATGGTTTAAATTTTGCTAAAATTCTTAATAAGGTTATGCGTGATAAATTTAGTGTAGAACCATTAGATCAAACATGTTTAATAGGAAAATAAAGCTATAATGCCAAATCTCTTCATAATTTCCATCAAAATTGACGTCCTTCGAGTTTCGCTGTACTATTTCAACTTCAATAGATTCCCAACCAAATTTCTCTATTTACGAACAAACTGCATTAATCGATTCAGCGTCTTTAAAAACACTTTTACTTATAATTTCAAAGGTTTTTGACCACAAAAATTTTTTACTTAACACAGTGACAAAGCAATTACTATGGTTTAAATTTTGCTAAAATTCTTAATTAGGTTATGCGTGATAAATTTAGTGTAGAACCATTGGATCAAACATGTTTAATAGGAAAATAAAGCTATAATGCCAAATCTCTTTATAATTCCCATCAAAATTGACGTCCTTCGAGTTTCGCTGTACTATTTCAGCTTCAATAGATTCCCAACCAAATTTCTCTATATACGAACATACTGCATCAATTGATTCAGCGTCTGTAAAAACCCTTTTACCCATAATTTCAAGTGCTTTGGACGACAAAAATTTTTTACTTAACACAGTGACAAAGCAAATACTATGGTTTAAATTTTGCTAAAATTCTTAATTAGGTTATGCGTTATAAATATAGTGTAGAACCATTAGATTTCGCATTAGATCAAACATGTTTGATAGGAAAATAAAGCTATAATGCCAAATATCTTTATAATTCCCATCAAAATTAACGTCCTTCGAGTTTCGCTGTACTACTTCAACTTCAATAGATTCCCAACCAAATTTCTCTATTAACGAATAAACTGCATTAATCGATTCAGCGTCTTTAAAAACACTTTTACTTATAATTTCAAGTGTTTTTGACCACAAAAATTTTTTACTTAACACAGTGACAAAGCAAATACTATGGTTTAAATTTTGCTAAAATTCTTAATTAGGTTATGCGTGATAGATTTAGTGTAGAACCATTAGATCAAACATGTTTAATAGGAAAATAAAGCTATAATGCCAAATCTCTTTATAATTCCCATCAAAATTGACGTCCTTCGAGTTTCGCTGTACTACTTCAACTTCAATAGATTCCCAACCAAATTTCTCTATTTACGAACAAACTGCATTAATCGATTCAGCGTCTTTAAAAACACTTTTACTTATAATTTCAAGTGTTTTTGACCACAAAAATTTTTTACTTAACACAGTGACAAAGCAAATACTATGGTTTAAATTTTGCTAAAATTCTTAATTAGGTTATGCGTGATAAATTTAGTGTAGAACCATCAGATCAAACATGTTTAATAGGAAAATAAAGCTATAATGCCAAATCTCTTTATAATTCCCATCAAAATTGACGTCCTTGAAGTTTCGCTTTACTACTTCAACTTCAATAGATTCCCAACCAAATTTCTCTATTTACGAACAAACTGCATTAATCGATTCAGCGTCTTTAAAAACCCTTTTACTCATAATTTCAGGTGTTTTGGACGACAAAAATTTTTTACTTAACACAGTACAAAGCAAATACTATGGTTTAAATTTTGCTAAAATTCTTAATTAGGTTATGCGTGATAGATTTAGTGTAGAACCATTAGATCAAACATGTTTAATAGGAAAATAAAGCTATAATGCCAAATCTCTTCATAATTCCCATCAAAATTGACGTCCTTCGAGTTTCGCTGTACTACTTCAACTTCAATAGATTCCCAACCAAATTTCTCTATTTACGAACGTACTGCATCAATCGATTCAGCGTCTGTAAAAACCCTTTTACCCATAATTTCAAGTGCATTGGACGACAAAAATTTTTTACTTAACACAGTGACAAAGCAAATACTATGGTTTAAATTTTGCTAAAATTCTTAATTAGGTTATGCGTTATGAATATAGTGTAGAACCATTAGATCTCGCATTAGATCAAACATGTTTGATAGGAAAATAAAGCTATAAAGCCAAATCTCTTTATAATTCCCATCAAAATTAACGTCCTTCGAGTTTCGCTGTACTACTTCAACTTCAATAGATTCCCAACCAAATTTCTCTATTTACGAACGTACTGCATCAATCGATTCAGCGTCTTTAAAAACCCTTTTACCCATATTTTCAAGTGTTTTTGACGACAAAAATTTTTTACTTAACACAGTGATAAAGCAAATACTATGGTTTAAATTTTACTAAAATTCTTAATTAGCTTATGCGTGATAAATTTAGTGTAGAACCATTAGATCAAACATGTTTAATAGGAAAATAAAGCTATAATGCCAAATCTCTTTATAATTCCCATCAAAATTGACTTTCTTCGAGTTTCGCTGTACTACTTCAACTTCAATAGATTCCCAACCCAATTTCTCTATTTACGAACAAACTGCATCAATCGATTCAGCGTCTTTAAAAACCCTTTTACTCATAATTTTAAGTGTTTTGGACGACAAAAATATTTACTTAACACAGTGACAAAGCAAAGTTTAAATTTTGCTAAAATTCTTAATTAGGTTATGCGTGATAAATTTAGTGTAGAACCATTAGATCAAACATGTTTAATAGGAAAATAAAGCTATAATGCCGAATCTCTTCATAATTCCCATCAAAATTGACGACCCTCGAGTTTCGCTGTACTACTTCAACTTCAATAGATTCCCAACCAAATTTCTCTATTTACGAACAAACTGCATTAATCGATTCAGCGTCTTTAAAAACACTTTTACTTATAATTTCAAGTGTTTTTGACCACAAAAATTTTTTACTTAACACAGTGACAAAGCAAATACTATGGTTTAAATTTTGCTAAAATTCTTAATTAGGTTATGCGTGATAAATTTAGTGTAAAACCATTAGATCAAACATGTTTAATAGGAAAATAAAGCTATAATGCCAAATCTCTTTATAATTCCCATCAAAATTGACGTCCTTCGAGTTTCGCTGTACTACTTCAACTTCAATAGATTCCCAACCAAATTTCTCTATTTACGAACATACTGCATCAATCGATTCAGCGTCTGTAAAAACCCTTTTACCCATAATTTCAAGTGCTTTGGACGACAAAAATTTTTTACTTAAAAAAGTGACAAAGCAAATACTATGGTTTAAATTTTGCTAAAATTCTTAATTAGGTTATGCGTGATAAATTTAGTGTAGAACCATCAGATCAAACATGTTTAATAGGAAAATAAAGCCTTAATGCCAAATCTCTTTATAATTCCCATCGAAATTGACGTCCTTGAAGTTTCGCTTTACTACTTCAACTTCAATAGATTCCCAACCAAATTTCTCTATTTACGAACAAACTGCATCAATCGATTTAGCGTCTTTAAAAACCCTTTTACTCATAATTTCAGGTGTTTTGGACGACAAAAATTTTTTACTTAACACAGTACAAAGCAAATACTATGGTTTAAATTTTGCTAAAATTCTTAATTAGGTTATGCGTGATAAATTTAGTGTAGAACCTTCAGATTAAACATGTTTAATAGGAAAATAAAGCTATAATGCCAAATCTCTTTATAATTCCCATCAAAATTGACGTCCTTCGAGTTTCGCTGTACTACTACAACTTCAATAGATTCCCAACCAAATTTCTCTATTTACGAACGTACTGCATCAATCGATTCAGCGTCTTTAAAAACCCTTTTACCCGTATTTTCAAGGGTTTTTGACGACAAAAATTTTTTACTTAACACAGTGACAAAGCAAATACTATGGTTTAAATTTTGCTAAAATTCTTAATTAGGTTATGCGTGATAAATTTAGTGTAGAACCATCAGATCAAACATGTTTAATAGGAAAATAAAGCCTTAATGCCAAATCTCTTTATAATTCCCATCAAAATTGACGTCCTTGAAGTTTCGCTTTACTACTTCAACTTCAATAGATTCCCAACCAAATTTCTCTATTTACGAACAAACTGCATCAATCGATTTAGCGTCTTTAATAACCCTTTTACTCATAATTTCAAGTGTTTTTGACCACAAAAATTTTTTACTTAACACAGTGACAAAGCAAGTACTATGGTTTAAATTTTGCTAAAATTCTTAATTAGGTTATGCGTGATAAATTTAGTGTAAAACCATTAGATTAAACATGTTTAATAGGAAAATAAAGCTATAATGCCAAATCTCTTTATAATTCCCATCAAAATTGACGTCCTTCGAGTTTCGCTGTACTACTTCAACTTCAATAGATTCCCAACCAAATTTCTCTATTTACGAACATACTGCATCAATCGATTCAGCGTCTGTAAAAACCCTTTTACCCATAATTTCAAGTGCTTTGGACGACAAAAATTTTTTACTTAAAAAAGTGACAAAGCAAATACTATGGTTTAAATTTTGCTAAAATTCTTAATTAGGTTATGCGTGATAAATTTAGTGTAGAACCATTAGATCAAACATGTTTAATAGGAAAATAAAGCTATAATGCCGAATCTCTTCATACTTCCCATCAAAATTGACGACCTTCGAGTTTCGCTGTACTATTTCAACTTCAATGGATTCCCAACCAAATTTCTCTATTTACGAACAAACTGCATTAATCGATTCAGCGTCTTTAAAAACACTTTTACTTATAATTTCAAGTGTTTTTGACCACAAAAATTTTTTACTTAACACAGTGACAAAGCAAATACTATGGTTTAAATTTTGCTAAAATTCTTAATTAGGTTATGCGTGATAAATTTAGTGTAAAACCATTAGATTAAACATGTTTAATAGGAAAATAAAGCTATAATGCCAAATCTCTTTATAATTCCCATCAAAATTGACGTCCTTCGAGTTTCGCTGTACTACTTCAACTTCAATAGATTCCCAACCAAATTTCTCTATTTACGAACATACTGCATCAATCGATTCAGCGTCTGTAAAAACCCTTTTACCCATAATTTCAAGTGCTTTGGACGACAAAAATTTTTTACTTAAAAAAGTGACAAAGCAAATACTATGGTTTAAATTTTGCTAAAATTCTTAATTAGGTCATGCGTGATAAATTTAGTGTAGAACCATTAGATCAAACATGTTTAATAGGAAAATAAAGCTATAATGCCAAATCTCTTTATAATTCCCATCAAAATTGACGTCCTTCGAGTTTCGCTGTACTACTTCAACTTCAATAGATTCCCAATCAAATTTCTCTATTTACGAACGTACTGCATCAATCGATTCAGCGTCTTTAAAAACCCTTTTACCCGTATTTTCAAGGGTTTTTGACGACAAAAATTTTTTACTTAAAAAAGTGACAAAGCAAATACTATGGTTTAAATTTTGCTAAAATTCTTAATTAGGTTATGCGTGATAAATTTAGTGTAGAACCATTAGATCAAACATGTTTAATAGGAAAAATAAAGCTATAATGCCAAATCTCTTCATAATTCCCATCAAAATTGACGTCCTTCGAGTTTCGCTGTACTACTTCAACTTCAATAGATTCCCAACCAAATTTCTCTATTTACGAATAAACTGCATTAATCGATTCAGCGTCTTTAAAAACACTTTTACTTATAATTTTAAGTGTTTTTGACCACAAAAATTTTTTACTTAACACAGTGACAAAGCAAATACTATGGTTTAAATTTTGCTAAAATTCTTAATTAGGTTATGCGTGATAAATTTAGTGTAGAACCATCAGATCAAACATGTTTAATAGGAAAATAAAGCTATAATGCCAAATCTCTTTATAATTCCCATCAAAATTGACGTCCTTCGAGTTTCGCTGTACTACTTCAACTTCAATAGATTTCCAACCAAATTTCTCTATTTACGAACATACTGCATCAATCGATTCAGCATCTGTAAAAACCCTTTTACCCATAATTTCAAGTGCATTGGACGACAAAAATTTTTTACTTAACACAGTGACAAAGCAAATACTATGGTTTAAATTTTGCTAAAATTCTTAATTAGGTTATGCGTGATAAATTAAGTGTAGAACCAAATCGTAGAGGTTATCCATGACTCGAATGTGGGTGGTACGAATAGTAGCAATAAAACTATGGTTTAAATTTTGCTAAAATTCTTAATTAGGTTATGCGTTATGAATATAGTGTAGAACCATTAGATCTCGCATTAGATCAAACATGTTTGATAGGAAAATAAAGCTATAATGCCAAATCTCTTTATAATTCCCATCAAAATTAACGTCCTTCGAGTTTCGCTGTACTACTTCAACTTCAATAGATTCCCAACCAAATTTCTCTATTTACGAACGTACTGCATCAATCGATTCAGCGTCTTTAAAAACCCTTTTACCCATATTTTCAAGTGTTTTTGACGACAAAAATTTTTTACTTAACACAGTGATAAAGCAAATACTATGGTTTAAATTTTACTAAAATTCTTAATTAGCTTATGCGTGATAAATTTAGTGTAGAACCATTAGATCAAACATGATTAATAGGAAAATAAAGCTATAATGCCAAATCTCTTTATAATTCCCATCAAAATTGACTTTCTTCGAGTTTCGCTGTACTACTTCAACTTCAATAGATTCCCAACCCAATTTCTCTATTTACGAACAAACTGCATCAATCGATTCAGCGTCTTTAAAAACCCTTTTACTCATAATTTTAAGTGTTTTGGACGACAAAAATATTTACTTAACACAGTGACAAAGCAAAGTTTAAATTTTGCTAAAATTCTTAATTAGGTTATGCGTGATAAATTTAGTGTAGAACCATTAGATCAAACATGTTTAATAGGAAAATAAAGCTATAATGCCGAATCTCTTCATAATTCCCATCAAAATTGACGACCCTCGAGTTTCGCTGTACTACTTCAACTTCAATAGATTCCCAACCAAATTTCTCTATTTACGAACAAACTGCATTAATCGATTCAGCGTCTTTAAAAACACTTTTACTTATAATTTCAAGTGTTTTTGACCACAAAAATTTTTTACTTAACACAGTGACAAAGCAAATACTATGGTTTAAATTTTGCTAAAATTCTTAATTAGGTTATGCGTGATAAATTTAGTGTAAAACCATTAGATCAAACATGTTTAATAGGAAAATAAAGCTATAATGCCAAATCTCTTTATAATTCCCATCAAAATTGACGTCCTTCGAGTTTCGCTGTACTACTTCAACTTCAATAGATTCCCAACCAAATTTCTCTATTTACGAACATACTGCATCAATCGATTCAGCGTCTGTAAAAACCCTTTTACCCATAATTTCAAGTGCTTTGGACGACAAAAATTTTTTACTTAAAAAAGTGACAAAGCAAATACTATGGTTTAAATTTTGCTAAAATTCTTAATTAGGTTATGCGTGATAAATTTAGTGTAGAACCATCAGATCAAACATGTTTAATAGGAAAATAAAGCTATAATGCCAAATCTCTTTATAATTCCCATCAAAATTGACGTCCTTGAAGTTTCGCTTTACTACTTCAACTTCAATAGATTCCCAACCAAATTTCTCTATTTACGAACAAACTGCATCAATCGATTCAGCGTCTTTAAAAACCCTTTTACTCATAATTTCAGGTGTTTTGGACGACAAAAATTTTTTACTTAACACAGTACAAAGCAAATACTATGGTTTAAATTGTGCTAAAATTCTTAATTAGGTTATGCGTGATAAATTTAGTGTAGAACCTTCAGATTAAACATGTTTAATAGGAAAATAAAGCTATAATGCCAAATCTCTTTATAATTCCCATCAAAATTGACGTCCTTCGAGTTTCGCTGTACTACTACAACTTCAATAGATTCCCAACCAAATTTCTCTATTTACGAACGTACTGCATCAATCGATTCAGCGTCTTTAAAAACCCTTTTACCCGTATTTTCAAGGGTTTTTGACGACAAAAATTTTTTACTTAACACAGTGACAAAGCAAATACTATGGTTTAAATTTTGCTAAAATTCTTAATTAGGTTATGCGTGATAAATTTAGTGTAGAACCATCAGATCAAACATGTTTAATAGGAAAATAAAGCCTTAATGCCAAATCTCTTTATAATTCCCATCAAAATTGACGTCCTTGAAGTTTCGCTTTACTACTTCAACTTCAATAGATTCCCAACCAAATTTCTCTATTTACGAACAAACTGCATCAATCGATTTAGCGTCTTTAATAACCCTTTTACTCATAATTTCAAGTGTTTTTGCCCACAAAAATTTTTTACTTAACACAGTGACAAAGCAAGTACTATGGTTTAAATTTTGCTAAAATTCTTAATTAGGTTATGCGTGATAAATTTAGTGTAAAACCATTAGATTAAACATGTTTAATAGGAAAATAAAGCTATAATGCCAAATCTCTTTATAATTCCCATCAAAATTGACGTCCTTCGACTTTCGCTGTACTACTTCAACTTCAATAGATTCCCAACCAAATTTCTCTATTTACGAACATACTGCATCAATCGATTCAGCGTCTGTAAAAACCCTTTTACCCATAATTTCAAGTGCTTTGGACGACAAAAATTTTTTACTTAAAAAGTGACAAAGCAAATACTATGGTTTAAATTTTGCTAAAATTCTTAATTAGGTTATGCGTGATAAATTTAGTGTAGAACCATTAGATCAAACATGTTTAATAGGAAAATAAAGCTATAATGCCGAATCTCTTCATACTTCCCATCAAAATTGACGACCTTCGAGTTTCGCTGTACTACTTCAACTTCAATGGATTCCCAACCAAATTTCTCTATTTACGAACAAACTGCATTAATCGATTCAGCGTCTTTAAAAACACTTTTACTTATAATTTCAAGTGTTTTTGACCACAAAAATTTTTTACTTAACACAGTGACAAAGCAAATACTATGGTTTAAATTTTGCTAAAATTCTTAATTAGGTTATGCGTGATAAATTTAGTGTAAAACCATTAGATTAAACATGTTTAATAGGAAAATAAAGCTATAATGCCAAATCTCTTTATAATTCCCATCAAAATTGACGTCCTTCGAGTTTCGCTGTACTACTTCAACTTCAATAGATTCCCAACCAAATTTCTCTATTTACGAACATACTGCATCAATCGATTCAGCGTCTGTAAAAACCCTTTTACCCATAATTTCAAGTGCTTTGGACGACAAAAATTTTTTACTTAACAGTGACAAAGCAAATACTATGGTTTAAATTTTGCTAAAATTCTTAATTAGGTTATGCGTGATAAATTTAGTGTAGAACCATTAGATCAAACATGTTTAATAGGAAAATAAAGCTATAATGCCAAATCTCTTTATAATTCCCATCAAAATTGACGTCCTTCGAGTTTCGCTGTACTACTTCAACTTCAATAGATTCCCAATCAAATTTCTCTATTTACGAACGTACTGCATCAATCGATTCAGCGTCTTTAAAAACCCTTTTACCCATATTTTCAAGTGTTTTTGACGACAAAAAGTTTTACTTAACACAGTGACAACGCAAATACTATGGTTTAAATTTTGCTAAAATTCTTAATTAGGTTATGCGTGATAAATTTAGTGTAGAACCATTAGATCAAACATGTTTAATAGGAAAAATAAAGCTATAATGCCAAATCTCTTCATAATTCCCATCAAAATTGACGTCCTTCGAGTTTCGCTGTACTACTTCAACTTCAATAGATTCCCAACCAAATTTCTCTATTTACGAATAAACTGCATTAATCGATTCAGCGTCTTTAAAAACACTTTTACTTATAATTTTAAGTGTTTTTGACCACAAAAATTTTTTACTTAACACAGTGACAAAGCAAATACTATGGTTTAAATTTTGCTAAAATTCTTAATTAGGTTATGCGTGATAAATTTAGTGTAGAACCATCAGATCAAACATGTTTAATAGGAAAATAAAGCTATAATGCCAAATCTCTTTATAATTCCCATCAAAATTGACGTCCTTCGAGTTTCGCTGTACTACTTCAACTTCAATAGATTTCCAACCAAATTTCTCTATTTACGAACATACTGCATCAATCGATTCAGCATCTGTAAAAACCCTTTTACCCATAATTTCAAGTGCATTGGACGACAAAAATTTTTTACTTAACACAGTGACAAAGCAAATACTATGGTTTAAATTTTGCTAAAATTCTTAATTAGGTTATGCGTGATAAATTAAGTGTAGAACCAAATCGTAGAGGTTATCCATGACTCGAATGTGGGTGGTACGAATAGTAGCAATAAAACTCGAAGTCAAACCCACAATATATATATAATTTAATGGAAAAAATTTACATCAATTCAGCGACATGTTTCGGTCTACTGACCATCATCAGGCTATAAGAGAAACACAAAGTTAGAGCGAAGTATTAACATGAGTCACAAGATATTGAACAAGTTAAAAAAGGTTAATTAACATGAATAACATACATTAGCAAATACGTGAAGGTCTATTCTGTTATATCACGCTATGTTTGCAGACGGTAGATCCTTTGAATTTTTTAACTTAAAAAATGTTTTAACTTTAACATTTCCTTTTTCCTCAATTTCATTTTCTCACATACGTCCTTAGACTCTCTTTTTTTTATGTTTCCACCAAGACTAATTATTAGTTGGCTACATTGTAATTGATTGACAATTTTTGTTTTTCCTGTTTCAACATTTCCGTTACAGTCCATCCATACATGTGATGGTCATTTAGTGGTGATTTATAGATTATTTAAAGTCTTTTTACTAATTACTTGTAACTTCAATTATGGGTAACAATGTTAATCTTGACGATTATTATATTGTTTTTTTCCCTTCTTTATTAGAAGGTTTAAACCTCTTTTCAAGGGTGATATTCTCAAACCACCCGATGAATGTGGTGTATACAATAAAGTTTGCAAGAGATTGAACCCCCGTTTAGGAGGATCTCTCTTCTTACTTGTTAATTCAACTCTCTCTTTATTACTCATGTATTTAGTCTTATTTGCCAATTTTTCATATTTCATACCCTTCTTTAACCATATATAAAAATTTTTAATCTACATATTTTCAATTTTCATATTTCTTTTTTCAACCCCACATGTACGTCATTTATATTTACTAATTTTTCTCTAAATTTCAAATAATTTTATTATTATGATTCTTTAAACCTTGCTGTCTGCATATATAGGTGAGTTTCAATACTATATATATTTTTATTAACATTAACTTGCTTTTTGTTTACTTCCATTGTTTAGTTAGTATTAATTTATCAATGATCTACTTATGTACCATATTCTACAATATGTTAATTAACCTTTTTTAACTTGTTCAATATCTTGTGACTCATGTTAATACTTCGCTCTAACTTTGTGTTTCTCTTATAGCCTGATGATGGTCAGTAGACCGAAACATGTCGCTGAATTGATGTAAATTTTTTCCATTAAATTATATATATATTGTGGGTTTGACTTCGAGTTTTATTGCTACTACTAAGTGTAGAACCATTAGATCAAACATGTTTAATAGGAAAATAAAGCTATAATGCCAAATCTCTTCATAATTCCCATCAAAATTGACGTCCTTCGAGTTTCGCTGTACTACTTCAACTTCAATAGATTCCCAACCAAATTTCTCTATTTACAAATAAACTGCATTAATCGATTCAGCGTCTTTAAAAACACTTTTACTTATAATTTCAAGTGTTTTTGACCACAAAAATTTTTTACCTAACACAGTGACAAAGCAAATACTATGGTTTAAATTTTGCTAAAATTCTTAATTAGGTTATGCGTGATAAATTTAGTGTAGAACCATTAGATCAAACATGTTTAATAGGAAAATAAAGCTATAATGCCGAATCTCTTCATAATTCCCATCAAAATTGACGACCTTCGAGTTTCGCTGTACTACTTCAACTTCAATAGATTCCCAACCAAATTTCTCTATTTACGAACAAACTGCATTAATCGATTCAGCGTCTTTAAAAACACTTTTACTTATAATTTCAAGTGTTTTTGACCACAAAAATTTTTTACTTAACACAGTGACAAAGCAAATACTATGGTTTAAATTTTGCTAAAATTCTTAATTAGGTTATGCGTGATAAATTTAGTGTAAAACCATTAGATCAAACATGTTTAATAGGAAAATAAAGCTATAATGCCAAATCTCTTTATAATTCCCATCAAAATTGACGTCCTTCGAGTTTCGCTGTACTACTTCAACTTCAATAGATTCCCAACCAAATTTCTCTATTTACGAACATACTGCATCAATCGATTCAGCGTCTGTAAAAACCCTTTTACCCATAATTTCAAGTGCTTTGGACGACAAAAATTTTTTACTTAAAAAAGTGACAAAGCAAATACTATGGTTTAAATTTTGCTAAAATTCTTAATTAGGTTATGCGTGATAAATTTAGTGTAGAACCATTAGATCAAACATGTTTAATAGGAAAATAAAGCTATAATGCCAAATCTCTTTATAATTCCCATCAAAATTGACGTCCTTCGAGTTTTGCTGTACTACTTCAACTTCAATAGATTCCCAACCAAATTTCTCTATTTACGAACGTACTGCATCAATCGATTCAGCGTCTTTAAAAACCCTTTTACCCGTATTTTCAAGTGTTTTTGACGACAAAAATTTTTTACTTAAAAAAGTGACAAAGCAAATACTATGGTTTAAATTTTGCTAAAATTCTTAATTAGGTTATGCGTGATAAATTTAGTGTAGAACCATTAGATCAAACATGTTTAATAGGAAAATAAAGCTATAATGCCAAATCTCTTCATAATTCCCATCAAAATTGACGTCCTTCGAGTTTCGCTGTACTACTTCAACTTCAATAGATTCCCAACCAAATTTCTCTATTTACGAATAAACTGCATTAATCGATTCAGCGTCTTTAAAAACACTTTTACTTATAATTTCAAGTGTTTTTGACCACAAAAATTTTTTACTTAACACAGTGACAAAGCAAATACTATGGTTTAAATTTTGCTAAAATTCTTAATTAGGTTATGCGTGATAAATTTAGTGTAGAACCATCAGATCAAACATGTTTAATAGGAAAATAAAGCTTTAATGCCAAATCTCTTTATAATTCCCATCAAAATTGACGTCCTTGAAGTTTCGCTTTACTACTTCAACTTCAATAGATTCCCAACCAAATTTCTATTTACGAACAAACTGCATCAATCGATTCAGCGTCTTTAAAAACCCTTTTACTCATAATTTCAGGTGTTTTGGACGACAAAAATTTTTTACTTAACACAGTACAAAGCAAATACTATGGTTTAAATTTTGCTAAAATTCTTAATTAGGTTATGCGTGATAGATTTAGTGTAGAACCATTAGATCAAACATGTTTAATAGGAAAATAAAGCTATAATGCCAAATCTCTTCATAATTCCCATCAAAATTGACGTCCTTCGAGTTTCGCTGTACTACTTCAACTTCAATAGATTTCCAACCAAATTTCTCTATTTACGAACATACTGCATCAATCGATTCAGCATCTGTAAAAACCCTTTTACCCATAATTTCAAGTGCATTGGACGACAAAAATTTTTTACTTAACACAGTGACAAAGCAAATACTATGGTTTAAATTTTGCTAAAATTCTTAATTAGGTTATGCGTTATGAATATAGTGTAGAACCATTAGATCTCGCATTAGATCAAACATGTTTGATAGGAAAATAAAGCTATAATGCCAAATCTCTTTATAATTCCCATCAAAATTAACGTCCTTCGAGTTTCGCTGTACTACTTCAACTTCAATAGATTCCCAACCAAATTTCTCTATTTACGAACGTACTGCATCAATCGATTCAGCGTCTTTAAAAACCCTTTTACCCATATTTTCAAGTGTTTTGGACGACAAAAATATTTACTTAACACAGTGACAAAGCAAAGTTTAAATTTTGCTAAAATTCTTAATTAGGTTATGCGTGATAAATTTAGTGTAGAACCATTAGATCAAACATGTTTAATAGGAAAATAAAGCTATAATGCCGAATCTCTTCATAATTCCCATCAAAATTGACGACCTTCGAGTTTCGCTGTACTACTTTAACTTCAATAGATTCCCAACCAAATTTCTCTATTTACGAACAAACTGCATTAATCGATTCAGCGTCTTTAAAAACACTTTTACTTATAATTTCAAGTGTTTTTGACCACAAAAATTTTTTACTTAACACAGTGACAAAGCAAATACTATGGTTTAAATTTTGCTAAAATTCTTAATTAGGTTATGCGTGATAAATTTAGTGTAAAACCATTAGATCAAACATGTTTAATAGGAAAATAAAGCTATAATGCCAAATCTCTTTATAATTCCCATCAAAATTGACGTCCTTCGAGTTTCGCTGTACTACTTCAACTTCAATAGATTCCCAACCAAATTTCTCTATTTACGAACATACTGCATCAATCGATTCAGCGTCTGTAAAAACCCTTTTACCCATAATTTCAAGTGCATTGGACGACAAAAATTTTTTACTTAACACAGTGACAAAGCAAATACTATGGTTTAAATTTTGCTAAAATTCTTAATTAGGTTATGCGTTATGAATATAGTGTAGAACCATTAGATCTCGCATTAGATCAAACATGTTTGATAGGAAAATAAAGCTATAATGCCAAATCTCTTTATAATTCCCATCAAAATTAACGTCCTTCGAGTTTCGCTGTACTACTTCAACTTCAATAGATTCCCAACCAAATTTCTCTATTTACGAACGTACTGCATCAATCGATTCAGCGTCTTTAAAAACCCTTTTACCCATATTTTCAAGTGTTTTGGACGACAAAAATATTTACTTAACACAGTGACAAAGCAAAGTTTAAATTTTGCTAAAATTCTTAATTAGGTTATGCGTGATAAATTTAGTGTAGAACCATTAGATCAAACATGTTTAATAGGAAAATAAAGCTATAATGCCGAATCTCTTCATAATTCCCATCAAAATTGACGACCTTCGAGTTTCGCTGTACTACTTTAACTTCAATAGATTCCCAACCAAATTTCTCTATTTACGAACAAACTGCATTAATCGATTCAGCGTCTTTAAAAACACTTTTACTTATAATTTCAAGTGTTTTTGACCACAACAATTTTTTACTTAACACAGTGACAAAGCAAATACTATGGTTTAAATTTTGCTAAAATTCTTAATTAGGTTATGCGTGATAAATTTAGTGTAAAACCATTAGATCAAACATGTTTAATAGGAAAATAAAGCTATAATGCCAAATCTCTTTATAATTCCCATCAAAATTGACGTCCTTCGAATTTCGCTGTACTACTTCAACTTTAATAGATTCCCAACCAAATTTCTCTATTTACGAACATACTGCATCAATCGATTCAGCGTCTGTAAAAACCCTTTTACCCATAATTTCAAGTGCTTTGGACGACAAAAATTTTTTACTTAAAAAAGTGACAAAGCAAATACTATGGTTTAAATTTTGCTAAAATTCTTAATTAGGTTATGCGTGATAAATTAAGTGTAGAACCATTAGATCAAACATGTTTAATAGGAAAATAAAGCTATAATGCCAAATCTCTTCATAATTCCCATCAAAATTGACGTCCTTCGAGTTTCGCTGTACTACTTCAACTTCAATAGATTCCCAACCAAATTTTTCTATTTACGAATAAACTGCATTAATCGATTCAGCGTCTTTAAAAACACTTTTACTTATAATTTCAAGTGTTTTTGACCACAAAAATTTTTTACTTAACACAGTGACAAAGCAAATACTATGGTTTAAATTTTGCTAAAATTCTTAATTAGGTTATGCGTGATAAATTTAGTGTAGAACCATCAGATCAAACATGTTTTATAGGAAAATAAAGCTATAATGCCAAATCTCTTCATAATTCCCATCAAAATTGACTTCCTTCGAGTTTCGCTGTACTACTTCAACTTCAATGATTCCCAACCAAATTTCTCTATTTACGAATAAACTGCATTAATCGATTCAGCGTCTTTAAAAACACTTTTACTTATAATTTCAAGTGTTTTTGACCACAAAAATTTTTTACTTAACACAGTGACAAAACAAATACTATGGTTTAAATTTTGCTAAAATTTTTAATTAGGTTATGCGTGATAAATTTAGTGTAGAACCATCAGATCAAACATGTTTAATAGGAAAATAAAGCTATAATGCCGAATCTCTTCATAATTCCCATCAAAATTGACGACCTTCGAGTTTCGCTGTACTACTTCAACTTCAATAGATTCCCAACCAAATTTCTCTATTTACGAACAAACTGCATTAGTCGATTCAGCGTCTTTAAAAACACTTTTACTTATAATTTCAAGTGTTTTTGACCACAAAAATTTTTTACTTAACACAGTGACAAAGCAAATACTATGGTTTAAATTTTGCTAAAATTCTTAATTAGGTTATGCGTGATAAATTTAGTGTAAAACCATTAGATTAAACATGTTTAATAGGAAAATAAAGCTATAATGCCAAATCTCTTTATAATTCCCATCAAAATTGACGTCCTTCGAGTTTCGCTGTACTACTTCAACTTCAATAGATTCCCAACCAAATTTCTCTATTTACGAACATACTGCATCAATCGATTCAGCGTCTGTAAAAACCCTTTTACCCATAATTTCAAGTGCTTTGGACGACAAAAATTTTTTACTTAAAAAAGTGACAAAGCAAATACTATGGTTTAAATTTTGCTAAAATTCTTAATTAGGTTATGCGTGATAAATTTAGTGTAGAACCATTAGATCAAACATGTTTAATAGAAAAATAAAGCTATAATGCCAAATCTCTTCATAATTCCCATCAAAATTGACGTCCTTCGAGTTTCGCTGTACTACTTCAACTTCAATAGATTCCCAACCAAATTTCTCTATTTACGAATAAACTGCATTAATCGATTCAGCGTCTTTAAAAACACTTTTACTTATAATTTCAAGTGTTTTTGACCACAAAAATTTTTTACTTAACACATTAATCGATTCAGCGTCTTTAAAACACTTTTACTTATAATTTCAAGTGTTTTTGACCACAAAAATTTTTTACTTAACACAGTGACAAAGCAAATACTATGGTTTAAATTTTGCTAAAATTCTTAATTAGGTTATGCGTGATAAATTTAGTGTAGAACCATCAGATCAAACATGTTTAATAGGAAAATAAAGCTATAATGCCAAATCTCTTCATAATTCCCATCAAAATTGACTTCCTTCGAGTTTCGCTGTACTACTTCAACTTCAATGATTCCCAACCAAATTTCTCTATTTACGAATAAACTGCATTAATCGATTCAGCGTCTTTAAAAACACTTTTACTTATAATTTCAAGTGTTTTTGACCACAAAAATTTTTTACTTAACACAGTGACAAAACAAATACTATGGTTTAAATTTTGTTAAAATTCTTAATTAGGTTATGCGTGATAAATTTAGTGTAGAACCATCAGATCAAACATGTTTAATAGGAAAATAAAGCTATAATGCCAAATCTCTTTATAATTCCCATCAAAATTGACGTCCTTCGAGTTTCGCTGTACTACTTTAACTTCAATAGATTCCCAACCAAATTTCTCTATTTACGAACGTACTGCATCAATCGATTCAGCGTCTTTAAAAACCCTTTTACCCGTATTTTCAAGTGTTTTTGACGACAAAAATTTTTTACTTAACACAGTGACAAAGCAAATACTATGGTTTAAATTTTGCTAAAATTCTTAATTAGGTTATGCGTGATAAATTTAGTGTAGAACCATCAGATCAAACATGTTTAATAGGAAAATAAAGCCTTAATGCCAAATCTCTTTATAATTCCCATCAAAATTGACGTCCTTGAAGTTTCGCTTTACTACTTCAACTTTAATAGATTCCCAACCAAATTTCTCTATTTACGAACAAACTGCATCAATCGATTTAGCGTCTTTAAAAACCCTTTTACTCATAATTTCAGGTGTTTTGGACGACAAAAATTTTTTACTTAACACAGTACAAAGCAAATACTATGGTTTAAATTTTGCTAAAATTCTTAATTAGGTTATGCGTGATAGATTTAGTGTAGAACCATTAGATCAAACATGTTTAATAGGAAAATAAAGCTATAATGCCAAATCTCTTCATAATTCCCATCAAAATTGACGTCCTTCGAGTTTCGCTGTACTACTTCATCTTCAATAGATTTCCAACCAAATTTCTCTATTTACGAACATACTGCATCAATCGATTGAGCGTCTAAAAAAACCCTTTTACCCATAATTTCAAGTGCATTGGACGACAAAAATTTTTTACTTAACACAGTGACAAAGCAAATACTATGGTTTAAATTTTGCTAAAATTCTTAATTAGGTTATGCGTTATGAATATAGTGTAGAACCATTAGATCTCGCATTAGATCAAACATGTTTGATAGGAAAATAAAGCTATAATGCCAAATCTTTTCATAATTCCCATCAAAATTGACTTCCTTCGAGTTTCGCTGTACTACTTCAACTTCAATAGATTCCCAACCAAATTTCTCTATTTACGAACAAACTGCATCAATCGATTTAGCGTCTTTGAAAACCCTTTTACTCACAATTTCAGGTGTTTTGGACGACAAAAATTTTTTACTTAACACAGTACAAAGCAAATACTATGGTTTAAATTTTGCTAAAATTCTTAATTAGGTTATGCGTGATAGATTTAGTGTAGAACCATTAGATCAAACTTGTTTAATAGGAAAATAAAGCTATAATGCCAAATCTCTTTATAATTCCCATCAAAATTGACGTCCTTCGAGTTTCGCTGTACTACTTCAACTTCAATAGATTCCCAACCAAGTTTCTCTATTTACAAACATACTGCATCAATCGATTCAGCGTCTGTAAAAACCCTTTTACCCATAATTTTAAGTGCATTGGACGACAAAAATTTTTTACTTAACACAGTGACAAAGCAAATACTATGGTTTAAATTTTGCTAAAATTCTTAATTAGGTTATGCGTTATGAATATAGTGTAGAACCATTAGATCTCGCATAAGATCAAACATGTTTGATAGGAAAATAAAGCTATAATGCCAAATCTCTTTATAATTCCCATCAAAATTAACGTCCTTCGAGTTTCGCTGTACTACTTCAAATTCAATAGATTCCCAACCAAATTTCTCTATTTACGAACGTACTGCATCAATCGATTCAGCGTCTTTAAAAACCCTTTTACCCGTATTTTCAAGGGTTTTTAACGACAAAAATTTTTTACTTAACACAGTGACAAAGCAAATACTATGGTTTAAATTTTGCTAAAATTCTTAATTAGGTTATGCGTGATAAATTTAGTGTAGAACCATCAGATCAAACATGTTTAATAGGAAAATAAAGCCTTAATGCCAAATCTCTTTATAATTCCCATCAAAATTGACGTCCTTGAAGTTTCGCTTTACTACTTCAACTTTAATAGATTCCCAACCAAATTTCTCTATTTACGAACAAACTGCATCAATCGATTTAGCGTCTTTAAAAACCCTTTTACTCACAATTTCAGGTGTTTTGGACGACAAAAATTTTTTACTTAACACAGTGACAAAGCAAATACTATGGTTTAAATTTTGCTAAAATTCTTAATTAGGTTATGCGTTATGAATATAGTGTAGAACCATTAGATCTCGCATTAGATCAAACATGTTTGATAGGAAAATAAAGCTATAATGCCAAATCTTTTCATAATTCCCATCAAAATTGACTTCCTTCGAGTTTCGCTGTACTACTTCAACTTCAATAGATTCCCAACCAAATTTCTCTATTTACGAACAAACTGCATCAATCGATTCAGCGTCTTTAAAAACCCTTTTACTCATAATTTCAGGTGTTTTGGACGACAAAAATTTTTTACTTAACACAGTACAAAGCAAATACTATGGTTTAAATTTTGCTAAAATTCTTAATTAGGTTATGCGTGATAGATTTAGTGTAGAACCATTAGATCAAACATGTTTAATAGGAAAATAAAGCTATAATGCCAAATCTCTTTATAATTCCCATCAAAATTGACGTCCTTGAAGTTTCGCTTTACTACTTCAACTTCAATAGATTCCCAACCAAATTTCTCTATTTACGAACAAACTGCATCAATCGATTCAGCGTCTTTAAAAACCCTTTTACCCGTATTTTCAAGTGTTTTTGACGACAAAAATTTTTTACTTAACACAGTGACAAAGCAAATACTATGGTTTAAATTTTGCTAAAATTCTTAATTAGGTTATGCGTGATAAATTTAGTGTAGAACCATCAGATCAAACATGTTTAATAGGAAAATAAAGCCTTAATGCCAAATCTCTTTATAATTCCCATCAAAATTGACGTCCTTGAAGTTTCGCTTTACTACTTCAACTTCAATAGATTCCCAACCAAATTTCTCTATTTACGAACAAACTGCATCAATCGATTCAGCGTCTTTAAAAACCCTTTTACTCATAATTTCAAGTGTTTTGGACGACAAAAATATTTACTTAACACAGTGACAAAGCAAAGTTTAAATTTTGCTAAAATTCTTAATTAGGTTATGCGTGATAAATTTAGTGTAGAACCATTAGATCAAACATGTTTAATAGGAAAATAAAGCTATAATGCCGAATCTCTTCATAATTCCCATCAAAATTGACGACCTTCGAGTTTCGCTGTACTACTTCAACTTCAATAGATTCCCAACCAAATTTCTCTATTTACGAACAAACTGCATTAATCGATTCAGCGTCTTTAAAAACACTTTTACTTATAATTTCAAGTGTTTTTGACCACAAAAATTTTTTACTTAACACAGTGACAAAGCAAATACTATGGTTTAAATTTTGCTAAAATTCTTAATTAGGTTATGCGTGATAAATTTAGTGTAAAACCATTAGATCAAACATGTTTAATAGGAAAATAAAGCTATAATGCCAAATCTCTTTATAATTCCCATCAAAATTGACGTCCTTCGAGTTTCGCTGTACTACTTCAACTTTAATAGATTCCCAACCAAATTTCTCTATTTACGAACATACTGCATCAATCGATTCAGCGTCTGTAAAAACCCTTTTACCCATAATTTCAAGTGCTTTGGACGACAAAAATTTTTTACTTAAAAAAGTGACAAAGCAAATACTATGGTTTAAATTTTGCTAAAATTCTTAATTAGGTTATGCGTGATAAATTTAGTGTAGAACCATTAGATCAAACATGTTTAATAGGAAAATAAAGCTATAATGCCAAATCTCTTCATAATTCCCATCAAAATTGACGTCCTTCGAGTTTCGCTGTACTACTTCAACTTCAATAGATTCCCAACCAAATTTCTCTATTTACGAATAAACTGCATTAATCGATTCAGCGTCTTTAAAAACACTTTTACTTATAATTTCAAGTGTTTTTGACCACAAAAATTTTTTACTTAACACAGTGACAAAGCAAATACTATGGTTTAAATTTTGCTAAAATTCTTAATTAGGTTATGCGTGATAAATTTAGTGTAGAACCATCAGATCAAACATGTTTTATAGGAAAATAAAGCTATAATGCCAAATCTCTTCATAATTCCCATCAAAATTGACTTCCTTCGAGTTTCGCTGTACTACTTCAACTTCAATGATTCCCAACCAAATTTCTCTATTTACGAATAAACTGCATTAATCGATTCAGCGTCTTTAAAAACACTTTTACTTATAATTTCAAGTGTTTTTGACCACAAAAATTTTTTACTTAACACAGTGACAAAACAAATACTATGGTTTAAATTTTGCTAAAATTCTTAATTAGGTTATGCGTGATAAATTTAGTGTAGAACCATCAGATCAAACATGTTTAATAGGAAAATAAAGCTATAATGCCGAATCTCTTCATAATTCCCATCAAAATTGACGACCTTCGAGTTTCGCTGTACTACTTCAACTTCAATAGATTCCCAACCAAATTTCTCTATTTACGAATAAACTGCATTAATCGATTCAGCGTCTTTAAAAACACTTTTACTTATAATTTCAAGTGTTTTTGACCACAAAAATTTTTTACTTAACACAGTGACAAAACAAATACTATGGTTTAAATTTTGCTAAAATTCTTAATTAGGTTATGCGTGATAAATTTAGTGTAGAACCATTAGATCAAACATGTTTAATAGAAAAATAAAGCTATAATGCCGAATCTCTTCATAATTCCCATCAAAATTGACGACCTTCGAGTTTCGCTGTACTACTTCAACTTCAATAGATTCCCAACCAAATTTCTCTATTTACGAATAAACTGCATTAATCGATTCAGCGTCTTTAAAAACACTTTTACTTATAATTTCAAGTGTTTTTGACCACAAAATTTTTTACTTAACACAGTGACAAAGCAAATACTATGGTTTAAATTTTGCTAAAATTCTTAATTAGGTTATGCGTGATAAATTTAGTGTAGAACCATCAGATCAAACATGTTTAATAGGAAAATAAAGCTATAATGCCGAATCTCTTCATAATTCCCATCAAAATTGACGACCTTCGAGTTTCGCTGTACTACTTCAACTTCAATAGATTCCCAACCAAATTTCTCTATTTACGAATAAACTGCATTAATCGATTCAGCGTCTTTAAAAACACTTTTACTTATAATTTCAAGTGTTTTTGACCACAAAAATTTTTTACTTAACACAGTGACAAAGCAAATACTATGGTTTAAATTTTGCTAAAATTCTTAATTAGGTTATGCGTGATAAATTTAGTGTAGAACCATCAGATCAAACATGTTTTATAGGAAAATAAAGCTATAATGCCAAATCTCTTCATAATTCCCATCAAAATTGACTTCCTTCGAGTTTCGCTGTACTACTTCAACTTCAATGATTCCCAACCAAATTTCTCTATTTACGAATAAACTGCATTAATCGATTCAGCGTCTTTAAAAACACTTTTACTTATAATTTCAAGTGTTTTTGACCACAAAAATTTTTTACTTAACACAGTGACAAAACAAATACTATGGTTTAAATTTTGCTAAAATTCTTAATTAGGTTATGCGTGATAAATTTAGTGTAGAACCATCAGATCAAACATGTTTAATAGGAAAATAAAGCTATAATGCCGAATCTCTTCATAATTCCCATCAAAATTGACGACCTTCGAGTTTCGCTGTACTACTTCAACTTCAATGATTCCCAACCAAATTTCTCTATTTACGAATAAACTGCATTAATCGATTCAGCGTCTTTAAAAACACTTTTACTTATAATTTCAAGTGTTTTTGACCACAAAAATTTTTTACTTAACACAGTGACAAAGCAAATACTATGGTTTAAATTTTGCTAAAATTCTTAATTAGGTTATGCGTGATAAATTTAGTGTAGAACCATTAGATCAAACATGTTTAATAGGAAAATAAAGCTATAATGCCGAATCTCTTCATAATTCCCATCAAAATTGACGACCTTCGAGTTTCGCTGTACTACTTCAACTTCAATAGATTCCCAACCAAATTTCTCTATTTACGAACAAACTGCATTAATCGATTCAGCGTCTTTAAAAACACTTTTACTTATAATTTCAAGTGTTTTTGACCACAAAAATTTTTTACTTAACACAGTGACAAAGCAAATACTATGGTTTAAATTTTGCTAAAATTCTTACTTAGGTTATGCGTGATAAATTTAGTGTAAAACCATTAGATTAAACATGTTTAATAGGAAAATAAAGCTATAATGCCAAATCTCTTTATAATTCCCATCAAAATTGACGTCCTTCGAGTTTCGCTGTACTACTTCAACTTCAATAGATTCCCAACCAAATTTCTCTATTTACGAACATACTGCATCAATCGATTCAGCGTCTGTAAAAACCCTTTTACCCATAATTTCAAGTGCTTTGGACGACAAAAATTTTTTACTTAAAAAAGTGACAAAGCAAATACTATGGTTTAAATTTTGCTAAAATTCTTAATTAGGTTATGCGTGATAAATTTAGTGTAGAACCATTAGATCAAACATGTTTAATAGGAAAAATAAAGATATAATGCCAAATCTCTTCATAATTCCCATCAAAATTGACGTCCTTCGAGTTTCGCTGTACTACTTCAACTTCAATAGATTCCCAACCAAATTTCTCTATTTACGAATAAACTGCATTAATCGATTCAGCGTCTTTAAAAACACTTTTACTTATAACTTCAAGTGTTTTTGACCACAAAAATTTTTTACTTAACACATTAATCGATTCAGCGTCTTTAAAAAAACTTTTACTTATAATTTCAAGTGTTTTTGACCACAAAAATTTTTTACTTAACACAGTGACAAAGCAAATACTATGGTTTAAATTTTGCTAAAATTCTTAATTAGGTTATGCGTGATAAATTTAGTGTAGAACCATCAGATCAAACATGTTTAATAGGAAAATAAAGCTATAATGCCAAATCTCTTCATAATTCCCATCAAAATTGACTTCCTTCGAGTTTCGCTGTACTACTTCAACTTCAATGATTCCCAACCAAATTTCTCTATTTACGAATAAACTGCATTAATCGATTCAGCGTCTTTAAAAACACTTTTACTTATAATTTCAAGTGTTTTTGACCACAAAAATTTTTTACTTAACACAGTGACAAAACAAATACTATGGTTTAAATTTTGTTAAAATTCTTAATTAGGTTATGCGTGATAAATTTAGTGTAGAACCATCAGATCAAACATGTTTAATAGGAAAATAAAGCTATAATGCCAAATCTCTTTATAATTCCCATCAAAATTGACGTCCTTCGAGTTTCGCTGTACTACTTTAACTTCAATAGATTCCCAACCAAATTTCTCTATTTACGAACGTACTGCATCAATCGATTCAGCGTCTTTAAAAACCCTTTTACCCGTATTTTCAAGTGTTTTTGACGACAAAAATTTTTTACTTAACACAGTGACAAAGCAAATACTATGGTTTAAATTTTGCTAAAATTCTTAATTAGGTTATGCGTGATAAATTTAGTGTAGAACCATCAGATCAAACATGTTTAATAGGAAAATAAAGCCTTAATGCCAAATCTCTTTATAATTCCCATCAAAATTGACGTCCTTGAAGTTTCGCTTTACTACTTCAACTTTAATAGATTCCCAACCAAATTTCTCTATTTACGAACAAACTGCATCAATCGATTTAGCGTCTTTAAAAACCCTTTTACTCATAATTTCAGGTGTTTTGGACGACAAAAATTTTTTACTTAACACAGTACAAAGCAAATACTATGGTTTAAATTTTGCTAAAATTCTTAATTAGGTTATGCGTGATAGATTTAGTGTAGAACCATTAGATCAAACATGTTTAATAGGAAAATAAAGCTATAATGCCAAATCTCTTCATAATTCCCATCAAAATTGACGTCCTTCGAGTTTCGCTGTACTACTTCAACTTCAATAGATTTCCAACCAAATTTCTCTATTTACGAACATACTGCATCAATCGATTCAGCGTCTAAAAAAACCCTTTTACCCATAATTTCAAGTGCATTGGACGACAAAAATTTTTTACTTAACACAGTGACAAAGCAAATACTATGGTTTAAATTTTGCTAAAATTCTTAATTAGGTTATGCGTTATGAATATAGTGTAGAACCATTAGATCTCGCATTAGATCAAACATGTTTGATAGGAAAATAAAGCTATAATGCCAAATCTTTTCATAATTCCCATCAAAATTGACTTCCTTCGAGTTTCGCTGTACTACTTCAACTTCAATAGATTCCCAACCAAATTTCTCTATTTACGAACAAACTGCATCAATCGATTCAGCGTCTTTAAAAACCCTTTTACTCATAATTTCAGGTGTTTTGGACGACAAAAATTTTTTACTTAACACAGTACAAAGCAAATACTATGGTTTAAATTTTGCTAAAATTCTTAATTAGGTTATGCGTGATAGATTTAGTGTAGAACCATTAGATCAAACATGTTTAATAGGAAAATAAAGCTATAATGCCAAATCTCTTTATAATTCCCATCAAAATTGACGTCCTTCGAGTTTCGCTGTACTACTTCAACTTCAATAGATTCCCAACCAAGTTTCTCTATTTACAAACATACTGCAGCAATCGATTCAGCGTCTGTAAAAACCCTTTTACCCATAATTTTAAGTGCATTGGACGACAAAAATTTTTTACTTAACACAGTGACAAAGCAAATACTATGGTTTAAATTTTGCTAAAATTCTTAATTAGGTTATGCGTTATGAATATAGTGTAGAACCATTAGATCTCGCATAAGATCAAACATGTTTGATAGGAAAATAAAGCTATAATGCCAAATCTCTTTATAATTCCCATCAAAATTAACGTCCTTCGAGTTTCGCTGTACTACTTCAAATTCAATAGATTCCCAACCAAATTTCTCTATTTACGAACGTACTGCATCAATCGATTCAGCGTCTTTAAAAACCCTTTTACCCGTATTTTCAAGGGTTTTTAACGACAAAAATTTTTTACTTAACACAGTGACAAAGCAAATACTATGGTTTAAATTTTGCTAAAATTCTTAATTAGGTTATGCGTGATAAATTTAGTGTAGAACCATCAGATCAAACATGTTTAATAGGAAAATAAAGCCTTAATGCCAAATCTCTTTATAATTCCCATCAAAATTGACGTCCTTGTAGTTTCGCTTTACTACTTCAACTTTAATAGATTCCCAACCAAATTTCTCTATTTACGAACAAACTGCATCAATCGATTTAGCGTCTTTAAAAACCCTTTTACTCACAATTTCAGGTGTTTTGGACGACAAAAATTTTTTACTTAACACAGTGACAAAGCAAATACTATGGTTTAAATTTTGCTAAAATTCTTAATTAGGTTATGCGTTATGAATATAGTGTAGAACCATTAGATCTCGCATTAGATCAAACATGTTTGATAGGAAAATAAAGCTATAATGCCAAATCTTTTCATAATTCCCATCAAAATTGACTTCCTTCGAGTTTCGCTGTACCACTTCAACTTCAATAGATTCCCAACCAAATTTCTCTATTTACGAACAAACTGCATCAATCGATTTAGCGTCTTTAAAAACCCTTTTACTCATAATTTCAGGTGTTTTGGACGACAAAAATTTTTTACTTAACACAGTACAAAGCAAATACTATGGTTTAAATTTTGCTAAAATTCTTAATTAGGTTATGCGTGATAGATTTAGTGTAGAACCATTAGATCAAACATGTTTAATAGGAAAATAAAGCTATAATGCCAAATCTCTTTATAATTCCCATCAAAATTGACGTCCTTGAAGTTTCGCTTTACTACTTCAACTTCAATAGATTCCCAACCAAATTTCTCTATTTACGAACAAACTGCATCAATCGATTCAGCGTCTTTAAAAACCCTTTTACCCGTATTTTCAAGTGTTTTTGACGACAAAAATTTTTTACTTAACACAGTGACAAAGCAAATACTATGGTTTAAATTTTGCTAAAATTCTTAATTAGGTTATGCGTGATAAATTTAGTGTAGAACCATTAGATCAAACATGTTTAATAGGAAAATAAAGCTATAATGCCAAATCTCTTTATAATTCCCATCAAAATTGACGTCCTTGGAGTTTCGCTGTACTACTTCAACTTCAATAGATTCCCAACCAAATTTCTCTATTTACGAACAAACTGCATCAATCGATTCAGCGTCTTTAAAAACCCTTTTACTCATAATTTCAAGTGTTTTGGACGACAAAAATATTTACTTAACACAGTGACAAAGCAAAGTTTAAATTTTGCTAAAATTCTTAATTAGGTTATGCGTGATAAATTTAGTGTAGAACCATTAGATCAAACATGTTTAATAGGAAAATAAAGCTATAATGCCGAATCTCTTCATAATTCCCATCAAAATTGACGACCTTCGAGTTTCGCTGTACTACTTCAACTTCAATAGATTCCCAACCAAATTTCTCTTTACGAACAAACTGCATTAATCGATTCAGCGTCTTTAAAAACACTTTTACTTATAATTTCAAGTGTTTTTGACCACAAAAATTTTTTACTTAACACAGTGACAAAGCAAATACTATGGTTTAAATTTTGCTAAAATTCTTAATTAGGTTATGCGTGATAAATTTAGTGTAAAACCATTAGATCAAACATGTTTAATAGGAAAATAAAGCTATAATGCCAAATCTCTTTATAATTCCCATCAAAATTGACGTCCTTCGAGTTTCGCTGTACTACTTCAACTTCAATAGATTCCCAACCAAATTTCTCTATTTACGAACATACTGCATCAATCGATTCAGCGTCTGTAAAAACCCTTTTACCCATAATTTCAAGTGCTTTGGACGACAAAAATTTTTTACTTAAAAAAGTGACAAAGCAAATACTATGGTTTAAATTTTGCTAAAATTCTTAATTAGGTTATGCGTGATAAATTTAGTGTAGAACCATTAGATCAAACATGTTTAATAGGAAAAATAAAGCTATAATGCCAAATCTCTTCATAATTCCCATCAAAATTGACGTCCTTCGAGTTTCGCTGTACTACTTCAACTTCAATAGATTCCCAACCAAATTTCTCTATTTACGAATAAACTGCATTAATCGATTCAGCGTCTTTAAAAACACTTTTACTTATAATTTCAAGTGTTTTTGACCACAAAAATTTTTTACTTAACACATTAATCGATTCAGCGTCTTTAAAAAAACTTTTACTTATAATTTCAAGTGTTTTTGACCACAAAAATTTTTTACTTAACACAGTGACAAAGCAAATACTATGGTTTAAATTTTGCTAAAATTCTTAATTAGGTTATGCGTGATAAATTTAGTGTAGAACCATCAGATCAAACATGTTTAATAGGAAAATAAAGCTATAATGCCAAATCTCTTCATAATTCCCATCAAAATTGACTTCCTTCGAGTTTCGCTGTACTACTTCAACTTCAATGATTCCCAACCAAATTTCTCTATTTACGAATAAACTGCATTAATCGATTCAGCGTCTTTAAAAACACTTTTACTTATAATTTCAAGTGTTTTTGACCACAAAAATTTTTTACTTAACACAGTGACAAAACAAATACTATGGTTTAAATTTTGTTAAAATTCTTAATTAGGTTATGCGTGATAAATTTAGTGTAGAACCATCAGATCAAACATGTTTAATAGGAAAATAAAGCTATAATGCCAAATCTCTTTATAATTCCCATCAAAATTGACGTCCTTCGAGTTTCGCTGTACTACTTTAACTTCAATAGATTCCCAACCAAATTTCTCTATTTACGAACGTACTGCATCAATCGATTCAGCGTCTTTAAAAACCCTTTTACCCGTATTTTCAAGTGTTTTTGACGACAAAAATTTTTTACTTAACACAGTGACAAAGCAAATACTATGGTTTAAATTTTGCTAAAATTCTTAATTAGGTTATGCGTGATAAATTTAGTGTAGAACCATCAGATCAAACATGTTTAATAGGAAAATAAAGCCTTAATGCCAAATCTCTTTATAATTCCCATCAAAATTGACGTCCTTGAAGTTTCGCTTTACTACTTCAACTTTAATAGATTCCCAACCAAATTTCTCTATTTACGAACAAACTGCATCAATCGATTTAGCGTCTTTAAAAACCCTTTTACTCACAATTTCAGGTGTTTTGGACGACAAAAATTTTTTACTTAACACAGTACAAAGCAAATACTATGGTTTAAATTTTGCTAAAATTCTTAATTAGGTTATGCGTGATAGATTTAGTGTAGAACCATTAGATCAAACATGTTTAATAGGAAAATAAAGCTATAATGCCAAATCTCTTCATAATTCCCATCAAAATTGACGTCCTTCGAGTTTCGCTGTACTACTTCAACTTCAATAGATTTCCAACCAAATTTCTCTATTTACGAACATACTGCATCAATCGATTCAGCGTCTAAAAAAACCCTTTTACCCATAATTTCAAGTGCAATGGACGACAAAAATTTTTTACTTAACACAGTGACAAAGCAAATACTATGGTTTAAATTTTGCTAAAATTCTTAATTAGGTTATGCGTTATGAATATAGTGTAGAACCATTAGATCTCGCATTAGATCAAACATGTTTGATAGGAAAATAAAGCTATAATGCCAAATCTTTTCATAATTCCCATCAAAATTGACTTCCTTCGAGTTTCGCTGTACTACTTCAACTTCAATAGATTCCCAACCAAATTTCTCTATTTACGAACAAACTGCATCAATCGATTCAGCGTCTTTAAAAACCCTTTTACTCATAATTTCAGGTGTTTTGGACGACAAAAATTTTTTACTTAACACAGTACAAAGCAAATACTATGGTTTAAATTTTGCTAAAATTCTTAATTAGGTTATGCGTGATAGATTTAGTGTAGAACCATTAGATCAAACATGTTTAATAGGAAAATAAAGCTATAATGCCAAATCTCTTTATAATTCCCATTAAAATTGACGTCCTTGAAGTTTCGCTTTACTACTTCAACTTCAATAGATTCCCAACCAAATTTCTCCATTTACGAACAAACTGCATCAATCGATTTAGCGTCTTTAAAAACCCTTTTACTCACAATTTCAGGTGTTTTGGACGACAAAAATTTTTTACTTAACACAGTACAAAGCAAATACTATGGTTTAAATTTTGCTAAAATTCTTAATTAGGTTATGCGTGATAGATTTAGTGTAGAACCATTAGATCAAACATGTTTAATAGGAAAATAAAGCTATAATGCCAAATCTCTTTATAATTCCCATCAAAATTGACGTCCTTCGAGTTTCGCTGTACTACTTCAACTTCAATAGATTCCCAACCAAGTTTCTCTATTTACAAACATACTGCATCAATCGATTCAGCGTCTGTAAAAACCCTTTTACCCATAATTTTAAGTGCATTGGACGACAAAAATTTTTTACTTAACACAGTGACAAAGCAAATACTATGGTTTAAATTTTGCTAAAATTCTTAATTAGGTTATGCGTTATGAATATAGTGTAGAACCATTAGATCTCGCATAAGATCAAACATGTTTGATAGGAAAATAAAGCTATAATGCCAAATCTCTTTATAATTCCCATCAAAATTAACGTCCTTCGAGTTTCGCTGTACTACTTCAAATTCAATAGATTCCCAACCAAATTTCTCTATTTACGAACGTACTGCATCAATCGATTCAGCGTCTTTAAAAACCCTTTTACCAGTATTTTCAAGGGTTTTTAACGACAAAAATTTTTTACTTAACACAGTGACAAAGCAAATACTATGGTTTAAATTTTGCTAAAATTCTTAATTAGGTTATGCGTGATAAATTTAGTGTAGAACCATCAGATCAAACATGTTTAATAGGAAAATAAAGCCTTAATGCCAAATCTCTTTATAATTCCCATCAAAATTGACGTCCTTGAAGTTTCGCTTTACTACTTCAACTTTAATAGATTCCCAACCAAATTTCTCTATTTACGAACAAACTGCATCAATCGATTCAGCGTCTTTAAAAACCCTTTTACTCATAATTTCAGGTGTTTTGGACGACAAAAATTTTTTACTTAACACAGTACAAAGCAAATACTATGGTTTAAATTTTGCTAAAATTCTTAATTAGGTTATGCGTGATAGATTTAGTGTAGAACCATTAGATCAAACATGTTTAATAGGAAAATAAAGCTATAATGCCAAATCTCTTTATAATTCCCATCAAAATTGACGTCCTTCGAGTTTCGCTGTACTACTTCAACTTCAATAGATTCCCAACCAAATTTCTCTATTTACGAACATACTGCATCAATCGATTCAGCGTCTGTAAAAACCCTTTTACCCATAATTTCAAGTACATTGGACGACAAAAATTTTTTACTTAACACAGTGACAAAGCAAATACTATGGTTTAAATTTTGCTAAAATTCTTAATTAGGTTATGCGTTATGAATATAGTGTAGAACCATTAGATCTCGCATAAGATCAAACATGTTTGATAGGAAAATAAAGCTATAATGCCAAATCTCTTTATAACTCCCATCAAAATTGACGTCCTTCGAGTTTCGCTGTACTACTTCAACTTCAATAGATTTCCAACCAAATTTCTATTTACGAACATACTGCATCAATCGATTCAGCGTCTGTAAAAACCCTTTTACCCATAATTTCAAGTGCTTTGGACGACAAAAATTTTTTACTTAACACAGTGACAAAGCAAATACTATGGTTTAAATTTTGCTAAAATTCTTAATTAGGTTATGCGTTATAAATATAGTGTAGAACCATTAGATCTCGCATTAGATCAAACATGTTCGATAGGAAAATAAAGCTATAATGCCAAATCTCTTCATAATTCCCATCAAAATTGACTTCCTTCGAGTTTCGCTGTACTACTTCAACTTCAATAGATTCCCAACCAAATTTCTCTATTTACGAACAAACTGCATCAATCGATTCAGCGTCTTTAAAAACCCTTTTACTCATAATTTCAGGTGTTTTGGACGACAAAAATTTTTTACTTAACACAGTACAAAGCAAATACTATGGTTTAAATTTTGCTAAAATTCTTAATTAGGTTATGCGTGATAGATTTAGTGTAGAACCATTAGATCAAACATGTTTAATAGGAAAATAAAGCTATAATGCCAAATCTCTTTATAATTCCCATCAAAATTGACGTCCTTGAAGTTTCGCTTTACTACTTCAACTTCAATAGATTCCCAACCAAATTTCTCTATTTACGAACAAACTGCATCAATCGATTTAGCGTCTTTAAAAACTCTTTTACTCACAATTTCAGGTGTTTTGGACGACAAAAAGTTTTTACTTAACACAGTACAAAGCAAATACTATGGTTTAAATTTTGCTAAAATTCTTAATTAGGTTATGCGTGATAGATTTAGTGTAGAACCATTAGATCAAACATGTTTAATAGGAAAATAAAGCTATAATGCCAAATCTCTTTATAATTCCCATCAAAATTGACGTCCTTCGAGTTTCGCTGTACTACTTCAACTTCAATAGATTCCCAACCAAGTTTCTCTATTTACGAACATACTGCATCAATCGATTCAGCGTCTGTAAAAACCCTTTTACCCATAATTTTAAGTGCATTGGACGACAAAAATTTTTTACTTAACACAGTGACAAAGCAAATACTATGGTTTAAATTTTGCTAAAATTCTTAATTAGGTTATGCGTTATGAATATAGTGTAGAACCATTAGATCTCGCATAAGATCAAACATGTTTGATAGGAAAATAAAGCTATAATGCCAAATCTCTTTATAATTCCCATCAAAAGTAACGTCCTTCGAGTTTCGCTGTACTACTTCAAATTCAATAGATTCCCAACCAAATTTCTCTATTTACGAACATACTGCATCAATCGATTCAGCGTCTTTAAAAACCCTTTTACCCGTATTTTCAAGGGTTTTTGACGACAAAAATTTTTTACTTAACACAGTGACAAAGCAAATACTATGGTTTAAATTTTGCTAAAATTCTTAATTAGGTTATGCGTGATAAATTTAGTGTAGAACCATCAGATCAAACATGTTTAATAGGAAAATAAAGCCTTAATGCCAAATCTCTTTATAATTCCCATCAAAATTGACGTCCTTGAAGTTTCGCTTTACTACTTCAACTTTAATAGATTCCCAACCAAATTTCTCTATTTACGAACAAACTGCATCAATCGATTTAGCGTCTTTAAAAACCCTTTTACTCATAATTTCAGGTGTTTTGGACGACAAAAATTTTTTACTTAACACAGTACAAAGCAAATACTATGGTTTAAATTTTGCTAAAATTCTTAATTAGGTTATGCGTGATAGATTTAGTGTAGAACCATTAGATCAAACATGTTTAATAGGAAAATAAAGCTATAATGCCAAATCTCTTCATAATTCCCATCAAAATTGACGTCCTTCGAGTTTCGCTGTACTACTTCAACTTCAATAGATTCCCAACCAAATTTCTCTATTTACGAACATACTGCATCAATCGATTCAGCGTCTGTAAAAACCCTTTTACCCATAATTTCAAGTGCATTGGACGACAAAAATTTTTTACTTAACACAGTGACAAAGCAAATACTATGGTTTAAATTTTGCTAAAATTCTTAATTAGGTTATGCGTTATGAATATAGTGTAGAACCATTAGATCTCGCATTAGATCAAACATGTTTGATAGGAAAATAAAGCTATAATGCCAAATCTTTTCATAATTCCCATCAAAATTGACTTCCTTCGAGTTTCGCTGTACTACTTCAACTTCAATAGATTCCCAACCAAATTTCTCTATTTACGAACAAACTGCATCAATCGATTCAGCGTCTTTAAAAACCCTTTTACTTATAATTTCAGGTGTTTTGGACGACAAAAATTTTTTACTTAACACAGTACAAAGCAAATACTATGGTTTAAATTTTGCTAAAATTCTTAATTAGGTTATGCGTGATAGATTTAGTGTAGAACCATTAAATCAAACATGTTTAATAGGAAAATAAAGCTATAATGCCAAATCTCTTTATAATTCCCATCAAAATTGACGTCCTTGAAGTTTCGCTTTACTACTTCAACTTCAATAGATTCCCAACCAAATTTCTCTATTCACGAACAAACTGCATCAATCGATTTAGCGTCTTTAAAAACCCTTTTACTCACAATTTCAGGTGTTTTGGACGACAAAAATTTTTTACTTAACACAGTACAAAGCAAATACTATGGTTTAAATTTTGCTAAAATTCTTAATTAGGTTATGCGTGATAGATTTAGTGTAGAACCATTAGATCAAACATGTTTAATAGGAAAATAAAGCTATAATGCCAAATCTCTTTATAATTCCCATCAAAATTGACGTCCTTCGAGTTTCGCTGTACTACTTCAACTTCAATAGATTCCCAACCAAGTTTCTCTATTTACGAACATACTGCATCAATCGATTCAGCGTCTATAAAAACCCTTTTACCCATAATTTTAAGTGCATTGGACGACAAAAATTTTTTACTTAACACAGTGACAAAGCAAATACTATGGTTTAAATTTTGCTAAAATTCTTAATTAGGTTATGCGTTATGAATATAGTGTAGAACCATTAGATCTCGCATAAGATCAAACATGTTTGATAGGAAAGTAAAGCTATAATGCCAAATCTCTTTATAATTCCCATCAAAATTGACGTCCTTCGAGTTTCGCTGTACTACTTTAACTTCAATAGATTCCCAACCAAATTTCTCTATTTACGAACGTACTGCATCAATCGATTCAGCGTCTTTAAAAACCCTTTTACCCGTATTTTCAAGGGTTTTTGACGACAAAAATTTTTTACTTAACACAGTGACAAAGCAAATACTATGGTTTAAATTTTGCTAAAATTCTTAATTAGGTTATGCGTGATAAATTTAGTGTAGAACCATCAGATCAAACATGTTTAATAGGAAAATAAAGCCTTAATGTCAAATCTCTTTATAATTCCCATCAAAATTGACGTCCTTGAAGTTTCGCTTTACTACTTTAACTTTAATAGATTCCCAACCAAATTTCTCTATTTACGAACACACTGCATCAATCGATTTAGCGTCTTTAAAAACCCTTTTACTCACAATTTCAGGTGTTTTGGACGACAAAAATTTTTTACTTAACACAGTACAAAGCAAATACTATGGTTTAAATTTTGCTAAAATTCTTAATTAGGTTATGCGTAATAGATTTAGTGTAGAACCAATAAATCAAACATGTTTAATAGGAAAATAAAGCTATAATGCCAAATCTCTTCATAATTCCCATCAAAATTGACGTCCTTCGAGTTTCGCTGTACTACTTCAACTTCAATAGATTACCAACAAATTATACCTATTTACGACAATACAGAATCAATCGATTCAGCGTCTGTAAAAACCCTTTTACCCATAATTACAAGTGCATTGGACGACAAAAATTTTTTACTTAACACAGTGACAAAGCAAATACTATGGTTTAAATTTTGCTAAAATTCTTAATTAGGTTATGCGTTATGAATATAGTGTAGAACCATTAGATCTCGCATTAGATCAAACATGTTTGATAGGAAAATAAAGCTATAATGCCAAATCTTTTCATAATTCCCATCAAAATTGACTTCCTTCGAGTTTCGCTGTACTACTTCAACTTCAATAGATTCCCAACCAAATTTCTCTATTTACGAACAAACTGCATCAATCGATTTAGCGTCTTTAAAAACCCTTTTACTCACAATTTCAGGTGTTTTGGACGACAAAAATTTTTTACTTAACACAGTACAAAGCAAATACTATGGTTTAAATTTTGCTAAAATTCTTAATTAGGTTATGCGTGATAGATTTAGTGTAGAACCATTAGATCAAATATGTTTAATAGGAAAATAAAGCTATAATGCCAAATCTCTTTATAATTCCCATCAAAATTGACGTCCTTGAAGTTTCGCTTTACTACTTCAACTTCAATAGATTCCCAACCAAATTTCTCTATTTACGAACAAACTGCATCAATCGATTTAGCGTCTTTAAAAACTCTTTTACTCACAATTTCAGGTGTTTTGGACGACAAAAATTTTTTACTTAACACAGTACAAAGCAAATACTATGGTTTAAATTTTGCTAAAATTCTTAATTAGGTTATGCGTGATAGATTTAGTGTAGAACCATTAGATCAAACATGTTTAATAGGAAAATAAAGCTATAATGCCAAATCTCTTTATAATTCCCATCAAAATTGACGTCCTTCGAGTTTCGCTGTACTACTTCAACTTCAATAGATTCCCAACCAAATTTCTCTATTTACGAACATACTGCATCAATCGATTCAGCGTCTGTAAAAACCCTTTTACCCATAATTTTAAGTGCATTGGACGACAAAAATTTTTTACTTAACACAGTGACAAAGCAAATACTATGGTTTAAATTTTGCTAAAATTCTTAATTAGGTTATGCGTTATGAATATAGTGTAGAACCATTAGATCTCGCATTAGATCAAACATGTTTGATAGGAAAATAAAGCTATAATGCCAAATCTTTTCATAATTCCCATCAAAATTGACTTCCTATGAGTTTCGCTGTACTACTTCAACTTCAATAGATTCCCAACCAAATTTATCTATTTACGAACAAACTGCATCAATCGATTTAGCGTCTTTAAAAACCCTTTTACTCATAATTTCAGGTGTTTTGGACGACAAAAATTTTTTACTTAACACAGTACAAAGCAAATACTATGGTTTAAATTTTGCTAAAATTCTTAATTAGGTTATGCGTGATAGATTTAGTGTAGAACCATTAGATCAAACATGTTTAATAGGAAAATAAAGCTATAATGCCAAATCTCTTTATAATTCCCATCAAAATTGACGTCCTTGAAGTTTCGCTTTACTACTTCAACTTCAATAGATTCCCAACCAAATTTCTCTATTTACGAACAAACTGCATCAATCGATTCAGCGTCTTTAAAAACCCTTTTACTCATAATTTCAGGTGTTTTGGACGACAAAAATTTTTTACTTAACACAGTACAAAGCAAATACTATGGTTTAAATTTTGCTAAAATTCTTAATTAGGTTATGCGTGATAGATTTAGTGTAGAACCATTAGATCAAACATGTTTAATAGGAAAATAAAGCTATAATGCCAAATCTCTTTATAATTCCCATCAAAATTGACGTCCTTCGAGTTTCGCTGTACTACTTTAACTTCAATAGATTCCCAACCAAGTTTCTCTATTTACGAACATACTGCATCAATCGATTCAGCGTCTGTAAAAACCCTTTTACCCATAATTTTAAGTGCATTGGACGACAAAAATTTTTTACTTAACACAGTGACAAAGCAAATACTATGGTTTAAATTTTGCTAAAATTCTTAATTAGGTTATGCGTTATGAATATAGTGTAGAACCATTAGATCTCGCATAAGATCAAACATGTTTGATAGGAAAATAAAGCTATAATGCCAAATCTCTTTATAATTCCCATCAAAATTAACGTCCTTCGAGTTTCGCTGTACTACTTCAAATTCAATAGATTCCCAACCAAATTTCTCTATTTACGAACGTACTGCATCAATCGATTCAGCGTCTTTAAAAACCCTTTTACCCATATTTTCAAGTGTTTTTGACGACAAAAATTTTTTACTTAACACAGTGACAAAGCAAATACTATGGTTTAAATTTTGCTAAAATTCTTAATTAGGTTATGCGTGATAAATTTAGTGTAGAACCATCAGATCAAACATGTTTAATAGGAAAACAAAGCCTTAATGCCAAATCTCTTTATAATTCCCATCAAAATTGACGTCCTTCGAGTTTCGCTGTACTACTTTAACTTTAATAGATTCCCAACCAAATTTCTCTATTTACGAACGTACTGCATCAATCGATTCAGCGTCTTTAAAAACCCTTTTACCCGTATTTTCAAGGGTTTTTGACGACAAAATTTTTTTACTTAACACAGTGACAAAGCAAATACTATGGTTTAAATTTTGCTAAAATTCTTAATTAGGTTATGCGTGATAAATTTAGTGTAGAACCATCAGATCAAACATGTTTAATAGGAAAATAAAGCCTTAATGCCAAATCTCTTTATAATTCCCATCAAAATTGACGTCCTTGAAGTTTCGCTTTACTACTTCAACTTTAATAGATTTCCAACCAAATTTCTCTATTTACGAACAAACTGCATCAATCGATTTAGCGTCTTTAAAAACCCTTTTACTCACAATTTCAGGTGTTTTGGACGACAAAAATTTTTTACTTAACACAGTACAAAGCAAATACTATGGTTTAAATTTTGCTAAAATTAATTAGGTTATGCGTGATAGATTTAGTGTAGAACCATTAGATCAAACATGTTTAATAGGAAAATAAAGCTATAATGCCAAATCTCTTCATAATTCCCATCAAAATTGACGTCCTTCGAGTTTCGCTGTACTACTTCAACTTCAATAGATTTCCAACCAAATTTCCCTATTTACGAACATACTGCATCAATCGATTCAGCGTCTGTAAAAACCCTTTTACCCATAATTTCAAGTGCATTGGACGACAAAAATTTTTTACTTAACACAGTGACAAAGCAAATACTATGGTTTAAATTTTGCTAAAATTCTTAATTAGGTTATGCGTTATGAATATAGTGTAGAACCATTAGATCTCGCATTAGATCAAACATGTTTGATAGGAAAAATAAAGCTATAATGCCAAATCTCTTCATAATTCCCATCAAAATTAATTTCCTTCGAGTTTCGCTGTACTACTTCAACTTCAATAGATTCCCAACCAAATTTCTCTATTTACGAACAAACTGCATCAATCGATTCAGCGTCTTTAAAAACCCTTTTACTCATAATTTCAGGTGTTTTGGACGACAAAAATTTTTTACTTAACACAGTACAAAGCAAATACTATGGTTTAAATTTTGCTAAAATTCTTAATTAGGTTATGCGTGATAGATTTAGTGTAGAACCATTAGATCAAACATGTTTAATAGGAAAATAAAGCTATAATGCCAAATCTCTTTATAATTCCCATCAAAATTGACGTCCTTGAAGTTTCGCTTTACTACTTCAACTTCAATAGATTCCCAACCAAATTTCTCTATTTACGAACAAACTGCATCAATCGATTCAGCGTCTTTAAAAACTCTTTTACTCATAATTTCAGGTGTTTTGGACGACAAAAATTTTTTACTTAACACAGTACAAAGCAAATACTATGGTTTAAATTTTGCTAAAATTCTTAATTAGGTTATGCGTGATAGATTTAGTGTAGAACCATTAGATCAAACATGTTTAATAGGAAAATAAAGCTATAATGCCAAATCTCTTTATAATTCCCATCAAAATTGACGTCCTTCGAGTTTCGCTGTACTACTTCAACTTCAATAGATTCCCAACCAAGTTTCTCTATTTACGAACATACTGCATCAATCGATTCAGCGTCTGTAAAAACCCTTTTACCCATAATTTTAAGTGCATTGGACGACAAAAATTTTTTACTTAACACAGTGACAAAGCAAATACTATGGTTTAAATTTTGCTAAAATTCTTAATTAGGTTATGCGTTATGAATATAGTGTAGAACCATTAGATCTCGCATAAGATCAAACATGTTTGATAGGAAAATAAAGCTATAATGCCAAATCTCTTTATAATTCCCATCAAAATTAACGTCCTTCGAGTTTCGCTGTACTACTTCAACTTCAATAGATTCCCAACCAAATTTCTCTATTTACGAACGTACTGCATCAATCGATTCAGCGTCTTTAAAAACCCTTTTACCCATATTTTCAAGTGTTTTTGACGACAAAAATTTTTTACTTAACACAGTGATAAAGCAAATACTATGGTTTAAATTTTGCTAAAATTCTTAATTAGGTTATGCGTGATAAATTTAGTGTAGAACCATCAGATCAAACATGTTTAATAGGAAAATAAAGCTTTAATGCCAAATCTCTTTATAATTCCCATCAAAATTGACGTCCTTGAAGTTTCGCTTTACTACTTCAACTTCAATAGATTCCCAACCAAATTTCTCTATTTACGAACAAACTGCATCAATCGATTCAGCGTCTTTAAAAACCCTTTTACTCATAATTTCAGGTGTTTTGGACGACAAAAATTTTTTACTTAACACAGTACAAAGCAAATACTATGGTTTAAATTTTGCTAAAATTCTTAATTAGGTTATGCGTGATAGATTTAGTGTAGAACCATTAGATCAAACATGTTTAATAGGAAAATAAAGCTATAATGCCAAATCTCTTCATAATTCCCATCAAAATTGACGTCCTTCGAGTTTCGCTGTACTACTTCAACTTCAATGGATTCCCAACCAAATTTCTCTATTTACGAACATACTGCATCAATCGATTCAGCGTCTGTAAAAACCCTTTTACCCATAATTTCAAGTGCATTGGACGACAAAAATTTTTTACTTAACACAGTGACAAAGCAAATACTATGGTTTAAATTTTGCTAAAATTCTTAATTAGGTTATGCGTTATGAATATAGTGTAGAACCATTAGATCTCGCATTAGATCAAACATGTTTGATAGGAAAATAAAGCTATAATGCCAAATCTTTTCATAATTCCCATCAAAATTGACTTCCTTCGAGTTTCGCTGTACTACTTTAACTTCAATAGATTCCCAACCAAATTTCTCTATTTACGAACAAACTGCATCAATCGATTTAGCGTCTTCAAAAACCCTTTTACTCACAATTTCAGGTGTTTTGGACGACAAAAATTTTTTACTTAACACAGTACAAAGCAAATACTATGGTTTAAATTTTGCTAAAATTCTTAATTAGGTTATGCGTGATAGATTTAGTGTAGAACCATTAAATCAAACATGTTTAATAGGAAAATAAAGCTATAATGCCAAATCTCTTTATAATTCCCATCAAAATTGACGTCCTTGAAGTTTCGCTTTACTACTTCAACTTCAATAGATTCCCAACCAAATTTCTCTATTTACGAACGTACTGCATCAATCGATTCAGCGTCTTTAAAAACCCTTTTACCCGTATTTTCAAGGGTTTTTGACGACAAAAATTTTTTACTTAACACAGTGACAAAGCAAATACTATGGTTTAAATTTTGCTAAAATTCTTAATTAGGTTATGCGTGATAAATTTAGTGTAGAACCATCAGATCAAACATGTTTAATAGGAAAATAAAGCTATAATGCCAAATCTCTTTATAATTCCCATCAAAATTGACGTCCTTCGAGTTTCGCTGTACTACTTCAACTTCAATAGATTCCCAACCAAGTTTCTCTATTTACGAACATACTGCATCAATCGATTCAGCGTCTGTAAAAACCCTTTTACCCGTATTTTCAAGGGTTTTTGACGACAAAAATTTTTTACTTAACACAGTGACAAAGCAAATACTATGGTTTAAATTTTGCTAAAATTCTTAATTAGGTTATGCGTGATAAATTTAGTGTAGAACCATCAGATCAAACATGTTTAATAGGAAAATAAAGCCTTAATGCCAAATCTCTTTATAATTCCCATCAAAATTGACGTCCTTGAAGTTTCGCTTTACTACTTCAACTTTAATAGATTCCCAACCAAATTTCTCTATTTACGAACAAACTGCATCAATCGATTTAGCGTCTTTAAAAACCCTTTTACTCATAATTTCAGGTGTTTTGGACGACAAAAATTTTTTACTTAACACAGTACAAAGCAAATACTATGGTTTAAATTTTGCTAAAATTCTTAATTAGGTTATGCGTAATAGATTTAGTGTAGAACCATTAGATCAAACATGTTTAATAGGAAAATAAAGCTATAATGCCAAATCTCTTCATAATTCCCATCAAAATTGACGTCCTTCGAGTTTCGCTGTACTACTTCAACTTCAATAGATTCCCAACCAAATTTCTCTATTTACGAACATACTGCATCAATCGATTCAGCGTCTGTAAAAACCCTTTTACCCATAATTTCAAGTGCATTGGACGACAAAAATTTTTTACTTAACACAGTGACAAAGCAAATACTATGGTTTAAATTTTGCTAAAATTCTTAATTAGGTTATGCGTTATGAATATAGTGTAGAACCATTAGATCTCGCATTAGATCAAACATGTTTGATAGGAAAATAAAGCTATAATGCCAAATCTCTTCATAATTCCCATCAAAATTGACTTCCTTCGAGTTTCGCTGTACTACTTCAACTTCAATAGATTCCCAACCAAATTTCTCTATTTACGAACAAACTGCATCAATCGATTCAGCGTCTTTAAAAACCCTTTTACTCATAATTTCAGGTGTTTTGGACGACAAAAATTTTTTACTTAACACAGTACAAAGCAAATACTATGGTTTAAATTTTGCTAAAATTCTTAATTAGGTTATGCGTGATAGATTTAGTGTAGAACCATTAGATCAAACATGTTTAATAGGAAAATAAAGCTATAATGCCAAATCTCTTTATAATTCCCATCAAAATTGACGTCCTTGAAGTTTCGCTTTACTACTTTAACTTCAATAGATTCCCAACCAAATTTCTCTATTTACGAACAAACTGCATCAATCGATTCAGCGTCTTTAAAAACCCTTTTACTCATAATTTCAGGTGTTTTGGACGACAAAAATTTTTTACTTAACACAGTACAAAGCAAATACTATGGTTTAAATTTTGCTAAAATTCTTAATTAGGTTATGCGTGATAGATTTAGTGTAGAACCATTAGATCAAACATGTTTAATAGGAAAATAAAGCTATAATGCCAAATCTCTTTATAATTCCCATCAAAATTGACGTCCTTCGAGTTTCGCTGTACTACTTCAACTTCAATAGATTCCCAACCAAGTTTCTCTATTTACGAACATACTGCATCAATCGATTCAGCGTCTGTAAAAACCCTTTTACCCATAATTTTAAGTGCATTGGACGACAAAAATTTTTTACTTAACACAGTGACAAACAAATACTATGGTTTAAATTTTGCTAAAATTCTTAATTAGGTTATGCGTTATGAATATAGTGTAGAACCATTAGATCTCGCATAAGATCAAACATGTTTGATAGGAAAATAAAGCTATAATGCCAAATCTCTTTATAATTCCCATCAAAATTAACGTCCTTCGAGTTTCGCTGTACTACTTCAAATTCAATAGATTCCCAACCAAATTTCTCTATTTACGAACGTACTGCATCAATCGATTCAGCGTCTTTAAAAACCCTTTTACCCGTATTTTCAAGGGCTTTTGACGACAAAAATTTTTTACTTAACACAGTGACAAAGCAAATACTATGGTTTAAATTTTGCTTAAATTCTTAATTAGGTTATGCGTGATAAATTTAGTGTAGAACCATCAGATCAAACATGTTTAATAGGAAAATAAAGCCTTAATGCCAAATCTCTTTATAATTCCCATTAAAATTGACGTCCTTGAAGTTTCGCTTTACTACTTCAACTTTAATAGATTCCCAACCAAATTTCTCTATTTACGAACAAACTGCATCAATCGATTTAGCGTCTTTAAAAACCCTTTTACTCATAATTTCAGGTGTTTTGGACGACAAAAATTTTTTACTTAACACAGTACAAAGCAAATACTATGGTTTAAATTTTGCTAAAATTCTTAATTAGGTTATGCGTGATAGATTTAGTGTAGAACCATTAGATCAAACATGTTTAATAGGAAAATAAAGCTATAATGCCAAATCTCTTCATAATTCCCATCAAAATTGACGTCCTTCGAGTTTCGCTGTACTACTTCAACTTCAATAGATTCCCAACCAAATTTCTCTATTTACGAACATACTGCATCAATCGATTCAGCGTCTGTAAAAACCCTTTTACCCATAATTTCAAGTGCATTGGACGACAAAAATTTTTTACTTAACACAGTGACAAAGCAAATACTATGGTTTAAATTTTGCTAAAATTCTTAATTAGGTTATGCGTTATGAATATAGTGTAGAACCATTAGATCTCGCATTAGATCAAACATGTTTGATAGGAAAATAAAGCTATAATGCCAAATCTTTTCATAATTCCCATCAAAATTGACTTCCTTCGAGTTTCGCTGTACTACTTCAACTTCAATAGATTCCCAACCAAATTTCTCTATTTACGAACAAACTGCATCAATCGATTTAGCGTCTTTAAAAACCCTTTTACTCACAATTTCAGGTGTTTTGGACGACAAAAATTTTTTACTTAACACAGTACAAAGCAAATACTATGGTTTAAATTTTGCTAAAATTCTTAATTAGGTTATGCGTGATAGATTTAGTGTAGAACCATTAAATCAAACATGTTTAATAGGAAAATAAAGCTATAATGCCAAATCTCTTTATAATTCCCATCAAAATTGACGTCCTTGAAGTTTCGCTTTACTACTTCAACTTCAATAGATTCCCAACCAAATTTCTCTATTTACGAACAAACTGCATCAATCGATTCAGCGTCTTTAAAAACCCTTTTACTCATAATTTCAGGTGTTTTGGACGACAAAAATTTTTTACTTAACACAGTACAAAGCAAATACTATGGTTTAAATTTTGCTAAAATTCTTAATTAGGTTATGCGTGATAGATTTAGTGTAGAACCATTAGATCAAACATGTTTAATAGGAAAATAAAGCTATAATGCCAAATCTCTTTATAATTACCATCAAAATTGACGTCCTTCGAGTTTCGCTGTACTACTTCAACTTCAATAGATTCCCAACCAAGTTTCTCTATTTACGAACATACTGCATCAATCGATTCAGCGTCTGTAAAAACCCTTTTACCCATAATTTTAAGTGCATTGGACGACAAAAATTTTTTACTTAACACAGTGACAAAGCAAATACTATGGTTTAAATTTTGCTAAAATTCTTAATTAGGTTATGCGTTATGAATATAGTGTAGAACCATTAGATCTCGCATAAGATCAAACATGTTTGATAGGAAAATAAAGCTATAATGCCAAATCTCTTTATAATTCCCATCAAAATTAACGTCCTTCGAGTTTCGCTGTACTACTTCAAATTCAATAGATTCCCAACCAAATTTCTCTATTTACGAACGTACTGCATCAATCGATTCAGCGTCTTTAAAAACCCTTTTACCCATATTTTCAAGTGTTTTTGACGACAAAAATTTTTTTTTTTTTTTATTTTTAATTAGTCGCATCAACCATGTGGGTTATTAGCGACTTGGTGCATTTACAGTTTATGAATTAATTGTATTTCGGTCAAGTACTTAACTAAAGAGTTTACTTTGCAGTCATTTCCTAATAAAATTTCAATTTTCCGGGGTAGATTGTTGTTTTGTCTCTGTTGTTAATACTTAGGACAGTCAATTAGAAAATGTTTTACTGTTAAGTCACATCTGCACAGATCACATTTAGGTGTTTCCATTTTCGCGAACAGATGCTGGTGGGTTAGTCTAGTGTGACCTATTCTTAGTCGAGTTAGCAGAACTTGATGTGGGCGCTTTGTAGGTATTGTCTTCCACGGTTTTACGTCGGGTTTTATTTCGCGTAGCTTTTCTTTGGATTCTCGCCACTGGCACTGCCACGCACCGTACACTTTTTCCTTGACGTAGGCTTTTATGTCACTAACCGTCGTTTCTTGCACTAATTTTGCACTTTCACTTTCGATGGCCTCTTTTGCTTGCCGGTCTGCCTCTTCGTTTCCTAGGATTCCGATGTGGGATGGTATCCACATAAATTGTACCTCTTTGCCAGTGGTGTGTAGTTCATCTAGGGTTGCTTTTATGGAGAGCGAAATAGGATGACTATCATAAATTTTTTGGATGGACTCAAGTGAACTGAGGGAATCTGTTATTATTAAGAATTTGGGGAAGTTTAAGCTTTTCGCGTATGCTACAGCTTGTAATAGTGCATACATTTCTCCCGTGTATACAGTGCTGAGGGGTGAAAGTTTGAAAGTTAATTTATTGTCAGGAGTAATAACTGCAGCTCCGACGCCGTTTGAAGTTTTGGAGGCATCAGTATATATTTGATAATATTCTTGGTACTGATTTAGTAGGGCGTGGAAAGCCTGTTTTATGACGCAAATGGGAGTTTCGTTTTTTTTGTGAATAATCAGGGATTTATCTATGGAAGGATGTTTGAATAACCATGGTGGTGATATGTCTCTATTTTTGTATGTTGGGGGATTTTCGATGTGGAAGTCTGAGGAATATTTCCGTACTCTTTCATAGAAAGGAGGGTCTGATCTTTTTTGTTGCTGGAATAGGTTGGAGTATTTACTAGTGTGTACATTTCCGTATGTTGGATGTTCAACTTTCCCTAGGATAGAAGTGGAATATGTTAGTGTTAACATCTGTCTTCTATGTGATAGTGACGGTTCTCCTAATTCAGCATACAAGCTTTCAACTGGCGAGGTTCGGAACGCACCTGATATAATTCTCAAAGCATTATTGTGAATGGTGTCCAGGTTTTTTAAGATGTATCTTTTGGTGGAGGCGTACACAATGGACCCATAATCTATTTTGGATCTTATAAGATTTTTGTACAAAAGATGTAATGTCTTCTGGTCTGAGCCCCAGTTTCTGTTTGCAAGCACTTTTAGAATATTTATACCATTTTGACAGGAGAGTACTAGAGTTTTTATGTGTTCGTTCCAGTTTAGTTTGGAATCAAAAATCATGCCTAAAAATTTTGCATTGTCGACAAATTTTAGTTGTTGATCGTGGAGACTGAGATTGGGTGTTTGATCAATAGCAGTTTTAGAAAAAAGTAGGCATTTTGTTTTTGAGGGAGAGAAGCGGAAGCCAGACTCTTTCGACCAAAGCTCAAAATTTATTAGTTGGTTTTGCATTAGTTCCTGCATTGTTTCGATGTTTCGGCTCTTGATATATATCACTAAGTCATCGGCGAAAACTCTGATTTTTATTGGCTTAACTATATTTTTAGAGATGCCATTGATTGCTACAAGGAATAGGGTAGGGCTAATTACTGAACCTTGAGGAGTACCGTTTTGCTGTATTTCTTCGGTTGAGGTTATACCATTTACCCTAACTCTGAACGTTCTTTTGTAGAGGAAATTTTTTATAAATGCCAACATATTACCATCTATATCCCACTGTTTTAATGTGTTTAGTATATTGGATCTGCAAGCGGTATCGAAGGCTTTATTTATGTCAAAAAATATTGCTAGACATTTCTGTTTATTCGCGAAGGCTTCATGTATATCACTTTCTAGATCAATTATGTTGTCAATTGTACTTCTCTGTTTTCTAAAGCCACTTTGTTCTGGAATTATTAATTTCCGGTGTTCTAGTTCCCATAATAGTCGGTTGTTAACAACTTTTTCCATGAGTTTACACAAGGTGCATGTTAGTGCAATGGGCCTGTATGATTCTACAAGTGTTTTCTTTTTTCCTGGTTTTAAAATCGGTACTAAAGTTGCCTGGGTCCACTGTTCTGGAAATACGTGAGTTTGCCAAATTTCATTGAGTATTTGAAGCAGTATTTTCCTACCGGAGTCCGCCAAGTGTTGCAGAAAGGAAATGTGTATGTTATCAGGGCCTGGGCTTGAATCTTTGAAACTATTTAATGCTTCATCTACTTCCGCTAAAGAAAGTGGTTTGTTGTAACCTGATTGATTGGTGTGGTCTATTAAAAGTTCTTCTGAAACTATTCTATTTCTTAAGAAGTCGTCCTCAAAATTTGAGTTACTTGAGTATTGTTTGTAAGTGTTCGCCATTATAGCTGCTATTTCGTCTGGATTTGAGGTTATTATCCCATCCTGTTGAATAGTGTTAATTTTCTGATAAGTTTTGGCACCCGATATGGATCTGATTTTTTCCAAACTGTAGAAATATTTTCCGAGTTGCTTATACTTTGTACGAAGTTTACCCAGGAGGCTTTCCGACTTTTTTTAAAGACAAATCTTGTTTTAGCCCTGAGTTCTTTAAATTGAGCTAGATTTTCAGCAGTTTTGTGCCTTTTGTATCGATTAAAGGCATGTTTGCTTGCCTTTAGAGCTTCGTGACATTCTTTGTTCCACCACGGGACTGGTGTGTGATGTTTAATGTTGCTTGTTAATCGTACTGCCTGTTTAGCAGCAGAGAGGATAAGGTTGTTAAGTTTTGATATGGACTGATCTATGTTTTCCTCGTAGGTAAAATTAGTTAATGTTGTTTCAGTGATGTTTGTATATTTTTCCCAGTTGGCTTCTTGGAGTATCCATTTTCTGTAATGGTTTTGTTTCGGTACAAGTATATCTGTTGTCTAATATGCATATTGGAAAGTGATCACTATCATATAAGTGAGGTACAACTTCCCATGTTAAGTGGGGCAGTAGTGAGGAATTGCAGAGCGTTAGGTCGATGGCGGACATTGTACCATTGTGTGAGTTGAATCTGGTTTTCGTCCCGTCGTTAAGGAGAGTGAGATTTAAGTCCTTTATAGCTTCTTCTATCACATTTCCTCTCGCATCCTTTGTTTCGGAGCCCCATATGAAGTTATGTCCGTTGAAGTCTCCAGTTATCAGCCGAGAATTTGGTATTTGAGATATCAGATCTATCAAGTCTTCTTTTTGTAGAGTAGTATCGGATGGAATGTATATGTTGCAAATATTTATTTTTGTGGGAAAATGTACGGCAACTGCAACTGCTTCGAGATTTGTATGGATAGGAATTTCATTTGCTTGAAAATTTGTTCCTACATATATTGCTACTCCTCCCCAACTTTTCACCCCAATTCGGTTTTTGTAGAACCCGGTAAATTTTTTTAGTTTATGTATGTTGTTATTTTTGAAGTTTTGAAGTGCGTTTCTTGTAGGCATAAAACACTTGGGTCGTATTTGGTTATAAGAGTTTTTAGCATCTCTAAGTGAAGGTAGTATCCGTTAAGGTTCCATTGTAATACAGCCATTGTTTTAAATTTAACAGGTGTCTGAGGAGTCACTTATGGGCTCCTGATCTATAGGACCTTCTGAAGTATATCTTTCTAGCCGTTTTCTGATTTTAGTAAGTTGAGTTTTCAATGACTTTCCTTGGAGTTTTGAGTAAATCGTCTTTATGTTTTCAATTAAGCCTTCATAGTCCGTCGTGTAGTTTCGGATTAGGTTAATAGGATCTGGGTTGCCTTTTATGTTAGTTAATAAATCTGCTAACTGTTCAAAATTGACAACGAAATTTTCCTGATTGTTTTGAATAAGTTCTTTAACGGGTTGAAGTTTTTCCAGTGTGTTTTTTTCTGTTTTATGTTTCTTTGGTGGATCAGGTGTTTTGAAAGATGGTTTATTGGGTTCAGTTTCTAGTATTGGGCTTGAAGCTTGAGATAGTGTTCTTTTATTGCTATTTTGTGAACTCTCCGTAGGGGTTTCCATGCTATTTTCGGTTGGAGTTGAAATAATTTGCGATAAAGCAGTGACAGTTTCGATGATGTTGGTGTTTGTAGTGGGAGTTTGCAAGACTGAGATTTCTTGTTCTTTTGACTGTGTCGGGGTTACATTTTCAGCCGCTGTGTTTTGGGTTGGGTGAGTTATCTCATGGGTAGGGGAAATGTTTGTTTCAGACAAATTTTGAGAGTGATTGATTTGTTCAGATTGAGGTAGGTTTAGGTTTACCCTATTGGGGCATTTTGAAGCTAAATGACCAGTTTGCTTACATTTGTAACAAACCTGTCCATCCAATGTGAGGAATATGCGATAAGACGTGTCGTTCTCTTGGACAAGTATACTTTCTGGTATTTCGAGGTTGTTGAGAGGAGTTATGAAAACTTGGCGCCGAAAGCTGAGTATGTGACTGTACTCTGGTTTTGTGGTTCCGATTCTTAAGGACAAAATAGGAGAAATAGTTGTTACGCCTAAGTTTTGCAAAGCTGCAATTAGTACTTGATTCGAGATTGATGGACAAACATTTGAAAGAACAAGTCTTTCAGCAGGGGTAATTAGCCTACGTGCTGAAATTTTCGTGCCATGAATGGCAAATTCGCCTCTACAACTGTTGAAGAATGAGTCTACAATTGTCTTTGATGATAGATACACACATATTCTATTATTGGACATCCGAGAGGCGTAGATGATATTTTTTGGGTTGACAATATCTCCGATTTGATATAAGTAGTCTTCTAACTTGGGTCCATTTAACGAATTGAATATAATGGCTTGCTCTTTTAAAGGTGGTAGAGGTTCTGCATTTTTTGTTAAAGCGGTGGAATATGACATTTGGTTAGTAGGTGAAGAAATATTTTCAGTTTGCGACGTGCTAGGTATTTCCATTGTAGTAGTTCATTTATTGTCCTAAGTGCGGTCCTGCCTTTTTATCGACAGGACAAAAAGTAGTCTACTAATCTCTGGTTTTTGAACGATATTGATATCGAAGGTGTTCGAATTTCGAACATTCTGTTGTACCCGATCGGGTCGCCTTCTCTAAAAAATGTGACAGTGACAGATAGTGACAGAATTATAAAATGATGATAACCACGTCGTGTAATATTATATTATAAAAAATTGTATAATATATTGTATTTTTTGGCAATTGTTGCCCAGAAATTGTGTATGTATCCCGAAATTTGATATTTAGTACATAATAAATGTTATTTATGCTGTTTACCATTTCAATTAATGAAATCCATCAGAAAAGGTAATAAGAAAAAATAAAGGTAAAAACATTGAAAGAATTCGCGTCAATGGAGACGATCCTCAGTTAAAAGGCAACGCTCTCCAGAAGGTATGGAATTTTAACTGTATTTTGTAGTTTTACTCTGTTTTTGATAATATATTGGTGACTTACGTGTATTTTGATAATTCACTAAGTGTCAAATAGAGGTTGCACAAGTTTTAAGATTTTTCACAAACGGTATCTATAACTTTTTGCTTGTTTTTCGGAGCTGATCGAACACAGGTATTTGCCGTGTCTGTCAGGTCCGTACTCTCACAAAAATTTTTTACTTAACAAAGTGATAAAGCAAATACTATGGTTTAAATTTTACTAAAATTCTTAATTAGCTTATGCGTGATAAATTTAGTGTAGAACCATTAGATCAAACATGTTTAATAGGAAAATAAAGCTATAATGCCAAATCTCTTCATAATTCCCATCAAAATTGACTTCCTTCGAGTTTCGCTGTACTACTTCAACTTCAATAGATTCCCAACCAAATTTCTCTATTTACGAACAAACTGCATCAATCGATTCAGCGTCTTTAAAAACCCTTTTACTCATAATTTCAAGTGTTTTGGACGACAAAAATATTTACTTAACACAGTGACAAAGCAAAGTTTAAATTTTGCTAAAATTCTTAATTAGGTTATGCGTTATGAATATAGTGTAGAACCATTAGATCTCGCATTAGATCAAACATGTTTGATAGGAAAATAAAGCTATAATGCCAAATCTCTTTATAATTCCCATCAAAATTAACGTCCTTCGAGTTTCGCTGTACTACTTTAACTTCAATAGATTCCCAACCAAATTTCTCTATTTACGAACGTACTGCATCAATCGATTCAGCGTCTTTAAAAACCCTTTTACCCATATTTTCAAGTGTTTTTGACGACAAAAATTTTTTACTTAACACAGTGATAAAGCAAATACTATGGTTTAAATTTTACTAAAATTCTTAATTAGCTTATGCGTGATAAATTTAGTGTAGAACCATTAGATCAAACATGTTTAATAGAAAAATAAAGCTATAATGCCAAATCTCTTCATAATTCCCATCAAAATTGACTTCCTTCGAGTTTCGCTGTACTACTTCAACTTCAATAGATTCCCAACCAAATTTCTCTATTTACGAACAAACTGCATTAATCGATTCAGCGTCTTTAAAAACACTTTTACTTATAATTTCAAGTGTTTTTGACCACAAAATTTTTTTACTTAACACAGTGACAAAGCAAATACTATGGTTTAAATTTTGCTAAAATTCTTAATTAGGTTATGCGTGATAAATTTAGTGTAAAACCATTAGATCAAACATGTTTAATAGGAAAATAAAGCTATAATGCCAAATCTCTTCATAATTCCCATCAAAATTGACTTCCTTCGAGTTTCGCTGTACTACTTCAACTTCAATAGATTCCCAACCAAATTTCTCTATTTACGAACATACTGCATCAATCGATTCAGCGTCTGTAAAAACCCTTTTACCCATAATTTCAAGTGCTTTGGACGACAAAATTTTTTTACTTAAAAAAGTGACAAAGCAAATACTATGGTTTAAATTTTGCTAAAATTCTTAATTAGGTTATGCGTGATAAATTTAGTGTAGAACCATTAGATCAAACATGTTTAATAGGAAAATAAAGCTATAATGCCAAATCTCTTCATAATTCCCATCATAATTGACGTCCTTCGAGTTTCGCTGTACTACTTCAACTTCAATAGATTCCCAAGCAAATTTCTCTATTTACGAATAAACTGCATTAATCGATTCAGCGTCTTTAAAAACACTTTTACTTATAACTTCAAGTGTTTTTGACCAAAAAAATTTTTTACTTAACACAGTGACAAAGCAAATACTATGGTTTAAATTTTGCTAAAATTCTTGATTAGGTTATGCGTGATAAATTTAGTGTAGAACCATCAGATCAAACATGTTTAATAGGAAAATAAAGCTATAATGCCAAATCTCTTCATAATTCCCATCAAAATTGACTTCCTTCGAGTTTCGCTGTACTACTTCAACTTCAATGATTCCCAACCAAATTTCTCTATTTACGAATAAACTGCATTAATCGATTCAGCGTCTTTAAAAACACTTTTACTTATAATTTCAAGTGTTTTTGACCACAAAAATTTTTTACTTAACACAGTGACAAAGCAAATACTATGGTTTAAATTTTGCTAAAATTCTTAATTAGGTTATGCGTGATAAATTTAATGTAGAACCATCAGATCAAACATGTTTAATAGGAAAATAAAGCTATAATGCCAAATCTCTTTATAATTCCCATCAAAATTGACGTCCTTGAAGTTTCGCTTTACTACTTCAACTTCAATAGATTCCCAACCAAATTTCTCTATTTACGAACAAATTGCATCAATCGATTCAGCGTCTTTAAAAACCCTTTTACTCATAATTTCAGGTGTTTTGGACGACAGAAATTTTTTACTTAACACAGTGACAAAGCAAATACTATGGTTTAAATTTTGCTAAAATTCTTAATTAGGTTATGCGTGATAAATTTAGTGTAGAACCATCAGATCAAACATGTTTAATAGGAAAATAAAGCTATAATGCCAAATCTCTTCATAATTCCCATCAAAATTGACGTCCTTCGAATTTCGCTGTACTACTTCAACTTCAATAGATTCCCAACCAAATTTCTCTATTTACGAATAAACTGCATTAATCGATTCAGCGTCTTTAAAACACTTTTACTTATAATTTCAAGTGTTTTTGACCACAAAAATTTTTTACTTAACACAGTGACAAAGCAAATACTATGGTTTAAATTTTGCTAAAATTCTTAATTAGGTTATGCGTGATAAATTTAGTGTAGAACCATTAGATCAAACATGTTTAATAGGAAAATAAAGATATAATGCCAAATCTCTTCATAATTCCCATCAAAATTGACGTCCTTCGAGTTTCGCTGTACTACTTCAAATACAATAGATTCACAACCAAATTTCTCTATTTACGAACGTACTGCATCAATCGATTCAGCGTCTTTAAAAACCCTTTTACCCGTATTTTCAAGTGTTTTTGACGACAAAAATTTTTTACTTAACACAGTGACAAAGCAAATACTATGGTTTAAATTTTGCTAAAATTCTTAATTAGGTTATGCGTGATAAATTTAGTGTAGAACCATTAGATCAAACATGTTTAATAGGAAAATAAAGCTATAATGCCAAATCTCTTTATAATTCCCATCAAAATTGACGTATTTTGAGTTTCGCTGTACTACTTCAACTTCAATAGATTCCCAACCAAATTTCTCTATTTACGAACGTACTGCATCAATCGATTCAGCGTCTTTAAAAACCCTTTTACCCATATTTTCAAGTGTTTTTGACGATAAAAATTTTTTACTTAACACAGTGATAAAGCAAATACTATGGTTTAAATTTTACTAAAATTCTTAATTAGCTTATGCGTGATAAATTTAGTGTAGAACCATAAGATCAAACATGTTTAATAGGAAAATAAAGCTATAATGCCAAATCTCTTTATAATTCCCATCAAAATTGACTTCCTTCGAGTTTTGCTGTACTACTTCAACTTCAATAGATTCCCAACCAAATTTCTCTATTTACGAACATACTGCATCAATCGATTCAGCGTCTGTAAAAACCCTTTTACCCATAATTTCAAGGGTTTTTGACCACAAAAATTTTTTACTTAACACAGTGACAAAGCAAATACTATGGTTTAAATTTTGCTAAAATTCTTAATTAGGTTATGCGTGATAAATTTAGTGTAGAACCATCAGATCAAACATGTTTAATAGGAAAATAAAGCTATAATGCCAAATCTCTTTATAATTCCCATCAAAATTGACGTCCTTGTAGTTTCGCTGTACTACTTCAACTTCAATAGATTCCCAACCAAATTTCTCTATTTACGAACGTACTGCATCAATCGATTCAGCGTCTTTAAAAACCCTTTTACCCATATTTTCAAGTGTTTTTGACGATAAAAATTTTTTACTTAACACAGTGACAAAGCAAATACTATGGTTTAAATTTTGCTAAAATTCTTAATTAGCTTATGCGTTATAAATATAGTGTAGAACCATTAGATCTCGCATTAGATCAAACATGTTTGATAGGAAAATAAAGCTATAATGCCAAATCTCTTCATAATTCCCATCAAAATTGACTTCCTTCGAGTTTCGCTGTACTACTTCAACTTCAATAGATTCCCAACCAAATTTCTCTTTTTACGAATAAACTGCATTAATCGATTCAGCGTCTTTAAAAACACTTTTACTTATAATTTTTAGGTGTTTTGGACGACAAAAATTTTTTACTTAACACAGTGTCAAAGCAATTACTATGGTTTAAATTTTGCTAAAATTCTTAATTAGGTTATGCTTGATAAATTTAGTGTAGAACCATTAGATCAAACATGTTTAATAGGAAAATAAAGCTATAATGCCAAATCTCTTTATAATTCCCATCAAAATTGACGTCCTTCAAGTTTCGCTTTAATACTTCAACTTCAATAGATTCCCAACCAGATTTCTCTACTTGCGAACAAACTGCATCAATCGATTCAGCGTCTTTAAAAATCCTTTTACCCATAATTTCAAGTGTTTTTGACGACAAAAATTTTTTACTTAACACAGTGACAAAGCAAATACTATGGTTTAAATTTTGCTAAAATTCTTAATTAGGTTATGCGTTATAAATATAGTGTAGAACCATTAGATCTCGCATTAGATCAAACATGTTTAATAGGAAAATAAAGCTATAATGCCAAATCTCTTTATAATTCCCATCAAAATTGACGTCCTTGGAGTTTCGCTGTACTACTTCAACTTCAATAGATTCCCAACCAAATTTCTCTATTTACGAACAAACTGCATCAATCGATTCAGCGTCTTTAAAAACCCTTTTACTCATAATTTCAAGTGTTTTTGACGATAAAAATATTTTACTTAACACAGTGATAAAGCAAATACTATGGTTTAAATTTTGCTAAAATTCTTAATTAGGTTATGCGTGATAAATTTAGTGTAGAACCATCAGATCAAACATGTTTAATAGGAAAATAAAGCTATAATGCCAAATCTCTTCATAATTCCCATCAAAATTGACTTCCTTCGAGTTTTGCTGTACTACTTCAACTTCAATAGATTCCCAACCAAATTTCTCTATTTACGAATAAACTGCATTAAACGATTCAGCGTCTTTAAAAACACTTTTACTTATAATTTCAAGTGTTTTTGACCACAAAAATTTTTTACTTAACACAGTGACAAAGCAAATACTATGGTTTAAATTTTGCTAAAATTCTTAATTAGGTTATGCGTGATAAATTTAGTGTAGAACCATTAGATCAAACATGTTTAATAGGAAAATAAAGCTATAATGCCAAATCTCTTTATAATTCCCATCAAAATTGACGTCCTTCGAGTTTCGCTGTACTACTTCAACTTCAATAGATTCCCAACCAAATTTCTCTATTTACGAACATACTGCATCAATCGATTCAGCGTCTGTAAAAACCCTTTTACCCATAATTTCAAGTGCTTTGGACGACAAAAATTTTTTACTTAACACAGTGACAAAGCAAATACTATGGTTTAAATTTTGCTAAAATTCTTAATTAGGTTATGCGTGATAAATTTAGTGTAGAACCATTAGATCAAACATGTTTAATAGAAAAATAAAGCTATAATGCCAAATCTCTTTATAATTCCCATCAAAATTGACGTCCTTCGAGTTTCGCTGTACTACTTCAACTTCAATAGATTCCCAACCAAATTTCTCTATTTACGAATAAACTGCATTAATCGATTCAGCGTCTTTAAAAACACTTTTACTTATAACTTCAAGTGTTTTTGACCACAAAAATTTTTTACTTAACACATTAATCGATTCAGCGTCTTTAAAAAACTTTTACTTATAATTTCAAGTGTTTTTGACCACAAAAATTTTTACTTAACACAGTGACAAAGCAAATACTATGGTTTAAATTTTGCTAAAATTCTTAATTAGGTTATGCGTGATAAATTTAGTGTAGAACCATCAGATCAAACATGTTTAATAGGAAAATAAAGCTATAATGCCAAATCTCTTCATAATTCCCATCAAAATTGACTTCCTTCGAGTTTCGCTGTACTACTTCAACTTCAATAGATTCCCAACCAAATTTCTCTATTTACGAATAAACTGCATCAATCGATTCAGCGTCTTTAAAAACACTTTTACTTATAATTTCAAGTGTTTTTGACCACAAAAATTTTTTACTTAACACAGTGACAAAACAAATACTATGGTTTAAATTTTGTTAAAATTCTTAATTAGGTTATGCGTGATAAATTTAGTGTAGAACCATCAGATCAAACATGTTTAATAGGAAAATAAAGCTATAATGCCAAATCTCTTTATAATTCCCATCAAAATTGACGTCCTTCGAGTTTCGCTGTACTACTTCAACTTCAATAGATTCCCAACCAAATTTCTCTATTTACGAACGTACTGCATCAATCGATTCAGCGTCTTTAAAAACCCTTTTACCCGTATTTTCAAGGGTTTTTGACGACAAAAATTTTTTACTTAACACAGTGACAAAGCAAATACTATGGTTTAAATTTTGCTAAAATTCTTAATTAGGTTATGCGTGATAAATTTAGTGTAGAACCATCAGATCAAACATGTTTAATAGGAAAATAAAGCCTTAATGCCAAATCTCTTTATAATTCCCATCAAAATTGACGTCCTTGAAGTTTCGCTTTACTACTTCAACTTTAATAGATTCCCAACCAAATTTCTCTATTTACGAACAAACTGCATCAATCGATTCAGCGTCTTTAAAAACCCTTTTACTCATAATTTCAGGTGTTTTGGACGACAAAAATTTTTACTTAACACAGTACAAAGCAAATACTATGGTTTAAATTTTGCTAAAATTCTTAATTAGGTTATGCGTGATAGATTTAGTGTAGAACCATTAGATCAAACATGTTTAATAGGAAAATAAAGCTATAATGCCAAATCTCTTCATAATTCCCATCAAAATTGACGTCCTTCGAGTTTCGCTGTACTACTTCAACTTCAATAGATTTCCAACCAAATTTCTCTATTTACGAACATACTGCATCAATCGATTCAGCGTCTGTAAAAACCCTTTTACCCATAATTTCAAGTGCATTGGACGACAAAAATTTTTTACTTAACACAGTGACAAAGCAAATACTATGGTTTAAATTTTGCTAAAATTCTTAATTAGGTTATGCGTTATGAATATAGTGTAGAACCATTAGATCTCGCATTAGATCAAACATGTTTGATAGGAAAATAAAGCTATAATGCCAAATCTCTTTATAATTCCCATCAAAATTGACGTCCTTCGAGTTTCGCTGTACTACTTCAACTTCAATAGATTCCCAACCAAATTTCTCTATTTACGAACAAACTGCATCAATCGATTTAGCGTCTTTAAAAACCCTTTTACTCAAAATTTCAAGTGTTTTGGACGACAAAAATTTTTTACTTAACACAGTGACAAAGCAAATACTATGGTTTAAATTTTGCTAAAATTCTTAATTAGGTTATGCGTGATAGATTTAGTGTAGAACCATTAGATCAAACATGTTTAATAGGAAAATAAAGCTATAATGCCAAATCTCTTTATAATTCCCATTAAAATTGACGTCCTTGAAGTTTCGCTTTACTACTTCAACTTCAATAGATTCCCAACCAAATTTCTCTATTTACGAACAAACTGCATCAATCGATTCAGCGTCTTTAAAAACCCTTTTACTCATAATTTCAGGTGTTTTGGACGACAAAAATTTTTTACTTAACACAGTACAAAGCAAATACTATGGTTTAAATTTTGCTAAAATTCTTAATTAGGTTATGCGTGATAGATTTAGTGTAGAACCATTAGATCAAACATGTTTAATAGGAAAATAAAGCTATAATGCCAAATCTCTTTATAATTCCCATCAAAATTGACGTCCTTCGAGTTTCGCTGTACTACTTCAACTTCAATAGATTCCCAACCAAGTTTCTCTATTTACAAACATACTGCATCAATCGATTCAGCGTCTGTAAAAACCCTTTTACCCATAATTTTAAGTGCATTGGACGACAAAAATTTTTTACTTAACACAGTGACAAAGCAAATACTATGGTTTAAATTTTGCTAAAATTCTTAATTAGGTTATGCGTTATGAATATAGTGTAGAACCATTAGATCTCGCATAAGATCAAACATGTTTGATAGGAAAATAAAGCTATAATGCCAAATCTCTTTATAATTCCCATCAAAATTAACGTCCTTCGAGTTTCGCTGTACTACTTCAAATTCAATAGATTCCCAACCAAATTTCTCTATTTACGAACGTACTGCATCAATCGATTCAGCGTCTTTAAAAACCCTTTTACCAGTATTTTCAAGGGTTTTTAACGACAAAAATTTTTTACTTAACACAGTGACAAAGCAAATACTATGGTTTAAATTTTGCTAAAATTCTTAATTAGGTTATGCGTGATAAATTTAGTGTAGAACCATCAGATCAAACATGTTTAATAGGAAAATAAAGCCTTAATGCCAAATCTCTTTATAATTCCCATCAAAATTGACGTCCTTGAAGTTTCGCTTTACTACTTCAACTTTAATAGATTCCCAACCAAATTTCTCTATTTACGAACAAACTGCATCAATCGATTCAGCGTCTTTAAAAACCCTTTTACTCATAATTTCAGGTGTTTTGGACGACAAAAATTTTTTACTTAACACAGTACAAAGCAAATACTATGGTTTAAATTTTGCTAAAATTCTTAATTAGGTTATGCGTGATAGATTTAGTGTAGAACCATTAGATCAAACATGTTTAATAGGAAAATAAAGCTATAATGCCAAATCTCTTTATAATTCCCATCAAAATTGACGTCCTTCGAGTTTCGCTGTACTACTTCAACTTCAATAGATTCCCAACCAAATTTCTCTATTTACGAACATACTGCATCAATCGATTCAGCGTCTGTAAAAACCCTTTTACCCATAATTTCAAGTACATTGGACGACAAAAATTTTTTACTTAACACAGTGACAAAGCAAATACTATGGTTTAAATTTTGCTAAAATTCTTAATTAGGTTATGCGTTATGAATATAGTGTAGAACCATTAGATCTCGCATAAGATCAAACATGTTTGATAGGAAAATAAAGCTATAATGCCAAATCTCTTTATAACTCCCATCAAAATTGACGTCCTTCGAGTTTCGCTGTACTACTTCAACTTCAATAGATTTCCAACCAAATTTCTCTATTTACGAACATACTGCATCAATCGATTCAGCGTCTGTAAAAACCCTTTTACCCATAATTTCAAGTGCATTGGACGACAAAAATTTTTTACTTAACACAGTGACAAAGCAAATACTATGGTTTAAATTTTGCTAAAATTCTTAATTAGGTTATGCGTTATGAATATAGTGTAGAACCATTAGATCTCGCATTAGATCAAACATGTTCGATAGGAAAATAAAGCTATAATGCCAAATCTTTTCATAATTCCCATCAAAATTGACTTCCTTCGAGTTTCGCTGTACTACTTCAACTTCAATAGATTCCCAACCAAATTTCTCTATTTACGAACAAACTGCATCAATCGATTCAGCGTCTTTAAAAACCCTTTTACTCATAATTTCAGGTGTTTTGGACGACAAAAATTTTTTACTTAACACAGTACAAAGCAAATACTATGGTTTAAATTTTGCTAAAATTCTTAATTAGGTTATGCGTGATAGATTTAGTGTAGAACCATTAGATCAAACATGTTTAATAGGAAAATAAAGCTATAATGCCAAATCTCTTTATAATTCCCATCAAAATTGACGTCCTTGAAGTTTCGCTTTACTACTTCAACTTCAATAGATTCCCAACCAAATTTCTCTATTTACGAACAAACTGCATCAATCGATTTAGCGTCTTTAAAAACTCTTTTACTCACAATTTCAGGTGTTTTGGACGACAAAAAGTTTTTACTTAACACAGTACAAAGCAAATACTATGGTTTAAATTTTGCTAAAATTCTTAATTAGGTTATGCGTGATAGATTTAGTGTAGAACCATTAGATCAAACATGTTTAATAGGAAAATAAAGCTATAATGCCAAATCTCTTTATAATTCCCATCAAAATTGACGTCCTTCGAGTTTCGCTGTACTACTTCAACTTCAATAGATTCCCAACCAAGTTTCTCTATTTACGAACATACTGCATCAATCGATTCAGCGTCTGTAAAAACCCTTTTACCCATAATTTTAAGTGCATTGGACGACAAAAATTTTTTACTTAACACAGTGACAAAGCAAATACTATGGTTTAAATTTTGCTAAAATTCTTAATTAGGTTATGCGTTATGAATATAGTGTAGAACCATTAGATCTCGCATAAGATCAAACATGTTTGATAGGAAAATAAAGCTATAATGCCAAATCTCTTTATAATTCCCATCAAAAGTAACGTCCTTCGAGTTTCGCTGTACTACTTCAAATTCAATAGATTCCCAACCAAATTTCTCTATTTACGAACATACTGCATCAATCGATTCAGCGTCTTTAAAAACCCTTTTACCCGTATTTTCAAGGGTTTTTGACGACAAAAATTTTTACTTAACACAGTGACAAAGCAAATACTATGGTTTAAATTTTGCTAAAATTCTTAATTAGGTTATGCGTGATAAATTTAGTGTAGAACCATCAGATCAAACATGTTTAATAGGAAAAATAAAGCCTTAATGCCAAATCTCTTTATAATTCCCATCAAAATTGACGTCCTTGAAGTTTCGCTTTACTACTTCAACTTTAATAGATTCCCAACCAAATTTCTCTATTTACGAACAAACTGCATCAATCGATTCAGCGTCTTTAAAAACCCTTTTACTCATAATTTCAGGTGTTTTGGACGACAAAAATTTTTTACTTAACACAGTACAAAGCAAATACTATGGTTTAAATTTTGCTAAAATTCTTAATTAGGTTATGCGTGATAGATTTAGTGTAGAACCATTAGATCAAACATGTTTAATAGGAAAATAAAGCTATAATGCCAAATCTCTTCATAATTCCCATCAAAATTGACGTCCTTCGAGTTTCGCTGTACTACTTCAACTTCAATAGATTCCCAACCAAATTTCTCTATTTACGAACATACTGCATCAATCGATTCAGCGTCTGTAAAAACCCTTTTACCCATAATTTCAAGTGCATTGGACGACAAAAATTTTTTACTTAACACAGTGACAAAGCAAATACTATGGTTTAAATTTTGCTAAAATTCTTAATTAGGTTATGCGTTATGAATATAGTGTAGAACCATTAGATCTCGCATTAGATCAAACATGTTTGATAGGAAAATAAAGCTATAATGCCAAATCTTTTCATAATTCCCATCAAAATTGACTTCCTTCGAGTTTCGCTGTACTACTTCAACTTCAATAGATTCCCAACCAAATTTCTCTATTTACGAACAAACTGCATCAATCGATTTAGCGTCTTTAAAAACCCTTTTACTTACAATTTCAGGTGTTTTGGACGACAAAAATTTTTTACTTAACACAGTACAAAGCAAATACTATGGTTTAAATTTTGCTAAAATTCTTAATTAGGTTATGCGTGATAGATTTAGTGTAGAACCATTAAATCAAACATGTTTAATAGGAAAATAAAGCTATAATGCCAAATCTCTTTATAATTCCCATCAAAATTGACGTCCTTGAAGTTTCGCTTTACTACTTCAACTTCAATAGATTCCCAACCAAATTTCTCTATTCACGAACAAACTGCATCAATCAATTCAGCGTCTTTAAAAACCCTTTTACTCATAATTTCAGGTGTTTTGGGCGACAAAAATTTTTTACTTAACACAGTACAAAGCAAATACTATGGTTTAAATTTTGCTAAAATTCTTAATTAGGTTATGCGTGATAGATTTAGTGTAGAACCATTAGATCAAACATGTTTAATAGGAAAATAAAGCTATAATGCCAAATCTCTTTATAATTCCCATCAAAATTGACGTCCTTCGAGTTTCGCTGTACTACTTCAACTTCAATAGATTCCCAACCAAGTTTCTCTATTTACGAACATACTGCATCAATCGATTCAGCGTCTATAAAAACCCTTTTACCCATAATTTTAAGTGCATTGGACGACAAAAATTTTTTACTTAACACAGTGACAAAGCAAATACTATGGTTTAAATTTTGCTAAAATTCTTAATTAGGTTATGCGTTATGAATATAGTGTAGAACCATTAGATCTCGCATAAGATCAAACATGTTTGATAGGAAAGTAAAGCTATAATGCCAAATCTCTTTATAATTCCCATCAAAATTGACGTCCTTCGAGTTTCGCTGTACTACTTTAACTTCAATAGATTCCCAACCAAATTTCTCTATTTACGAACGTACTGCATCAATCGATTCAGCGTCTTTAAAAACCCTTTTACCCGTATTTTCAAGGGTTTTTGACGACAAAAATTTTTTACTTAACACAGTGACAAAGCAAATACTATGGTTTAAATTTTGCTAAAATTCTTAATTAGGTTATGCGTGATAAATTTAGTGTAGAACCATCAGATCAAACATGTTTAATAGGAAAAATAAAGCCTTAATGTCAAATCTCTTTATAATTCCCATCAAAATTGACGTCCTTGAAGTTTCGCTTTACTACTTTAACTTTAATAGATTCCCAACCAAATTTCTCTATTTACGAACACACTGCATCAATCGATTTAGCGTCTTTAAAAACCCTTTTACTCACAATTTCAGGTGTTTTGGACGACAAAAATTTTTTACTTAACACAGTACAAAGCAAATACTATGGTTTAAATTTTGCTAAAATTCTTAATTAGGTTATGCGTAATAGATTTAGTGTAGAACCAATAAATCAAACATGTTTAATAGGAAAATAAAGCTATAATGCCAAATCTCTTCATAATTCCCATCAAAATTGACGTCCTTCGAGTTTCGCTGTACTACTTCAACTTCAATAGATTTCCAACCAAATTTCTCTATTTACGAACATACTGCATCAATCGATTCAGCGTCTGTAAAAACCCTTTTACCCATAATTACAAGTGCATTGGACGACAAAAATTTTTTACTTAACACAGTGACAAAGCAAATACTATGGTTTAAATTTTGCTAAAATTCTTAATTAGGTTATGCGTTATGAATATAGTGTAGAACCATTAGATCTCGCATTAGATCAAACATGTTTGATAGGAAAATAAAGCTATAATGCCAAATCTTTTCATAATTCCCATCAAAATTGACTTCCTTCGAGTTTCGCTGTACTACTTCAACTTCAATAGATTCCCAACCAAATTTCTCTATTTACGAACAAACTGCATCAATCGATTTAGCGTCTTTAAAAACCCTTTTACTCACAATTTCAGGTGTTTTGGACGACAAAAATTTTTTACTTAACACAGTACAAAGCAAATACTATGGTTTAAATTTTGCTAAAATTCTTAATTAGGTTATGCGTGATAGATTTAGTGTAGAACCATTAGATCAAATATGTTTAATAGGAAAATAAAGCTATAATGCCAAATCTCTTTATAATTCCCATCAAAATTGACGTCCTTGAAGTTTCGCTTTACTACTTCAACTTCAATAGATTCCCAACCAAATTTCTCTATTTACGAACAAACTGCATCAATCGATTTAGCGTCTTTAAAAACTCTTTTACTCATAATTTCAGGTGTTTTGGACGACAAAAATTTTTTACTTAACACAGTACAAAGCAAATACTATGGTTTAAATTTTGCTAAAATTCTTAATTAGGTTATGCGTGATAGATTTAGTGTAGAACCATTAGATCAAACATGTTTAATAGGAAAATAAAGCTATAATGCCAAATCTCTTTATAATTCCCATCAAAATTGACGTCCTTCGAGTTTCGCTGTACTACTTCAACTTCAATAGATTCCCAACCAAATTTCTCTATTTACGAACATACTGCATCAATCGATTCAGCGTCTGTAAAAACCCTTTTACCCATAATTTTAAGTGCATTGGACGACAAAAATTTTTTACTTAACACAGTGACAAAGCAAATACTATGGTTTAAATTTTGCTAAAATTCTTAATTAGGTTATGCGTTATGAATATAGTGTAGAACCATTAGATCTCGCATTAGATCAAACATGTTTGATAGGAAAATAAAGCTATAATGCCAAATCTTTTCATAATTCCCATCAAAATTGACTTCCTATGAGTTTCGCTGTACTACTTCAACTTCAATAGATTCCCAACCAAATTTATCTATTTACGAACAAACTGCATCAATCGATTTAGCGTCTTTAAAAACCCTTTTACTCACAATTTCAGGTGTTTTGGACGACAAAAATTTTTTACTTAACACAGTACAAAGCAAATACTATGGTTTAAATTTTGCTAAAATTCTTAATTAGGTTATGCGTGATAGATTTAGTGTAGAACCATTAGATCAAACATGTTTAATAGGAAAATAAAGCTATAATGCCAAATCTCTTTATAATTCCCATCAAAATTGACGTCCTTGAAGTTTCGCTTTACTACTTCAACTTCAATAGATTCCCAACCAAATTCCTCTATTTACGAACAAACTGCATCAATCGATTTAGCGTCTTTAAAAACCCTTTTACTCACAATTTCAGGTGTTTTGGACGACAAAAATTTTTTACTTAACACAGTACAAAGCAAATACTATGGTTTAAATTTTGCTAAAATTCTTAATTAGGTTATGCGTGATAGATTTAGTGTAGAACCATTAGATCAAACATGTTTAATAGGAAAATAAAGCTATAATGCCAAATCTCTTTATAATTCCCATCAAAATTGACGTCCTTCGAGTTTCGCTGTACTACTTTAACTTCAATAGATTCCCAACCAAGTTTCTCTATTTACGAACATACTGCATCAATCGATTCAGCGTCTGTAAAAACCCTTTTACCCATAATTTTAAGTGCATTGGACGACAAAAATTTTTTACTTAACACAGTGACAAAGCAAATACTATGGTTTAAATTTTGCTAAAATTCTTAATTAGGTTATGCGTTATGAATATAGTGTAGAACCATTAGATCTCGCATAAGATCAAACATGTTTGATAGGAAAATAAAGCTATAATGCCAAATCTCTTTATAATTCCCATCAAAATTAACGTCCTTCGAGTTTCGCTGTACTACTTCAAATTCAATAGATTCCCAACCAAATTTCTCTATTTACGAACGTACTGCATCAATCGATTCAGCGTCTTTAAAAACCCTTTTACCCATATTTTCAAGTGTTTTTGACGACAAAAATTTTTTACTTAACACAGTGACAAAGCAAATACTATGGTTTAAATTTTGCTAAAATTCTTAATTAGGTTATGCGTGATAAATTTAGTGTAGAACCATCAGATCAAACATGTTTAATAGGAAAACAAAGCCTTAATGCCAAATCTCTTTATAATTCCCATCAAAATTGACGTCCTTCGAGTTTCGCTGTACTACTTTAACTTTAATAGATTCCCAACCAAATTTCTCTATTTACGAACGTACTGCATCAATCGATTCAGCGTCTTTAAAAACCCTTTTACCCGTATTTTCAAGGGTTTTTGTCGACAAAATTTTTTACTTAACACAGTGACAAAGCAAATACTATGGTTTAAATTTTGCTAAAATTCTTAATTAGGTTATGCGTGATAAATTTAGTGTAGAACCATCAGATCAAACATGTTTAATAGGAAAATAAAGCCTTAATGCCAAATCTCTTTATAATTCCCATCAAAATTGACGTCCTTGAAGTTTCGCTTTACTACTTCAACTTTAATAGATTTCCAACCAAATTTCTCTATTTACGAACAAACTGCATCAATCGATTTAGCGTCTTTAAAAACCCTTTTACTCACAATTTCAGGTGTTTTGGACGACAAAAATTTTTTACTTAACACAGTACAAAGCAAATACTATGGTTTAAATTTTGCTAAAATTAATTAGGTTATGCGTGATAGATTTAGTGTAGAACCATTAGATCAAACATGTTTAATAGGAAAATAAAGCTATAATGCCAAATCTCTTCATAATTCCCATCAAAATTGACGTCCTTCGAGTTTCGCTGTACTACTTCAACTTCAATAGATTTCCAACCAAATTTCCCTATTTACGAACATACTGCATCAATCGATTCAGCGTCTGTAAAAACCCTTTTACCCATAATTTCAAGTGCATTGGACGACAAAAATTTTTTACTTAACACAGTGACAAAGCAAATACTATGGTTTAAATTTTGCTAAAATTCTTAATTAGGTTATGCGTTATGAATATAGTGTAGAACCATTAGATCTCGCATTAGATCAAACATGTTTGATAGGAAAATAAAGCTATAATGCCAAATCTCTTCATAATTCCCATCAAAATTGACTTCCTTCGAGTTTCGCTGTACTACTTCAACTTCAATAGATTCCCAACCAAATTTCTCTATTTACGAACAAACTGCATCAATCGATTCAGCGTCTTTAAAAACCCTTTTACTCATAATTTCAGGTGTTTTGGACGACAAAAATTTTTTACTTAACACAGTACAAAGCAAATACTATGGTTTAAATTTTGCTAAAATTCTTAATTAGGTTATGCGTGATAGATTTAGTGTAGAACCATTAGATCAAACATGTTTAATAGGAAAATAAAGCTATAATGCCAAATCTCTTTATAATTCCCATCAAAATTGACGTCCTTGAAGTTTCGCTTTACTACTTCAACTTCAATAGATTCCCAACCAAATTTCTCTATTTACGAACAAACTGCATCAATCGATTTAGCGTCTTTAAAAACCCTTTTACTCATAATTTCAGGTGTTTTGGACGACAAAAATTTTTTACTTAACACAGTACAAAGCAAATACTATGGTTTAAATTTTGCTAAAATTCTTAATTAGGTTATGCGTGATAGATTTAGTGTAGAACCATTAGATCAAACATGTTTAATAGGAAAATAAAGCTATAATGCCAAATCTCTTTATAATTCCCATCAAAATTGACGTCCTTCGAGTTTCGCTGTACTACTTCAACTTCAATAGATTCCCAACCAAGTTTCTCTATTTACGAACATACTGCATCAATCGATTCAGCGTCTGTAAAAACCCTTTTACCCATAATTTTAAGTGCATTGGACGACAAAAATTTTTTACTTAACACAGTGACAAAGCAAATACTATGGTTTAAATTTTGCTAAAATTCTTAATTAGGTTATGCGTTATGAATATAGTGTAGAACCATTAGATCTCGCATAAGATCAAACATGTTTGATAGGAAAATAAAGCTATAATGCCAAATCTCTTTATAATTCCCATCAAAATTAACGTCCTTCGAGTTTCGCTGTACTACTTCAAATTCAATAGATTCCCAACCAAATTTCTCTATTTACGAACATACTGCATCAATCGATTCAGCGTCTTTAAAAACCCTTTTACCCGTATTTTCAAGGGTTTTTGACGACAAAAATTTTTTACTTAACACAGTGACAAAGCAAATACTATGGTTTAAATTTTGCTAAAATTCTTAATTAGGTTATGCGTGATAAATTTAGTGTAGAACCATCAGATCAAACATGTTTAATAGGAAAATAAAGCCTTAATGCCAAATCTCTTTATAATTCCCATCAAAATTGACGTCCTTGAAGTTTCGCTTTACTACTTCAACTTCAATAGATTCCCAACCAAATTTCTCTATTTACGAACAAACTGCATCAATCGATTTAGCGTCTTTAAAAACCCTTTTACTCATAATTTCAGGTGTTTTGGACGACAAAAATTTTTACTTAACACAGTACAAAGCAAATACTATGGTTTAAATTTTGCTAAAATTCTTAATTAGGTTATGCGTGATAGATTTAGTGTAGAACCATTAGATCAAACATGTTTAATAGGAAAATAAAGCTATAATGCCAAATCTCTTCATAATTCCCATCAAAATTGACGTCCTTCGAGTTTCGCTGTACTACTTCAACTTCAATGGATTCCCAACCAAATTTCTCTATTTACGAACATACTGCATCAATCGATTCAGCGTCTGTAAAAACCCTTTTACCCATAATTTCAAGTGCATTGGACGACAAAAATTTTTTACTTAACACAGTGACAAAGCAAATACTATGGTTTAAATTTTGCTAAAATTCTTAATTAGGTTATGCGTTATGAATATAGTGTAGAACCATTAGATCTCGCATTAGATCAAACATGTTTGATAGGAAAATAAAGCTATAATGCCAAATCTTTTCATAATTCCCATCAAAATTGACTTCCTTCGAGTTTCGCTGTACTACTTTAACTTCAATAGATTCCCAACCAAATTTCTCTATTTACGAACAAACTGCATCAATCGATTTAGCGTCTTCAAAAACCCTTTTACTCACAATTTCAGGTGTTTTGGACGACAAAAATTTTTTACTTAACACAGTACAAAGCAAATACTATGGTTTAAATTTTGCTAAAATTCTTAATTAGGTTATGCGTGATAGATTTAGTGTAGAACCATTAAATCAAACATGTTTAATAGGAAAATAAAGCTATAATGCCAAATCTCTTTATAATTCCCATCAAAATTGACGTCCTTGAAGTTTCGCTTTACTACTTCAACTTCAATAGATTCCCAACCAAATTTCTCTATTTACGAACGTACTGCATCAATCGATTCAGCGTCTTTAAAAACCCTTTTACCCGTATTTTCAAGTGTTTTTGACGACAAAAATTTTTTACTTAACACAGTGACAAAGCAAATACTATGGTTTAAATTTTGCTAAAATTCTTAATTAGGTTATGCGTGATAAATTTAGTGTAGAACCATCAGATCAAACATGTTTAATAGGAAAATAAAGCTATAATGCCAAATCTCTTTATAATTCCCATCAAAATTGACGTCCTTCGAGTTTCGCTGTACTACTTCAACTTCAATAGATTCCCAACCAAATTTCTCTATTTACGAACATACTGCATCAATCGATTCAGCGTCTGTAAAAACCCTTTTACCCGTATTTTCAAGTGTTTTTGACGACAAAAATTTTTTACTTAACACAGTGACAAAGCAAATACTATGGTTTAATTTTGCTAAAATTCTTAATTAGGTTATGCGTGATAAATTTAGTGTAGAACCATCAGATCAAACATGTTTAATAGGAAAATAAAGCCTTAATGCCAAATCTCTTTATAATTCCCATCAAAATTGACGTCCTTGAAGTTTCGCTTTACTACTTCAACTTTAATAGATTCCCAACCAAATTTCTCTATTTACGAACAAACTGCATCAATCGATTTAGCGTCTTTAAAAACCCTTTTACTCATAATTTCAGGTGTTTTGGACGACAATAATTTTTACTTAACACAGTACAAAGCAAATACTATGGTTTAAATTTTGCTAAAATTCTTAATTAGGTTATGCGTAATAGATTTAGTGTAGAACCATTAGATCAAACATGTTTAATAGGAAAATAAAGCTATAATGCCAAATCTCTTCATAATTCCCATCAAAATTGACGTCCTTCGAGTTTCGCTGTACTACTTCAACTTCAATAGATTCCCAACCAAATTTCTCTATTTACGAACATACTGCATCAATCGATTCAGCGTCTGTAAAAACCCTTTTACCCATAATTTCAAGTGCATTGGACGACAAAAATTTTTTACTTAACACAGTGACAAAGCAAATACTATGGTTTAAATTTTGCTAAAATTCTTAATTAGGTTATGCGTTATGAATATAGTGTAGAACCATTAGATCTCGCATTAGATCAAACATGTTTGATAGGAAAATAAAGCTATAATGCCAAATCTTTTCATAATTCCCATCAAAATTGACTTCCTTCGAGTTTCGCTGTACTACTTCAACTTCAATAGATTCCCAACCAAATTTCTCTATTTACGAACAAACTGCATCAATCGATTCAGCGTCTTTAAAAACCCTTTTACTCATAATTTCAGGTGTTTTGGACGACAAAAATTTTTTACTTAACACAGTACAAAGCAAATACTATGGTTTAAATTTTGCTAAAATTCTTAATTAGGTTATGCGTGATAGATTTAGTGTAGAACCATTAGATCAAACATGTTTAATAGGAAAATAAAGCTATAATGCCAAATCTCTTTATAATTCCCATCAAAATTGACGTCCTTGAAGTTTCGCTTTACTACTTTAACTTCAATAGATTCCCAACCAAATTTCTCTATTTACGAACAAACTGCATCAATCGATTCAGCGTCTTTAAAAACCCTTTTACTCATAATTTCAGGTGTTTTGGACGACAAAAATTTTTTACTTAACACAGTACAAAGCAAATACTATGGTTTAAATTTTGCTAAAATTCTTAATTAGGTTATGCGTGATAGATTTAGTGTAGAACCATTAGATCAAACATGTTTAATAGGAAAATAAAGCTATAATGCCAAATCTCTTTATAATTCCCATCAAAATTGACGTCCTTCGAGTTTCGCTGTACTACTTCAACTTCAATAGATTCCCAACCAAGTTTCTCTATTTACGAACATACTGCATCAATCGATTCAGCGTCTGTAAAAACCCTTTTACCCATAATTTTAAGTGCATTGGACGACAAAAATTTTTTACTTAACACAGTGACAAACAAATACTATGGTTTAAATTTTGCTAAAATTCTTAATTAGGTTATGCGTTATGAATATAGTGTAGAACCATTAGATCTCGCATAAGATCAAACATGTTTGATAGGAAAATAAAGCTATAATGCCAAATCTCTTTATAATTCCCATCAAAATTAACGTCCTTCGAGTTTCGCTGTACTACTTCAAATTCAATAGATTCCCAACCAAATTTCTCTATTTACGAACGTACTGCATCAATCGATTCAGCGTCTTTAAAAACCCTTTTACCCGTATTTTCAAGGGCTTTTGACGACAAAAATTTTTTACTTAACACAGTGACAAAGCAAATACTATGGTTTAAATTTTGCTTAAATTCTTAATTAGGTTATGCGTGATAAATTTAGTGTAGAACCATCAGATCAAACATGTTTAATAGGAAAATAAAGCCTTAATGCCAAATCTCTTTATAATTCCCATTAAAATTGACGTCCTTGAAGTTTCGCTTTACTACTTCAACTTTAATAGATTCCCAACCAAATTTCTCTATTTACGAACAAACTGCATCAATCGATTCAGCGTCTTTAAAAACCCTTTTACTCATAATTTCAGGTGTTTTGGACGACAAAAATTTTTTACTTAACACAGTACAAAGCAAATACTATGGTTTAAATTTTGCTAAAATTCTTAATTAGGTTATGCGTGATAGATTTAGTGTAGAACCATTAGATCAAACATGTTTAATAGGAAAATAAAGCTATAATGCCAAATCTCTTCATAATTCCCATCAAAATTGACGTCCTTCGAGTTTCGCTGTACTACTTCAACTTCAATAGATTCCCAACCAAATTTCTCTATTTACGAACATACTGCATCAATCGATTCAGCGTCTGTAAAAACCCTTTTACCCATAATTTCAAGTGCATTGGACGACAAAAATTTTTTACTTAACACAGTGACAAAGCAAATACTATGGTTTAAATTTTGCTAAAATTCTTAATTAGGTTATGCGTTATGAATATAGTGTAGAACCATTAGATCTCGCATTAGATCAAACATGTTTGATAGGAAAATAAAGCTATAATGCCAAATCTTTTCATAATTCCCATCAAAATTGACTTCCTTCGAGTTTCGCTGTACTACTTCAACTTCAATAGATTCCCAACCAAATTTCTCTATTTACGAACAAACTGCATCAATCGATTTAGCGTCTTTAAAAACCCTTTTACTCATAATTTCAGGTGTTTTGGACGACAAAAATTTTTTACTTAACACAGTACAAAGCAAATACTATGGTTTAAATTTTGCTAAAATTCTTAATTAGGTTATGCGTGATAGATTTAGTGTAGAACCATTAAATCAAACATGTTTAATAGGAAAATAAAGCTATAATGCCAAATCTCTTTATAATTCCCATCAAAATTGACGTCCTTGAAGTTTCGCTTTACTACTTCAACTTCAATAGATTCCCAACCAAATTTCTCTATTTACGAACAAACTGCATCAATCGATTTAGCGTCTTTAAAAACCCTTTTACTCATAATTTCAGGTGTTTTGGACGACAAAAATTTTTACTTAACACAGTACAAAGCAAATACTATGGTTTAAATTTTGCTAAAATTCTTAATTAGGTTATGCGTGATAGATTTAGTGTAGAACCATTAGATCAAACATGTTTAATAGGAAAATAAAGCTATAATGCCAAATCTCTTTATAATTACCATCAAAATTGACGTCCTTCGAGTTTCGCTGTACTACTTCAACTTCAATAGATTCCCAACCAAATTTCTCTATTTACGAACATACTGCATCAATCGATTCAGCGTCTGTAAAAACCCTTTTACCCATAATTTTAAGTGCATTGGACGAAAAAAATTTTTTACTTAACACAGTGACAAAGCAAATACTATGGTTTAAATTTTGCTAAAATTCTTAATTAGGTTATGCGTTATGAATATAGTGTAGAACCATTAGATCTCGCATTAGATCAAACATGTTTGATAGGAAAATAAAGCTATAATGCCAAATCTCTTTATAATTCCCATCAAAATTAACGTCCTTCGAGTTTCGCTGTACTACTTCAAATTCAATAGATTCCCAACCAAATTTCTCTATTTACGAACGTACTGCATCAATCGATTCAGCGTCTTTAAAAACCCTTTTACCCATATTTTCAAGTGTTTTTGACGACAAAAATTTTTTTTTTTTTTATTTTTAATTAGTCGCATCAACCATGTGGGTTATTAGCGACTTGGTGCATTTACAGTTTATGAATTAATTGTATTTCGGTCAAGTACTTAACTAAAGAGTTTACTTTGCAGTCATTTCCTAATAAAATTTCAATTTTCCGGGGTAGATTGTTGTTTTGTCTCTGTTGTTAATACTTAGGACAGTCAATTAGAAAATGTTTTACTGTTAAGTCACATCTGCACAGATCACATTTAGGTGTTTCCATTTTCGCGAACAGATGCTGGTGGGTTAGTCTAGTGTGACCTATTCTTAGTCGAGTTAGCAGAACTTGATGTGGGCGCTTTGTAGGTATTGTCTTCCACGGTTTTACGTCGGGTTTTATTTCGCGTAGCTTTTCTTTGGATTCTCGCCACTGGCACTGCCACGCACCGTACACTTTTTCCTTGACGTAGGCTTTTATGTCACTAACCGTCGTTTCTTGCACTAATTTTGCACTTTCACTTTCGATGGCCTCTTTTGCTTGCCGGTCTGCCTCTTCGTTTCCTAGGATTCCGATGTGGGATGGTATCCACATAAATTGTACCTCTTTGCCAGTGGTGTGTAGTTCATCTAGGGTTGCTTTTATGGAGAGCGAAATAGGATGACTATCATAAATTTTTTGGATGGACTCAAGTGAACTGAGGGAATCTGTTATTATTAAGAATTTGGGGAAGTTTAAGCTTTTCGCGTATGCTACAGCTTGTAATAGTGCATACATTTCTCCCGTGTATACAGTGCTGAGGGGTGAAAGTTTGAAAGTTAATTTATTGTCAGGAGTAATAACTGCAGCTCCGACGCCGTTTGAAGTTTTGGAGGCATCAGTATATATTTGATAATATTCTTGGTACTGATTTAGTAGGGCGTGGAAAGCCTGTTTTATGACGCAAATGGGAGTTTCGTTTTTTTTGTGAATAATCAGGGATTTATCTATGGAAGGATGTTTGAATAACCATGGTGGTGATATGTCTCTATTTTTGTATGTTGGGGGATTTTCGATGTGGAAGTCTGAGGAATATTTCCGTACTCTTTCATAGAAAGGAGGGTCTGATCTTTTTTGTTGCTGGAATAGGTTGGAGTATTTACTAGTGTGTACATTTCCGTATGTTGGATGTTCAACTTTCCCTAGGATAGAAGTGGAATATGTTAGTGTTAACATCTGTCTTCTATGTGATAGTGACGGTTCTCCTAATTCAGCATACAAGCTTTCAACTGGCGAGGTTCGGAACGCACCTGATATAATTCTCAAAGCATTATTGTGAATGGTGTCCAGGTTTTTTAAGATGTATCTTTTGGTGGAGGCGTACACAATGGACCCATAATCTATTTTGGATCTTATAAGATTTTTGTACAAAAGATGTAATGTCTTCTGGTCTGAGCCCCAGTTTCTGTTTGCAAGCACTTTTAGAATATTTATACCATTTTGACAGGAGAGTACTAGAGTTTTTATGTGTTCGTTCCAGTTTAGTTTGGAATCAAAAATCATGCCTAAAAATTTTGCATTGTCGACAAATTTTAGTTGTTGATCGTGGAGACTGAGATTGGGTGTTTGATCAATAGCAGTTTTAGAAAAAAGTAGGCATTTTGTTTTTGAGGGAGAGAAGCGGAAGCCAGACTCTTTCGACCAAAGCTCAAAATTTATTAGTTGGTTTTGCATTAGTTCCTGCATTGTTTCGATGTTTCGGCTCTTGATATATATCACTAAGTCATCGGCGAAAACTCTGATTTTTATTGGCTTAACTATATTTTTAGAGATGCCATTGATTGCTACAAGGAATAGGGTAGGGCTAATTACTGAACCTTGAGGAGTACCGTTTTGCTGTATTTCTTCGGTTGAGGTTATACCATTTACCCTAACTCTGAACGTTCTTTTGTAGAGGAAATTTTTTATAAATGCCAACATATTACCATCTATATCCCACTGTTTTAATGTGTTTAGTATATTGGATCTGCAAGCGGTATCGAAGGCTTTATTTATGTCAAAAAATATTGCTAGACATTTCTGTTTATTCGCGAAGGCTTCATGTATATCACTTTCTAGATCAATTATGTTGTCAATTGTACTTCTCTGTTTTCTAAAGCCACTTTGTTCTGGAATTATTAATTTCCGGTGTTCTAGTTCCCATAATAGTCGGTTGTTAACAACTTTTTCCATGAGTTTACACAAGGTGCATGTTAGTGCAATGGGCCTGTATGATTCTACAAGTGTTTTCTTTTTTCCTGGTTTTAAAATCGGTACTAAAGTTGCCTGGGTCCACTGTTCTGGAAATACGTGAGTTTGCCAAATTTCATTGAGTATTTGAAGCAGTATTTTCCTACCGGAGTCCGCCAAGTGTTGCAGAAAGGAAATGTGTATGTTATCAGGGCCTGGGCTTGAATCTTTGAAACTATTTAATGCTTCATCTACTTCCGCTAAAGAAAGTGGTTTGTTGTAACCTGATTGATTGGTGTGGTCTATTAAAAGTTCTTCTGAAACTATTCTATTTCTTAAGAAGTCGTCCTCAAAATTTGAGTTACTTGAGTATTGTTTGTAAGTGTTCGCCATTATAGCTGCTATTTCGTCTGGATTTGAGGTTATTATCCCATCCTGTTGAATAGTGTTAATTTTCTGATAAGTTTTGGCACCCGATATGGATCTGATTTTTTTCCAAACTGTAGAAATATTTTCCGAGTTGCTTATACTTTGTACGAAGTTTACCCAGGAGGCTTTCCGACTTTTTTTAAAGACAAATCTTGTTTTAGCCCTGAGTTCTTTAAATTGAGCTAGATTTTCAGCAGTTTTGTGCCTTTTGTATCGATTAAAGGCATGTTTGCTTGCCTTTAGAGCTTCGTGACATTCTTTGTTCCACCACGGGACTGGTGTGTGATGTTTAATGTTGCTTGTTAATCGTACTGCCTGTTTAGCAGCAGAGAGGATAAGGTTGTTAAGTTTTGATATGGACTGATCTATGTTTTCCTCGTAGGTAAAATTAGTTAATGTTGTTTCAGTGATGTTTGTATATTTTTCCCAGTTGGCTTCTTGGAGTATCCATTTCTGTAATGGTTTTGTTTCGGTACAAGTATATCTGTTGTCTAATATGCATATTGGAAAGTGATCACTATCATATAAGTGAGGTACAACTTCCCATGTTAAGTGGGGCAGTAGTGAGGAATTGCAGAGCGTTAGGTCGATGGCGGACATTGTACCATTGTGTGAGTTGAATCTGGTTTTCGTCCCGTCGTTAAGGAGAGTGAGATTTAAGTCCTTTATAGCTTCTTCTATCACATTTCCTCTCGCATCCTTTGTTTCGGAGCCCCATATGAAGTTATGTCCGTTGAAGTCTCCAGTTATCAGCCGAGAATTTGGTATTTGAGATATCAGATCTATCAAGTCTTCTTTTTGTAGAGTAGTATCGGATGGAATGTATATGTTGCAAATATTTATTTTTGTGGGAAAATGTACGGCAACTGCAACTGCTTCGAGATTTGTATGGATAGGAATTTCATTTGCTTGAAAATTTGTTCCTACATATATTGCTACTCCTCCCCAACTTTTCACCCCAATTCGGTTTTTGTAGAACCCGGTAAATTTTTTAGTTTATGTATGTTGTTATTTTTGAAGTTTTGAAGTGCGTTTCTTGTAGGCATAAAACACTTGGGTCGTATTTGGTTATAAGAGTTTTTAGCATCTCTAAGTGAAGGTAGTATCCGTTAAGGTTCCATTGTAATACAGCCATTGTTTTAAATTTAACAGGTGTCTGAGGAGTCACTTATGGGCTCCTGATCTATAGGACCTTCTGAAGTATATCTTTCTAGCCGTTTTCTGATTTTAGTAAGTTGAGTTTTCAATGACTTTCCTTGGAGTTTTGAGTAAATCGTCTTTATGTTTTCAATTAAGCCTTCATAGTCCGTCGTGTAGTTTCGGATTAGGTTAATAGGATCTGGGTTGCCTTTTATGTTAGTTAATAAATCTGCTAACTGTTCAAAATTGACAACGAAATTTTCCTGATTGTTTTGAATAAGTTCTTTAACGGGTTGAAGTTTTTCCAGTGTGTTTTTTTCTGTTTTATGTTTCTTTGGTGGATCAGGTGTTTTGAAAGATGGTTTATTGGGTTCAGTTTCTAGTATTGGGCTTGAAGCTTGAGATAGTGTTCTTTTATTGCTATTTTGTGAACTCTCCGTAGGGGTTTCCATGCTATTTTCGGTTGGAGTTGAAATAATTTGCGATAAAGCAGTGACAGTTTCGATGATGTTGGTGTTTGTAGTGGGAGTTTGCAAGACTGAGATTTCTTGTTCTTTTGACTGTGTCGGGGTTACATTTTCAGCCGCTGTGTTTTGGGTTGGGTGAGTTATCTCATGGGTAGGGGAAATGTTTGTTTCAGACAAATTTTGAGAGTGATTGATTTGTTCAGATTGAGGTAGGTTTAGGTTTACCCTATTGGGGCATTTTGAAGCTAAATGACCAGTTTGCTTACATTTGTAACAAACCTGTCCATCCAATGTGAGGAATATGCGATAAGACGTGTCGTTCTCTTGGACAAGTATACTTTCTGGTATTTCGAGGTTGTTGAGAGGAGTTATGAAAACTTGGCGCCGAAAGCTGAGTATGTGACTGTACTCTGGTTTTGTGGTTCCGATTCTTAAGGACAAAATAGGAGAAATAGTTGTTACGCCTAAGTTTTGCAAAGCTGCAATTAGTACTTGATTCGAGATTGATGGACAAACATTTGAAAGAACAAGTCTTTCAGCAGGGGTAATTAGCCTACGTGCTGAAATTTTCGTGCCATGAATGGCAAATTCGCCTCTACAACTGTTGAAGAATGAGTCTACAATTGTCTTTGATGATAGATACACACATATTCTATTATTGGACATCCGAGAGGCGTAGATGATATTTTTTGGGTTGACAATATCTCCGATTTGATATAAGTAGTCTTCTAACTTGGGTCCATTTAACGAATTGAATATAATGGCTTGCTCTTTTAAAGGTGGTAGAGGTTCTGCATTTTTTGTTAAAGCGGTGGAATATGACATTTGGTTAGTAGGTGAAGAAATATTTTCAGTTTGCGACGTGCTAGGTATTTCCATTGTAGTAGTTCATTTATTGTCCTAAGTGCGGTCCTGCCTTTTTATCGACAGGACAAAAAGTAGTCTACTAATCTCTGGTTTTGAACGATATTGATATCGAAGGTGTTCGAATTTCGAACATTCTGTTGTACCCGATCGGGTCGCCTTCTCTAAAAAATGTGACAGTGACAGATAGTGACAGAATTATAAAATGATGATAACCACGTCGTGTAATATTATATTATAAAAAATTGTATAATATATTGTATTTTTTGGCAATTGTTGCCCAGAAATTGTGTATGTATCCCGAAATTTGATATTTAGTACATAATAAATGTTATTTATGCTGTTTACCATTTCAATTAATGAAATCCATCAGAAAAGGTAATAAGAAAAAATAAAGGTAAAAACATTGAAAGAATTCGCGTCAATGGAGACGATCCTCAGTTAAAAGGCAACGCTCTCCAGAAGGTATGGAATTTTAACTGTATTTTGTAGTTTTACTCTGTTTTTGATAATATATTGGTGACTTACGTGTATTTTGATAATTCACTAAGTGTCAAATAGAGGTTGCACAAGTTTTAAGATTTTTCACAAACGGTATCTATAACTTTTTGCTTGTTTTTCGGAGCTGATCGAACACAGGTATTTGCCGTGTCTGTCAGGTCCGTACTCTCAAAAATTTTTTCACTTAACACAGTGATAAAGCAAATACTATGGTTTAAATTTTACTAAAATTCTTAATTAGCTTATGCGTGATAAATTTAGTGTAGAACCATTAGATCAAACATGTTTAATAGGAAAATAAAGCTATAATGCCAAATCTCTTCATAATTCCCATCAAAATTGACTTCCTTCGAGTTTCGCTGTACTACTTCAACTTCAATAGATTCCCAACCAAATTTCTCTATTTACGAACAAACTGCATCAATCGATTCAGCGTCTTTAAAAACCCTTTTACTCATAATTTCAAGTGTTTTGGACGACAAAAATATTTACTTAACACAGTGACAAAGCAAAGTTTAAATTTTGCTAAAATTCTTAATTAGGTTATGCGTTATGAATATAGTGTAGAACCATTAGATCTCGCATTAGATCAAACATGTTTGATAGGAAAATAAAGCTATAATGCCAAATCTCTTTATAATTCCCATCAAAATTAACGTCCTTCGAGTTTCGCTGTACTACTTTAACTTCAATAGATTCCCAACCAAATTTCTCTATTTACGAACGTACTGCATCAATCGATTCAGCGTCTTTAAAAACCCTTTTACCCATATTTTCAAGTGTTTTTGACGACAAAAATTTTTTACTTAACACAGTGATAAAGCAAATACTATGGTTTAAATTTTACTAAAATTCTTAATTAGCTTATGCGTGATAAATTTAGTGTAGAACCATTAGATCAAACATGTTTAATAGAAAAATAAAGCTATAATGCCAAATCTCTTCATAATTCCCATCAAAATTGACTTCCTTCGAGTTTCGCTGTACTACTTCAACTTCAATAGATTCCCAACCAAATTTCTCTATTTACGAACAAACTGCATTAATCGATTCAGCGTCTTTAAAAACACTTTTACTTATAATTTCAAGTGTTTTTGACCACAAAAATTTTTTACTTAACACAGTGACAAAGCAAATACTATGGTTTAAATTTTGCTAAAATTCTTAATTAGGTTATGCGTGATAAATTTAGTGTAAAACCATTAGATCAAACATGTTTAATAGAAAAATAAAGCTATAATGCCAAATCTCTTCATAATTCCCATCAAAATTGACTTCCTTCGAGTTTCGCTGTACTACTTCAACTTCAATAGATTCCCAACCAAATTTCTCTATTTACGAACATACTGCATCAATCGATTCAGCGTCTGTAAAAACCCTTTTACCCATAATTTCAAGTGCTTTGGACGACAAAATTTTTTACTTAAAAAAGTGACAAAGCAAATACTATGGTTTAAATTTTGCTAAAATTCTTAATTAGGTTATGCGTGATAAATTTAGTGTAGAACCATTAGATCAAACATGTTTAATAGGAAAATAAAGCTATAATGCCAAATCTCTTCATAATTCCCATCAAAATTGACGTCCTTCGAGTTTCGCTGTACTACTTCAACTTCAATAGATTCCCAACCAAATTTCTCTATTTACGAATAAACTGCATTAATCGATTCAGCGTCTTTAAAAACACTTTTACTTATAACTTCAAGTGTTTTTGACCAAAAAAATTTTTTACTTAACACAGTGACAAAGCAAATACTATGGTTTAAATTTTGCTAAAATTCTTGATTAGGTTATGCGTGATAAATTTAGTGTAGAACCATCAGATCAAACATGTTTAATAGGAAAATAAAGCTATAATGCCAAATCTCTTCATAATTCCCATCAAAATTGACTTCCTTCGAGTTTCGCTGTACTACTTCAACTTCAATGATTCCCAACCAAATTTCTCTATTTACGAATAAACTGCATTAATCGATTCAGCGTCTTTAAAAACACTTTTACTTATAATTTCAAGTGTTTTTGACCACAAAATTTTTTTACTTAACACAGTGACAAAACAAATACTATGGTTTAAATTTTGCTAAAATTCTTAATTAGGTTATGCGTGATAAATTTAATGTAGAACCATCAGATCAAACATGTTTAATAGGAAAATAAAGCTATAATGCCAAATCTCTTTTTAATTCCCATCAAAATTGACGTCCTTGAAGTTTCGCTTTACTACTTCAACTTCAATAGATTCCCAACCAAATTTCTCTATTTACGAACAAACTGCATCAATCGATTCAGCGTCTTTAAAAACCCTTTTACTCATAATTTCAGGTGTTTTGGACGACAGAAATTTTTTACTTAACACAGTGACAAAGCAAATACCATGGTTTAAATTTTGCTAAAATTCTTAATTAGGTTATGCGTGATAAATTTAGTGTAGAACCATCAGATCAAACATGTTTAATAGGAAAATAAAGCTATAATGCCAAATCTCTTCATAATTCCCATCAAAATTGACGTCCTTCGAATTTCGCTGTACTACTTCAACTTCAATAGATTCCCAACCAAATTTCTCTATTTACGAATAAACTGCATTAATCGATTCAGCGTCTTTAAAAACACTTTTACTTATAATTTCAAGTGTTTTTGACCACAAAAATTTTTTACTTAACACAGTGACAAAGCAAATACTATGGTTTAAATTTTGCTAAAATTCTTAATTAGGTTATGCGTGATAAATTTAGTGTAGAACCATTGGATCAAACATGTTTAATAGGAAAATAAAGATATAATGCCAAATCTCTTCATAATTCCCATCAAAATTGACGTCCTTCGAGTTTCGCTGTACTACTTCAAATTCAATAGATTCCCAACCAAATTTCTCTATTTACGAACGTACTGCATCAATCGATTCAGCGTCTTTAAAAACCCTTTTACCCGTATTTTCAAGTGTTTTTGACGACAAAAATTTTTTACTTAACACAGTGACAAAGCAAATACTATGGTTTAAATTTTGCTAAAATTCTTAATTAGGTTATGCGTGGTAAATTTAGTGTAGAACCATTAGATCAAAAATGTTTAATAGGAAAATAAAGCTATAATGCCAAATCTCTTTATAATTCCCATCAAAATTGACGTCTTTTGAGTTTCGCTGTACTACTTCAACTTCAATAGATACCCAACCAAATTTCTCTATTTACGAACGTACTGCATCAATCGATTCAGCGTCTTTAAAAACCCTTTTACCCATATTTTCAAGTGTTTTTGACGATAAAAATTTTTTACTTAACACAGTGATAAAGCAAATACTATGGTTTAAATTTTACTAAAATTCTTAATTAGCTTATGCGTGATAAATTTAGTGTAGAACCATCAGATCAAACATGTTTAATAGAAAAATAAAGCTATAATGCCAAATCTCTTTATAATTCCCATCAAAATTGACTTCCTTCGAGTTTTGCTGTACTACTTCAACTTCAATAGATTCCCAACCAAATTTCTCTATTTACGAACATACTGCATCAATCGATTCAGCGTCTGTAAAAACCCTTTTACCCATAATTTCAAGTGCTTTGGACGACAAAAATTTTTTACTTAACACAGTGACAAAGCAAATACTATGGTTTAAATTTTGCTAAAATTCTTAATTAGGTTATGCGTGATAAATTTAGTGTAGAACCATCAGATCAAACATGTTTAATAGGAAAATAAAGCTATAATGCCAAATCTCTTTATAATTCCCATCAAAATTGACGTCTTTCGAGTTTCGCTGTACTACTTCAACTTCAATAGATACCCAACCAAATTTCTCTATTTACGAACGTACTGCATCAATCGATTCAGCGTCTTTAAAAACCCTTTTACCCATATTTTCAAGTGTTTTTGACGATAAAAATTTTTTACTTAACACAGTGATAAAGCAAATACTATGGTTTAAATTTTACTAAAATTCTTAATTAGCTTATGCGTGATAAATTTAGTGTAGAACCATCAGATCAAACATGTTTAATAGGAAAATAAAGCTATAATGCCAAATCTCTTCATAATTCCCATCAAAATTGACTTCCTTCGAGTTTCGCTGTACTACTTCAACTTCAATAGATTCCCAACCAAATTTCTCTATTTACGAACAAACTGCATTAATCGATTCAGCGTCTTTAAAAACACTTTTACTTATAATTTCAAAGGTTTTTGACCACAAAAATTTTTTACTTAACACAGTGACAAAGCAATTACTATGGTTTAAATTTTGCTAAAATTCTTAATTAGGTTATGCGTGATAAATTTAGTGTAGAACCATTGGATCAAACATGTTTAATAGGAAAATAAAGCTATAATGCCAAATCTCTTTATAATTCCCATCAAAATTGACGTCCTTCAAGTTTCGCTGTACTATTTCAACTTCAATAGATTCCCAACCAAATTTCTCTATTTACGAACATACTGCATCAATCGATTCAGCGTCTGTAAAAACCCTTTTCCCATAATTTCAAGTGCTTTGGACGACAAAAATTTTTTACTTAACACAGTGACAAAGCAAATACTATGGTTTAAATTTTGCTAAAATTCTTAATTAGGTTATGCGTTATAAATATAGTGTAGAACCATTAGATCTCGCATTAGATCAAACATGTTTGATAGGAAAATAAAGCTATAATGCCAAATCTCTTTATAATTCCCATCAAAATTGACGTCCTTCGAGTTTCGCTGTACTACTTCAACTTCAATAGATTCCCAACCAAATTTCTCTATTTACGAACGTACTGCATCAATCGATTCAGCGTCTTTAAAAACCCTTTTACCCATATTTTCAAGTGTTTTTGACGATAAAAATTTTTTACTTAACACAGTGATAAAGCAAATACTATGGTTTAAATTTTACTAAAATTCTTAATTAGCTTATGCGTGATAAATTTAGTGTAGAACCATCAGATCAAACATGTTTAATAGGAAAATAAAGCTATAATGCCAAATCTCTTCATAATTCCCATCAAAATTGACTTCCTTCGAGTTTTGCTGTACTACTTCAACTTCAATAGATTCCCAACCAAATTTCTCTATTTACGAATAAACTGCATTAAACGATTCAGCGTCTTTAAAAACACTTTTACTTATTATTTCAAGTGTTTTTGACCACAAAAATTTTTTACTTAACACAGTGACAAAGCAAATACTATGGTTTAAATTTTGCTAAAATTCTTAATTAGGTTATGCGTGATAAATTTAGTGTAGAACCATCAGATCAAACATGTTTAATAGGAAAATAAAGCTATAATGCCAAATCTCTTTATAATTCCCATCAAAATTGACGTCCTTGAAGTTTCGCTTTACTACTTCAACTTCAATAGATTCCCAACCAAATTTCTCTATTTACGAATAAACTGCATTAAACGATTCAGCGTCTTTAAAAACACTTTTACTTATAATTTCAAGTGTTTTTGACCACAAAAATTTTTTACTTAACACAGTGACAAAGCAAATACTATGGTTTAAATTTTGCTAAAATTCTTAATTAGGTTATGCGTGATAAATTTAGTGTAGAACCATCAGATCAAACATGTTTAATAGGAAAATAAAGCTATAATGCCAAATCTCTTTATAATTCCCATCAAAATTGACGTCCTTGAAGTTTCGCTTTACTACTTCAACTTCAATAGATTCCCAACCAAATTTCTCTATTTACGAATAAACTGCATTAATCGATTCAGCGTCTTTAAAAACACTTTTACTTATAATTTCAGGTGTTTTGGACGACAAAAATTTTTTACTTAACACAGTACAAAGCAAATACTATGGTTTAAATTTTGCTAAAATTCTTAATTAGGTTATGCGTGATAGATTTAGTGTAGAACCATTAGATCAAACATGTTTAATAGGAAAATAAAGCTATAATGCCAAATCTCTTCATAATTCCCATCAAAATTGACGTCCTTCGAGTTTCGCTGTACTACTTCAACTTCAATAGATTCCCAACCAAATTTCTCTATTTACGAACATACTGCATCAATCGATTCAGCGTCTGTAAAAACCCTTTAACCCATAATTTCAAGTGCTTTGGACGACAAAAATTTTTTACTTAACACAGTGACAAAGCAAATACTATGGTTTAAATTTTGCTAAAATTCTTAATTAGGTTATGCGTTATAAATATAGTGTAGAACCATTAGATCTCGCATTAGATCAAACATGTTTGATAGGAAAATAAAGCTATAATGCCAAATCTCTTTATAATTCCCATCAAAATTGACGTCCTTCGAGTTTCGCTGTACTACTTCAACTTCAATAGATTCCCAACCAAATTTCTCTATTTACGAACGTACTGCATCAATCTATTCAGCGTCTTTAAAAACACTTTTACTTATAATTTCAAGTGTTTTTGACCACAAAAATTTTTTACTTAACACAGTGACAAAGCAAATACTATGGTTTAAATTTTGCTAAAATTCTTAATTAGGTTATGCGTGATAAATTTAGTGTAGAACCATCAGATCAAACATGTTTAATAGGAAAATAAAGCTATAATGCCAAATCTCTTTATAATTCCCATCAAAATTGACGTCCTTGAAGTTTCGCTTTACTACTTCAACTTCAATAGATTCCCAACCAAATTTCTCTATTTACGAACAAACTGCATCAATCGATTCAGCGTCTTTAAAAACCCTTTTACTCATAATTTCAGGTGTTTTGGACGACAAAAATTTTTTACTTAACACAGTACAAAGCAAATACTATGGTTTAAATTTTGCTAAAATTCTTAATTAGGTTATGCGTGATAAATTTAGTGTAGAACCATTGGATCAAACATGTTTAATAGGAAAATAAAGCTATAATGCCAAATCTCTTCATAATTTCCATCAAAATTGACGTCCTTCGAGTTTCGCTGTACTACTTCAACTTCAATAGATTCCCAACCAAATTTCTCTATTTACGAACAAACTGCATTAATCGATTCAGCGTCTTTAAAAACACTTTTACTTATAATTTCAAAGGTTTTTGACCACAAAAATTTTTTACTTAACACAGTGACAAAGCAATTACTATGGTTTAAATTTTGCTAAAATTCTTAATTAGGTTATGCGTGATAAATTTAGTGTAGAACCATTGGATCAAACATGTTTAATAGGAAAATAAAGCTATAATGCCAAATCTCTTTATAATTCCCATCAAAATTGACGTCCTTCGAGTTTCGCTGTACTATTTCAACTTCAATAGATTCCCAACCAAATTTCTCTATTTACGAACATACTGCATCAATCGATTCAGCGTCTGTAAAAACCCTTTTACCCATAATTTCAAGTGCTTTGGACGACAAAAATTTTTTACTTAACACAGTGACAAAGCAAATACTATGGTTTAAATTTTGCTAAAATTCTTAATTAGGTTATGCGTTATAAATATAGTGTAGAACCATTAGATCTTGCATTAGATCAAACATGTTTGATAGGAAAATAAAGCTATAATGCCAAATCTCTTTATAATTCCCATCAAAATTGACGTCTTTCGAGTTTCGCTGTACTACTTCAACTTCAATAGATTCCCAACCAAATTTCTCTATTTACGAACGTACTGCATCAATCGATTCAGCGTCTTTAAAAACCCTTTTACCCATATTTTCAAGTGTTTTTGACGATAAAAATTTTTTACTTAACACAGTGATAAAGCAAATACTATGGTTTAAATTTTACTAAAATTGTTAATTAGCTTATGCGTGATAAATTTGGTGTAGAACCATCAGATCAAACATGTTTAATAGGAAAATAAAGCTATAATGCCAAATCTCTTCATAATTCCCATCAAAATTGACTTCCTTCGAGTTTCGCTGTACTACTTCAACTTCAATAGATTCCCAACCAAATTTCTCTATTTACGAATAAACTGCATTAAACGATTCAGCGTCTTTAAAAACACTTTTACTTATAATTTCAAGTGTTTTTGACCACAAAAATTTTTTACTTAACACAGTGACAAAGCAAATACTATGGTTTAAATTTTGCTAAAATTCTTAATTAGGTTATGCGTGATAAATTTAGTGTAGAACCATCAGATCAAACATGTTTAATAGGAAAATAAAGCTATAATGCCAAATCTCTTTATAATTCCCATCAAAATTGACGTCCTTGAAGTTTCGCTTTACTACTTTAACTTCAATAGATTCCCAACCAAATTTCTCTATTTACCAATAAACTGCATTAAACGATTCAGCGTCTTTAAAAACACTTTTACTTATAATTTCAGGTGTTTTGGACGACAAAAATTTTTTACCTAACACAGTACAAAGCAAATACTATGGTTTAAATTTTGCTAAAATTCTTAATTAGGTTATGCGTGATAGATTTAGTGTAGAACCATTAGATCAAACATGTTTAATAGGAAAATAAAGCTATAATGCCAAATCTCTTCATAATTCCCATCAAAATTGACGTCCTTCGAGTTTCGCTGTACTACTTCAACTTCAATAGATTCCCAACCAAATTTCTCTATTTACGAACATACTGCATCAATCGATTCAGCGTCTGTAAAAACCCTTTAACCCATAATTTCAAGTGCTTTGGACGACAAAAATTTTTTACTTAACACAGTGACAAAGCAAATACTATGGTTTAAATTTTGCTAAAATTCTTAATTAGGTTATGCGTTATAAATATAGTGTAGAACCATTAGATCTCGCATTAGATCAAACATGTTTGATAGGAAAATAAAGCTATAATGCCAAATCTCTTTATAATTCCCATCAAAATTGACGTCCTTCGAGTTTCGCTGTACTACTTCAACTTCAATAGATTCCCAACCAAATTTCTCTATTTACGAACAAACTGCATTAATCGATTCAGCGTCTTTAAAAACACTTTTACTTATAATTTCAAAGGTTTTTGACCACAAAAATTTTTTACTTAACACAGTGACAAAGCAAATACTATGGTTTAAATTTTGCTAAAATTCTTAATTAGGTTATGCGTGATAAATTTAGTGTAGAACCATTGGATCAAACATGTTTAATAGGAAAATAAAGCTATAATGCCAAATCTCTTTATAATTCCCATCAAAATTGACGTCCTTCGAGTTTCGCTGTACTATTTCAACTTCAATAGATTCCCAACCAAATTTCTCTATTTACGAACATACTGCATCAATCGATTCAGCGTCTGTAAAAACCCTTTTACCCATAATTTCAAGTGCTTTGGACGACAAAAATTTTTTACTTAACACAGTGACAAAGCAAATACTATGGTTTAAATTTTGCTAAAATTCTTAATTAGGTTATGCGTTATAAATATAGTGTAGAACCATTAGATCTTGCATTAGATCAAACATGTTTGATAGGAAAATAAAGCTATAATGCCAAATCTCTTTATAATTCCCATCAAAATTGACGTCCTTCGAGTTTCGCTGTACTACTTCAACTTCAATAGATTCCCAACCAAATTTCTCTATTTACGAACGTACTGCATCAATCGATTCAGCGTCTTTAAAAACCCTTTTACCCATATTTTCAAGTGTTTTTGACGATAAAAATTTTTTACTTAACACAGTGATAAAGCAAATACTATGGTTTAAATTTTACTAAAATTCTTAATTAGCTTATGCGTGATAAATTTAGTGTAGAACCATCAGATCAAACATGTTTAATAGGAAAATAAAGCTATAATGCCAAATCTCTTCATAATTCCCATCAAAATTGACTTCCTTTGAGTTTCGCTGTACTACTTCAACTTCAATAGATTCCCAACCAAATTTCTCTATTTACGAATAAACTGCATTAATCGATTCAGCGTCTTTAAAAACACTTTTACTTATAATTTCAAGTGTTTTTGACCACAAAAATTTTTTACTTAACACAGTGACAAAGCAAATACTATGGTTTAAATTTTGCTAAAATTCTTAATTAGGTTATGCGTGATAAATTTAGTGTAGAACCATCAGATCAAACATGTTTAATAGGAAAATAAAGCTATAATGCCAAATCTCTTTATAATTCCCATCAAAATTGACGTCCTTGAAGTTTCGCTTTACTACTTCAACTTCAATAGATTCCCAACCAAATTTCTCTATTTACCAATAAACTGCATTAAACGATTCAGCGTCTTTAAAAACACTTTTACTTATAATTTTAAGTGTTTTTGACCACAAAAATTTTTAACTTAACACAGTGACAAAGCAAATACTATGGTTTAACTTTTGCTAAAATTCTTAATTAGGTTATGCGTGATAAATTTAGTGTAGAACCATCAGATCAAACATGTTTAATAGAAAAATAAATCTATAATGCCAAATCTCTTTATAATTCCCATCAAAATTGACGTCCTTGAAGTTTCGCTTTACTACTTCAACTTCAATAGATTCCCAACCAAATTTCTCTATTTACCAATAAACTGCATTAAACGATTCAGCGTCTTTAAAAACACTTTTACTTATAATTTCAGGTGTTTTGGACGACAAAAATTTTTTACCTAACACAGTACAAAGCAAATACTATGGTTTAAATTTTGCTAAAATTCTTAATTAGGTTATGCGTGATAGATTTAGTGTAGAACCATTAGATCAAACATGTTTAATAGGAAAATAAAGCTATAATGCCAAATCTCTTCATAATTCCCATCAAAATTGACGTCCTTCGAGTTTCGCTGTACTACTTCAACTTCAATAGATTCCCAACCAAATTTCTCTATTTACGAACATACTGCATCAATCGATTCAGCGTCTGTAAAAACCCTTTAACCCATAATTTCAAGTGCTTTGGACGACAAAAATTTTTTACTTAACACAGTGACAAAGCAAATACTATGGTTTAAATTTTGCTAAAATTCTTAATTAGGTTATGCGTTATAAATATAGTGTAGAACCATTAGATCTCGCATTAGATCAAACATGTTTGATAGGAAAATAAAGCTATAATTCCAAATCTCTTTATAATTCCCATAAAAATTGACGTCCTTCGAGTTTCGCTGTACTACTTCAACTTCAATAGATTCCCAACCAAATTTCTCTATTTACGAACGTACTGCATCAATCTATTCAGCAACTTTAAAAACACTTTTACTTATAATTTCAAGTGTTTTTGACCACAAAAATTTTTCACTTAACACAGTGACAAAGCAAATACTATGGTTTAAATTTTGCTAAAATTCTTAATTAGGTTATGCGTGATAAATTTAGTGTAGAACCATCAGATCAAACATGTTTAATAGGAAAATAAAGCTATAATGCCAAATCTCTTTATAATTCCCATCAAAATTGACGTCCTTGAAGTTTCGCTTTACTACTTCAACTTCAATAGATTCCCAACCAAATTTCTCTATTTACCAATAAACTGCATTAAACGATTTAGCGTCTTTAAAAACACTTTTACTCATAATTTCAGGTGTTTTGGACGACAAAAATTTTTTACTTAACACAGTACAAAGCAAATACTATGGTTTAAATTTTGCTAAAATTCTTAATTAGGTTATGCGTGATAGATTTAGTGTAGAACCATTAGATCAAACATGTTTAATAGGAAAATAAAGCTATAATGCCAAATCTCTTCATAATTCCCATCAAAATTGACGTCCTTCGAGTTTCGCTGTACTACTTCAACTTCAATAGATTCCCAACCAAATTTCTCTATTTACGAACATACTGCATCAATCGATTCAGCGTCTGTAAAAACACTTTAACCCATAATTTCAAGTGCTTTGGACGACAAAAATTTTTTACTTAACACAGTGACAAAGCAAATACTATGGTTTAAATTTTGCTAAAATTCTTAATTAGGTTATGCGTTATAAATATAGTGTAGAACCATTAGATCTCGCATTAGATCAAACATGTTTGATAGGAAAATAAAGCTATAATGCCAAATCTCTATAATTCCCATCAAAATTGACGTCCTTCGAGTTTCGCTGTACTACTTCAACTTCAATAGATTCCCAACCAAATTTCTCTATTTACGAACGTACTGCATCAATCTATTAAGCGTCTTTAAAAACACTTTTACTTATAATTTCAAGTGTTTTTGACCACAAAAATTTTTTACTTAACACAGTGACAAAGCAAATACTATGGTTTAAATTTTGCTAAAATTCTTAATTAGGTTATGCGTGATAAATTTAGTGTAGAACCATCAGATCAAACATGTTTAATAGGAAAATAAAGCTATAATGCCAAATCTCTTTATAATTCCCATCAAAATTGACGTCCTTGAAGTTTCGCTTTACTACTTCAACTTCAATAGATTCCCAACCAAATTTCTCTATTTACGAACAAACTGCATCAATCGATTCAGCGTCTTTAAAAACCCTTTTACTCATAATTTCAGGTGTTTTGGACGACAAAAATTTTTTACTTAACACAGTACAAAGCAAATACTATGGTTTAAATTTTGCTAAAATTCTTAATTAGGTTATGCGTGATAAATTTAGTGTAGAACCATTGGATCAAACATGTTTAATAGGAAAATAAAGCTATAATGCCAAATCTCTTTATAATTCCCATCAAAATTGACGTCCTTCGAGTTTCGCTGTACTACTTCAACTTCAATAGATTCCCAACCAAATTTCTCTATTTACGAACATACTGCATCAATCGATTCAGCGTCTGTAAAAACCCTTTTACCCATAATTTCAAGTGCTTTGGACGACAAAAATTTTTTACTTAACACAGTGACAAAGCAAATACTATGGTTTAAATTTTGCTAAAATTCTTAATTAGGTTATGCGTTATAAATATAGTGTAGAACCATTAGATCTCGCATTAGATCAAACATGTTTGATAGGAAAATAAAGCTATAATGCCAAATCTCTTTATAATTCCCATCAAAATTGACGTCCTTCGAGTTTCGCTGTACTACTTCAACTTCAATAGATTCCCAACCAAATTTCTCTATTTACGAACGTACTGCATCAATCTATTCAGCGTCTTTAAAAACCCTTTTACCCATATTTTCAAGTGTTTTTGACGACAAAAATTTTTTACTTAACACAGTGATAAAGCAAATACTATGGTTTAAATTTTACTAAAATTCTTAATTAGCTTATGCGTGATAAATTTAGTGTAGAACCATTAGATCAAACATGTTTAATAGGAAAATAAAGCTATAATGCCAAATCTCTTCATAATTCCCATCAAAATTGACGTCCTTCGAGTTTCGCTGTACTACTTCAACTTCAATAGAATCCCAACCAAATTTCTCTATTCTCGAACAAACTGCATTAATCGATTTAGCGTCTTTAAAAACACTTTTACTTATAATTTCAAGTGTTTTTGACCACAAAAATTTTTTACTTAACACAGTGACAAAGCAAATACTATGGTTTAAATTTTGCTAAAATTCTTAATTAGGTTATGCGTGATAAATTTAGTGTAGAACCATCAGATCAAACATGTTTAATAGGAAAATAAAGCTATAATGCCAAATCTCTTTATAATTCCCATCAAAACTGACTTCCTTCGAGTTTCGCTGTACTACTTCAACTTCAATAGATTCCCAACCAAATTTCTCTATTTACGAACAAACTGCATCAATCGATTCAGCGTCTTTAAAAACCCTTTTACTCATAATTTCAGGTGTTTTGGACGACAAAAATTTTTTACTTAACACAGTACAAAGCAAATACTATGGTTTAAATTTTGCTAAAATTCTTAATTAGGTTATGCGTGATAGATTTAGTGTAGAACCATTAGATCAAACATGTTTAATAGGCAAAATAAAGCTATAATGCCAAATCTCTTCATAATTCCCATCAAAATTGACGTCCTTCGAGTTTCGCTGTACTACTTCAACTTCAATAGATTCCCAACCAAATTTCTCTATTTACGAACAAACTGCATTAATCGATTCAGCGTCTTTAAAAACACTTTTACTTATAATTTCAAGTGTTTTTGACCACAAAATTTTTTACTTAACACAGTGACAAAGCAATTACTATGGTTTAAATTTTGCTAAAATTCTTAATTAGGTTATGCGTGATAAATTTAGTGTAGAACCATCAGATCAAACATGTTTAATAGGAAAATAAAGCTATAATGCCAAATCTCTTTATAATTCCCATCAAAACTGACTTCCTTCGAGTTTCGCTGTACTACTTCAACTTCAATAGATTCCCAACCAAATTTCTCTATTTACGAACAAACTGCATCGATCGATTCAGCGTCTTTAAAAACCCTTTTACTCATAATTTCAGGTGTTTTGGACGACAAAAATTTTTTACTTAACACAGTGACAAAGCAAATCTATGGTTTAAATTTTGCTAAAATTCTTAATTAGGTTATGCGTGATAGATTTAGTGTAGAACCATTAGATCAAACATGTTTAATAGGCAAAATAAAGCTATAATGCCAAATCTCTTCATAATTCCCATCAAAATTGACGTCCTTCGAGTTTCGCTGTACTACTTCAACTTCAATAGATTCCCAACCAAATTTCTCTATTTACGAACAAACTGCATTAATCAATTCAGCGTCTTTAAAAACACTTTTACTTATAATTTCAAGTGTTTTTGACCACAAAAATTTTTTACTTAACACAGTGACAAAGCAAATACTATGGTTTAAATTTTGCTAAAATTCTTAATTAGGTTATGCGTGATAAATTTAGTGTAGAACCATCAGATCAAACATGTTTAATAGGAAAATAAAGCTATAATGCCAAATCTCTTTATAATTCCCATCAAAATTGACGTCCTTGAAGTTTCGCTTTACTACTTCAACTTCAATAGATTCCCAGCCAAATTTCTCTATTTACGAACAAACTGCATCAATCGATTTAGCGTCTTTAAAAATCCTTTTACTTATAATTTCAGGTGTTTTGGACGACAAAAATTTTTTACTTAACACAGTGACAAAGCAAATACTATGGTTTAAATTTTGCTAAAATTCTTAATTAGGTTATGCGTGATAGATTTAGTGTAGAACCATTAGATCAAACATGTTTAATAGGAAAATAAAGCTATAATGCCAAATCTCTTCATAATTCCCATCAAAATTGACGTCCTTCGAGTTTCGCTGTACTACTTTAACTTCAATAGATTCCCAACCAAATTTCTCTATTTACGAACAAACTGCATTAATCGATTCAGCGTCTTTAAAAACACTTTTACTTATAATTTCAAGTGTTTTTGACCACAAAAATTTTTTACTTAACACAGTGACAAAGCAATTACTATGGTTTAAATTTTGCTAAAATTCTTAATTAGGTTATGCTTGATAAATTTAGTGTAGAACCATTAGATCAAACATGTTTAATAGGAAAATAAAGCTATAATGCCAAATCTCTTTATAATTCCCATCAAAATTGACGTCCTTCGAGTTTCGCTGTACTACTTCAACTTCAATAGATTCCCAACCAAATTTCTCTATTTACGAACGTACTTCATCAATCTATTCAGCGTCTTTAAAAACCCTTTTACCCATATTTTCAAGTGTTTTTGACTACAAAAATTTTTTACTTAACACAGTGATAAAGCAAATACTATGGTTTAAATTTTACTAAAATTCTTAATTAGCTTATGCGTGATAAATTTAGTGTAGAACCATTAGATCAAACATGTTTAATAGGAAAATAAAGCTATAATGCCAAATTTTTTCATAATTCCCATCAAAATTGACGTCCTTTGAGTTTCGCTGTACTACTTCAACTTCAATAGATTCCCAACCAAATTTCTCTATTCTCGAACAAACTGCATAAATCGATTCAGCGTCTTTAAAAACACTTTTACTTATAATTTCAAGTGTTTTTGACCACAAAAATTTTTTACTTAACACAGTGACAAAGCAAATACTATGGTTTAAATTTTGCTAAAATTCTTAATTAGGTTATGCGTGATAAATTTAGTGTAGAACCATCAGATCAAACATGTTTAATAGGAAAATAAAGCTATAATGCCAAATCTCTTTATAATTCCCATCAAAATTGACGTCCTTGAAGTTTCGCTTTACTACTTCAACTTTAATAGATTCCCAACCAAATTTCTCTATTTACGAACAAACTGCATCAATCGATTCAGCGTCTTTAAAAACCCTTTTACTCATAATTTCAGGTGTTTTGGACGACAAAAATTTTTTACTTAACACAGTGACAAAGCAAATACTATGGTTTAAATTTTGCTAAAATTCTTAATTAGGTTATGCGTGATAAATTTAGTGTAGAACCATTGGATCAAACATGTTTAATAGGAAAATAAAGCTATAATGCCAAATCTCTTTATAATTCCCATCAAAATTGACGTCCTTCGAGTTTCGCTGTACTACTTCAACTTCAATAGATTCCCAACCAAATTTCTCTATTTACGAACAAACTGCATCAATCGATTCAGCGTCTTTAAAAACCCTTTTACTCATAATTTCAGGTGTTTTGGACGACAAAAATTTTTTACTTAACACAGTGACAAAGCAAATACTATGGTTTAAATTTTGCTAAAATTCTTAATTAGGTTATGCGTGATAAATTTAGTGTAGAACCATCAGATCAAACATGTTTAATAGGAAAATAAAGCTATAATGCCAAATCTCTTTATAATTCCCATCAAAATTGACGTCCTTGAAGTTTCGCTTTACTACTTCAACTTCAATAGATTCCCAACCAAATTTCTCTATTTACGAACAAACTGCATCAATCGATTCAGCGTCTTTAAAAACCCTTTTACTCATAATTTCAGGTGTTTTGGACGACAAAAATTTTTTACTTAACACAGTACAAAGCAAATACTATGGTTTAAATTTTGCTAAAATTCTTAATTAGGTTATGCGTCATAGATTTAGTGTAGAACCATTAGATCAAACATGTTTAATAGGAAAATAAAGCTATTATGCCAAATCTCTTTATAATTCCCATCAAAATTGACGTCCTTGGAGTTTCGCTGTACTACTTCAACTTCAATAGATTCCCAACCAAATTTCTCTATTTACGAACATACTGCATCAATCGATTCAGCGTCTGTAAAAACCCTTTTACCCATAATTTCAAGTGCTTTGGACGACAAAAATTTTTTACTTAACACAGTGACAAAGCAAATACTATGGTTTAAATTTTGCTAAAATTCTTAATTAGGTTATGCGTGATAAATTTAGTGTAGAACCATTGGATCAAACATGTTTAATGGGAAAATAAAGCTATAATGCCAAATCTCTTTATAATTCCCATCAAAATTGACGTCCTTCGAGTTTCGCTGTACTACTTCAACTTCAATAGATTCCCAACCAAATTTCTCTATTTACGAACATACTGCATCATCGATTCAGCGTCTTTAAAAACACTTTTACTAATAATTTCAAGTGTTTTTGACCACAAAAATTTTATACTTAACACAGTGACAAAGCAAATACTATGGTTTAAATTTTGCTAAAATTCTTAATTGGGTTATGCGTGATAAATTTAGTGTAGAACCATCAGATCAAACATGTTTAATAGGAAAATAAAGCTATAATGCCAAATCTCTTCATAATTCTCATCAAAATTGACTTCCTTCGAGTTTCGCTGTACTACTTCAACTTCAATAGATTCCCAACCAAATTTCTCTATTTACGAACATACTGCATCAATCGATTCAGCGTCTTTAAAAACACTTTTACTAATAATTTCAAGTGTTTTTGACCACAAAAATTTTTTACTTAACACAGTGACAAAGCAAATACTATGGTTTAAATTTTGCTAAAATTCTTAATTGGGTTATGCGTGATAAATTTAGTGTAGAACCATCAGATCAAACATGTTTAATAGGAAAATAAAGCTATAATGCCAAATCTCTTCATAATTCCCATCAAAATTGACTTCCTTCGAGTTTCGCTGTACTACTTCAACTTCAATAGATTCCCAACCAAATTTCTCTATTTACGAATAAACTGCATTCATCGATTCAGCGTCTTTAAAAACACTTTTATTTATAATTTCAAGTGTTTTTGACCACAAAAATTTTTTACTTAACACAGTGACAAAGCAAATACTATGGTTTAAATTTTGCTAAAATTCTTAATTAGGTTATGCGTGATAAATTTAGTGTAGAACCATCAGATCAAACATGTTTAATAGGAAAATAAAGCTATAATGCCAAATCTCTTCATAATTCCCATCAAAATTGACTTCCTTCGAGTTTCGCTGTACTACTTCAACTTCAATAGATTCCCAACCAAATTTCTCTATTTACGAATAAACTGCATTAATCGATTCAGCGTCTTTAAAAACCCTTTTACCCATATTTTCAAGTGTTTTTGACGACAAAAATTTTTTACTTAACACAGTGATAAAGCAAATACTATGGTTTAAATTTTACTAAAATTCTTAATTAGGTTATGCTTGATAAATTTAGTGTAGAACCATTAGATCAAACATGTTTAATAGGAAAATAAAGCTATTATGCCAAATCTCTTTATAATTCCCATCAAAATTGACGTCCTTGGAGTTTCGCTGCACTACTTCAACTTCAATAAATTCCCAACCAAATTTCTCTATTTACGAACATACTGCATCAATCGATTCAGCGTCTGTAAAAACTCTTTTACCCATAATTTCAGGTGCTTTGGACGACAAAAATTTTTTACTTAACACAGTGACAAAGCAAATACTATGGTTTAAATTGTGCTAAAATTCTTAATTAGGTTATGCGTGATAAATTTAGTGTAGAACCATTGGATCAAACATGTTTAATAGGAAAATAAAGCTATAATGCCAAATCTCTTTATAATTCCCATCAAAATTGACGTCCTTCGAGTTTCGCTGTACTACTTCAACTTCAATAGATTCCCAACCAAATTTCTCTATTTACGAACATACTGCATCAATCGATTCAGCGTCTGTAAAAACCCTTTTACCCATAATTTCAAGTGCTTTGGACGACAAAAATTTTTTACTTAACACAGTGACAAAGCAAATACCATGGTTTAAATTTTGCTAAAATTCTTAATTAGGTTATGCGTTATGAATATAATGTAGAACCATTAGATCTCGCATTAGATCAAACATGTTTGATAGGAAAATAAAGCTATAATGCCAAATCTCTTCATAATTCCCATCAAAATTGACTTCCTTCGAGTTTCGCTGTACTACTTCAACTTCAATAGATTCCCAACCAAATTTCTCTATTTACGAATAAACTGCATTAATCGATTCAGCGTCTTTAAAAACACTTTTACTTATAATTTCAAGTGTTTTTGACCACAAAAATTTTTTACTTAACACAGTGACAAAGCAAATACTATGGTTTAAATTTTGCTAAAATTCTTAATTGGGTTATGCGTGATAAATTTAGTGTAGAACCATCAGATCAAACATGTTTAATAGGAAAATAAAGCTATAATGCCAAATCTCTTCATAATTCCCATCAAAATTGACTTCCTTCGAGTTTCGCTGTACTACTTCAACTTCAATAGATTCCCAACCAAATTTCTCTATTTACGAATAAACTGCATTCATCGATTCAGCGTCTTTAAAAACACTTTTATTTATAATTTCAAGTGTTTTTGACCTCAAAAATTTTTTACTTAACACAGTGACAAAGCAAATACTATGGTTTAAATTTTGCTAAAATTCTTAATTAGGTTATGCGTGATAAATTTAGTGTAGAACCATCAGATTAAACATGTTTAATAGGAAAATAAAGCTATAATGCCAAATCTCTTTATAATTCCCATCAAAATTGACGTCCTTCGAGTTTCGCTGTACTACTTCAACTTCAATAGATTCCCAACCAAATTTCTCTATTTACGAACGTACTGCATCAATCGATTCAGCGTCTTTAAAAACCCTTTTACCCATATTTTCAAGTGTTTTTGACGACAAAAATTTTTTACTTAACACAGTGATAAAGCAAATACTATGGTTTAAATTTTACTAAAATTCTTAATTAGCTTATGCGTGATAAATTTAGTGTAGAACCATTGGATCAAACATGTTTAATAGGAAAATAAAGCTATAATGCCAAATCTCTTTATAATTCCCATCAAAATTGACGTCCTTGGAGTTTCGCTGTACTACTTCAACTTCAATAGATTCCCAACCAAATTTCTCTATTTACGAACAAACTGCATTAATCGATTCAGCGTCTGTAAAAACCCTTTTACCCATAATTTCAAGTGCTTTGGACGACAAAAATTTTTTACTTAAGACAGTGATAAAGCAAATACTATGGTTTAAATTTTACTAAAATTCTTAATTAGCTTATGCGTGATAAATTTAGTGTAGAACCATTGGATCAAACATGTTTAATAGGAAAATAAAGCTATAATGCCAAATCTCTTTATAATTCCCATCAAAATTGACGTCCTTCGAGTTTCGCTGTACTACTTCAACTTCAATAGATTCCCAACCAAATTTCTCTATTTACGAACGTACTGCATCAATCGATTCAGCGTCTTTAAAAACCCTTTTACCCATATTTTCAAGTGTTTTTGACGACAAAAATTTTTTACTTAACACAGTGATAAAGCAAATACTATGGTTTAAATTTTACTAAAATTCTTAATTAGCTTATGCGTGATAAATTTAGTGTAGAACCATCAGATCAAACATGTTTAATAGGAAAATAAAGCTATAATGCCAAATCTCTTCATAATTCCCATCAAAATTGACTTCCTTCGAGTTTCGCTGTACTACTTCAACTTCAATAGATTCCCAACCAAATTTCTCTATTTACGAATAAACTGCATTAATCGATTCAGCGTCTTTAAAAACCCTTTTACCCATATTTTCAAGTGTTTTTGACGACAAAAATTTTTTACTTAACACAGTGATAAAGCAAATACTATGGTTTAAATTTTACTAAAATTCTTAATTAGGTTATGCTTGATAAATTTAGTGTAGAACCATTAGATCAAACATGTTTAATAGGAAAATAAAGCTATTATGCCAAATCTCTTTATAATTCCCATCAAAATTGACGTCCTTGGAGTTTCGCTGTACTACTTCAACTTCAATAAATTCCCAACCAAATTTCTCTATTTACGAACATACTGCATCAATCGATTCAGCGTCTGTAAAAACTCTTTTACCCATAATTTCAAGTGCTTTGGACGACAAAAATTTTTTACTTAACACAGTGACAAAGCAAATACTATGGTTTAAATTTTGCTAAAATTCTTAATTAGGTTATGCGTGATAAATTTAGTGTAGAACCATTGGATCAAACATGTTTACTAGGAAAATAAAGCTAAATTGCCAAATCTCTTTATAATTCCCATCAAAATTGACGTCCTTCAAGTTTCGCTGTACTACTTCAACTTCAATAGATTCCCAACCAAATTTCTCTATTTACGAACATACTGCATCAATCGATTCAGCGTCTGTAAAAACCCTTTTACCCATAATTTCAAGTGCTTTGGACGACAAAAATTTTTTACTTAACACAGTGACAAAGCAAATACCATGGTTTAAATTTTGCTAAAATTCTTAATTAGGTTATGCGTTATGAATATAATGTAGAACCATTAGATCTCGCATTAGATCAAACATGTTTGATAGGAAAATAAAGCTATAATGCCAAATCTCTTCATAATTCCCATCAAAATTGACTTCCTTCGAGTTTCGCTGTACTACTTCAACTTCAATAGATTCCCAACCAAATTTCTCTATTTACGAATAAACTGCATTAATCGATTCAGCGTCTTTAAAAACACTTTTACTTATAATTTCAAGTGTTTTTGACCACAAAAATTTTTACTTAACACAGTGACAAAGCAAATACTATGGTTTAAATTTTGCTAAAATTCTTAATTGGGTTATGCGTGATAAATTTAGTGTAGAACCATCAGATCAAACATGTTTAATAGGAAAATAAAGCTATAATGCCAAATCTCTTCATAATTCCCATCAAAATTGACTTCCTTCGAGTTTCGCTGTACTTCTTCAACTTCAATAGATTCCCAACCAAATTTCTCTATTTACGAATAAACTGCATTTATCGATTCAGCGTCTTTAAAAACACTTTTATTTATAATTTCAAGTGTTTTTAACCACAAAAATTTTTTACTTAACACAGTGACAAAGCAAATACTATGGTTTAAATTTTGCTAAAATTCTTAATTAGGTTATGCGTGATAAATTTAGTGTAGAACCATCAGATTAAACATGTTTAATAGGAAAATAAAGCTATAATGCCAAATCTCTTTATAATTCCCATCAAAATTGACGTCCTTCGAGTTTCGCTGTACTACTTCAACTTCAATAGATTCCCAACCAAATTTCTCTATTTACGAACGTACTGCATCAATCGATTCAGCGTCTTTAAAAACCCTTTTACCCATATTTTCAAGTGTTTTTGACGACAAAAATTTTTTACTTAACACAGTGATAAAGCAAATACTATGGTTTAAATTTTACTAAAATTCTTAATTAGCTTATGCGTGATAAATTTAGTGTAGAACCATTGGATCAAACATGTTTAATAGGAAAATAAAGCTATAATGCCAAATCTCTTTATAATTCCCATCAAAATTGACGTCCTTGGAGTTTCGCTGTACTACTTCAACTTCAATAGATTCCCAACCAAATTTCTCTATTTACGAACAAACTGCATCAATCGATTCAGCGTCTGTAAAAACCCTTTTACCCATAATTTCAAGTGCTTTGGACGACAAAAATTTTTTACTTAAGACAGTGATAAAGCAAATACTATGGTTTAAATTTTACTAAAATTCTTAATTAGCTTATGCGTGATAAATTTAGTGTAGAACCATTGGATCAAACATGTTTAATAGGAAAATAAAGCTATAATGCCAAATCTCTTTATAATTCCCATCAAAATTGACGTCCTTGGAGTTTCGCTGTACTACTTCAACTTCAATAGATTCCCAACCAAATTTCTCTATTTACGAACATACTGCATCAATCGATTCAGCGTCTGTAAAAACCCTTTTACCAATAATTTTAAGTGCTTTGGACGACAAAAATTTTTTACTTAACACAGTGACAAAGCAAATACTATGGTTTAAATTTGGCTAAAATTCTTAATTAGGTTATGCGTGATAAATTTAGTGTAGAACCATTGGATCAAACATGTTTAATAGGAAAATAAAGCTATAATGCCAAATCTCTTTATAATTCCCATCAAAATTGACGTCCTTGGAGTTTCGCTGTACTACTTCAACTTCAATAGATTCCCAACCAAATTTCTCTATTTACGAACATACTGCATCAATCGATTCAGCGTCTGTAAAAACCCTTTTACCAATAATTTTAAGTGCTTTGGACGACAAAAATTTTTTACTTAACACAGTGACAAAGCAAATACTATGGTTTAAATTTTGCTAAAATTCTTAATTAGGTTATGCGTGATAAATTTAGTGTAGAACCATTAGATCAAACATGTTTAATAGGAAAACAAAGCTATAATGCCAAATCTCTTCATAATTCCCATCAAAATTTACGTCCTTCGAGTTTCGCTGTACTACTTCAACTTCAATAGATTCCCAACCAAATTTCTCTATTTACGAACAAACTGCAGTAATCGATTCAGCGTCTTTAAAAACCCTTTTACTCATAATTTCAGGTGATTTGGACGACAAAAATTTTTTACTTAACACAGTGACAAAGCAAATACTATGGTTTAAATTTTGCTAAAATTCTTAATTAGGTTATGCGTGATAGATTTAGTGTAGAACCATTAGATCAAACATGTTTAATAGGCAAAATAAAGCTATAATGCCAAATCTCTTCATAATTCCCATCAAAATTGACGTCCTTCGAGTTTCGCTGTACTACTTCAACTTCAATAGATTCCCAACCAAATTTCTCTATTTACGAACAAACTGCATTAATCGATTCAGCGTCTTTAAAAACACTTTTACTTATAATTTCAAGTGTTTTTGACCACAAAAATTTTTTACTTAACACAGTGACAAAGCAATTACTATGGTTTAAATTTTGCTAAAATTCTTAATTAGGTTATGCTTGATAAATTTAGTGTAGAACCATTAGATCAAACATGTTTAATAGGAAAATAAAGCTATAATGCCAAATCTCTTTATAATTCCCATCAAAATTGACGTCCTTCGAGTTTCGCTGTACTACTTCAACTTCAATAGATTCCCAACCAAATTTCTCTATTTACGAACGTACTGCATCAATCTATTCAGCGTCTTTAAAAACCCTTTTACCCATATTTTCAAGTGTTTTTGACGACAAAAATTTTTTACTTAACACAGTGATAAAGCAAATACTATGGTTTAAATTTTACTAAAATTCTTAATTAGCTTATGCGTGATAAATTTAGTGTAGAACCATTAGATCAAACATGTTTAATAGGAAAATAAAGCTATAATGCCAAATCTCTTCATAATTCCCATCAAAATTGACGTCCTTCGAGTTTCGCTGTACTACTTCAACTTCAATAGATTCCCAACCAAATTTCTCTATTCTCGAACAAACTGCATTAATCGATTCAGCGTCTTTAAAAACACTTTTACTTATAATTTCAAGTGTTTTTGACCACAAAATTTTTTTACTTAACACAGTGACAAATCAAATACTATGGTTTAAATTTTGCTAAAATTCTTAATTAGGTTATGCGTGATAAATTTAGTGTAAAACCATCAGATCAAACATGTTTAATAGGAAAATAAAGCTATAATGCCAAATCTCTTCATAATTTCCATCAAAATTGACGTCCTTGAAGTTTCGCTTTACTACTTCAACTTCAATAGATTCCCAACCAAATTTCTCTATTTACGAACAAACTGCATCAATCGATTCAGCGTCTTTAAAAACCCTTTTACTCATAATTTCAGGTGTTTTGGACGAAAAAAATTTTTTACTTAACACAGTGACAAAGCAAATACTATGGTTTAAATTTTGCTAAAATTCTTAATTAGGTTATGCGTGATAAATTTAGTGTAGAACCATTGGATAAAACATGTTTAATAGGAAAATAAAGCTATAATGCCAAATCTCTATATAATTCCCATCAAAACTGACTTCCTTCGAGTTTCGCTGTACTACTTCAACTTCAATAGATTCCCAACCAAATTTCTCTATTTACGAACAAACTGCATCAATCGATTCAGCGTCTTTAAAAACCCTTTTACTCATAATTTCAGGTGTTTTGGACGACAAAAATTTTTTACTTAACACAGTACAAAGCAAATACTATGGTTTAAATTTTGCTAAAATTCTTAATTAGGTTATGCGTGATAGATTTAGTGTAGAACCATTAGATCAAACATGTTTAATAGGCAAAATAAAGCTATAATGCCAAATCTCTTCATAATTCCCATCAAAATTGACGTCCTTCGAGTTTCGCTGTACTACTTCAACTTCAATAGATTCCCAACCAAATTTCTCTATTCTCGAACAAACTGCATTAATCGATTTAGCGTCTTTAAAAACACTTTTACTTATAATTTCAAGTGTTTTTGACCACAAAAATTTTTTACTTAACACAGTGACAAAGCAAATACTATGGTTTAAATTTTGCTAAAATTCTTAATTAGGTTATGCGTGATAAATTTAGTGTAGAACCATTGGATAAAACATGTTTAATAGGAAAATAAAGCTATAATGCCAAATCTCTATATAATTCCCATCAAAACTGACTTCCTTCGAGTTTCGCTGTACTACTTCAACTTCAATAGATTCCCAACCAAATTTCTCTATTTACGAACAAACTGCATCAATCGATTCAGCGTCTTTAAAAACCCTTTTACCCATATTTTCAAGTGTTTTTGACGACAAAAATTTTTTACTTAACACAGTGATAAAGCAAATACTATGGTTTAAATTTTACTAAAATTCTTAATTAGGTTATGCTTGATAAATTTAGTGTAGAACCATTAGATCAAACATGTTTAATAGGAAAATAAAGCTATTATGCCAAATCTCTTTATAATTCCCATCAAAATTGACGTCCTTGGAGTTTCGCTGTACTACTTCAACTTCAATAAATTCCCAACCAAATTTCTCTATTTACGAACATACTGCATCAATCGATTCAGCGTCTGTAAAAACTCTTTTACCCATAATTTCAAGTGCTTTGGACGATAAAAATTTTTTACTTAACACAGTGACAAAGCAAATACTATGGTTTAAATTTTGCTAAAATTCTTAATTAGGTTATGCGTGATAAATTTAGTGTAGAACCATTGGATCAAACATGTTTAATAGGAAAATAAAGCTATAATGCCAAATCTCTTTATAATTCCCATCAAAATTGACGTCCTTCGAGTTTCGCTGTACTACTTCAACTTCAATAGATTCCCAACCAAATTTCTCTATTTACGAACATACTGCATCAATCGATTCAGCGTCTGTAAAAACCCTTTTACCCATAATTTCAAGTGCTTTGGACGACAAAAATTTTTTACTTAACACAGTGACAAAGCAAATACCATGGTTTAAATTTTGCTAAAATTCTTAATTAGGTTATGCGTTATGAATATAATGTAGAACCATTAGATCTCGCATTAGATCAAACATGTTTGATAGAAAAATAAAGCTATAATGCCAAATCTCTTCATAATTCCCATCAAAATTGACTTCCTTCGAGTTTCGCTGTACTACTTCAACTTCATTAGATTCCCAACCAAATTTCTCTATTTACGAATAAACTGCATTAATCGATTCAGCGTCTTTAAAAACACTTTTACTTATAATTTCAAGTGTTTTTGACCACAAAAATTTTTTACTTAACACAGTGACAAAGCAAATACTATGGTTTAAATTTTGCTAAAATTCTTTATTGGGTTATGCGTGATAAATTTAGTGTAGAACCATCAGATCAAACATGTTTAATAGGAAAATAAAGCTATAATGCCAAATCTCTTCATAATTCCCATCAAAATTGACTTCCTTCGAGTTTCGCTGTACTACTTCAACTTCAATAGATTCCCAACCAAATTTCTCTATTTACGTACATACTGCATCAATCGATTCAGCGTCTGTAAAAACTCTTTTACCCATAATTTCAAGTGCTTTGGACGACAAAAATTTTTTACTTAACACAGTGACAAAGCATATACTATGGTTTAAATTTTGCTAAAATTCTTAATTAGGTTATGCGTGATAAATTTAGTGTAGAACCATTGGATCAAACATGTTTAATAGGAAAATAAAGCTATAATGCCAAATCTCTTTATAATTCCCATCAAAATTGACGTCCTTCGAGTTTCGCTGTACTACTTCAACTTCAATAGATTCCCAACCAAATTTCTCTATTTACGAACATAGTGCATCAATCGATTCAGCGTCTGTAAAAACCCTTTTACCCATAATTTCAAGTGCTTTGGACGACAAAATTTTTTTACTTAACACAGTGACAAAGCAAATACTATGGTTTAAATTTTGCTAAAATTCTTAATTAGGTTATGCGTTATAAATATAATGTAGAACCATTAGATCTCGCATTAGATCAAACATGTTTGATAGGAAAATAAGGCTATAATGCCAAATCTCTTCATAATTCCCATCAAAATTGACTTCCTTCGAGTTTCGCTGTACTACTTCAACTTCAATAGATTCCTAACCAAATTTCTCTATTTACGAATAAACTGCATTAATCGATTCAGCGTCTTTAAAAACACTTTTACTTATAATTTCAAGTGTTTTTGACCACAAAAATTTTTTACTTAACACAGTGACAAAGCAAATACTATGGTTTAAATTTTGCTAAAATTCTTAATTGGGTTATGCGTGATAAATTTAGTGTAGAACCATCAGATCAAACATGTTTAATAGGAAAATAAAGCTATAATGCCAAATCTCTTGACTTCCTTCGAGTTTCGCTGTACTACTTCAACTTCAATAGATTCCCAACCAAATTTCTCTATTTACGAATAAACTGCATTAATCGATTCAGCGTCTTTAAAAACCCTTTTACCCATATTTTCAAGTGTTTTTGACGACAAAAATTTTTTACTTAACACAGTGATAAAGCAAATACTATGGTTTAAATTTTACTAAAATTCTTAATTAGCTTATGCGTGATAAATTTAGTGTAGAACCATCAGATCAAACATGTTTAATAGGAAAATAAAGCTATAATGCCAAATCTCTTCATAATTCCCATCAAAATTGACTTCCTTCGAGTTTCGCTGTACTACTTCAACTTCAATAGATTCCCAACCAAATTTCTCTATTTACGAATAAACTGCATTCATCGATTCAGCGTCTTTAAAAACACTTTTATTTATAATTTCAAGTGTTTTTGACCACAAAAATTTTTTACTTAACACAGTGACAAAGCAAATACTATGGTTTAAATTTTGCTAAAATTCTTAATTAGGTTATGCGTGATAAATTTAGTGTAGAACCATCAGATTAAACATGTTTAATAGGAAAATAAAGCTATAATGCCAAATCTCTTTATAATTCCCATCAAAATTGACGTCCTTCGAGTTTCGCTGTACTACTTCAACTTCAATAGATTCCCAACCAAATTTCTCTATTTACGAACGTACTGCATCAATCGATTCAGCGTCTTTAAAAACCCTTTTACCCATATTTTCAAGTGTTTTTAACGACAAAAATTTTTTACTTAACACAGTGATAAAGCAAATACTATGGTTTAAATTTTACTAAAATTCTTAATTAGCTTATGCGTGATAAATTTAGTGTAGAACCATCAAATCAAACATGTTTAATAGGAAAATAAAGCTATAATGCCAAATCTCTTCATAATTCCCATCAAAATTGACTTCCTTCGAGTTTCGCTGTACTACTTCAACTTCAATAGATTCCCAACCAAATTTCTCTATTTACGAACATACTGCATCAATCGATTCAGCGTCTGTAAAAACTCTTTTACCCATAATTTCAAGTGCTTTGGACGACAAAAATTTTTTACTTAACACAGTGACAAAGCAAATACTATGGTTTAAATTTTGCTAAAATTCTTAATTAGGTTATGCGTGATAAATTTAGTGTAGAACCATTGGATCAAACATGTTTAATAGGAAAATAAAGCTATAATGCCAAATCTCTTTATAATTCTCATCAAAATTGACGTCCTTCGAGTTTCGCTGTACTACTTCAACTTCAATAGATTCCCAACCAAATTTCTCTATTTACGAACATACTGCATCAATCGATTCAGCGTCTGTAAAAACCCTTTTACCCATAATTTCAAGTGCTTTGGACGACAAAAATTTTTTACTTAACACAGTGACAAAGCAAATACCATGGTTTAAATTTTGCTAAAATTCTTAATTAGGTTATGCGTTATGAATATAATGTAGAACCATTAGATCTCGCATTAGATCAAACATGTTTGATAGAAAAATAAAGCTATAATGCCAAATCTCTTCATAATTCCCATCAAAATTGACTTCCTTCGAGTTTCGCTGTACTACTTCAACTTCATTAGATTCCCAACCAAATTTCTCTATTTACGAATAAACTGCATTAATCGATTCAGCGTCTTTAAAAACACTTTTACTTATAATTTCAAGTGTTTTTGACCACAAAAATTTTTTACTTAACACAGTGACAAAGCAAATACTATGGTTTAAATTTTGCTAAAATTCTTTATTGGGTTATGCGTGATAAATTTAGTGTAGAACCATCAGATCAAACATGTTTAATAGGAAAATAAAGCTATAATGCCAAATCTCTTCATAATTCCCATCAAAATTGACTTCCTTCGAGTTTCGCTGTACTACTTCAACTTCAATAGATTCCCAACCAAATTTCTCTATTTACGTACATACTGCATCAATCGATTCAGCGTCTTTAAAACTCTTTTACCCATAATTTCAAGTGCTTTGGACGACAAAAATTTTTTACTTAACACAGTGACAAAGCATATACTATGGTTTAAATTTTGCTAAAATTCTTAATTAGGTTATGCGTGATAAATTTAGTGTAGAACCATTGGATCAAACATGTTTAATAGGAAAATAAAGCTATAATGCCAAATCTCTTTATAATTCCCATCAAAATTGACGTCCTTCGAGTTTCGCTGTACTACTTCAACTTCAATAGATTCCCAACCAAATTTCTCTATTTACGAACATACTGCATCAATCGATTCAGCGTCTGTAAAAACCCTTTTACCCATAATTTCAAGTGCTTTGGACGACAAAATTTTTTACTTAACACAGTGACAAAGCAAATACTATGGTTTAAATTTTGCTAAAATTCTTAATTAGGTTATGCGTTATAAATATAATGTAGAACCATTAGATCTCGCATTAGATCAAACATGTTTGATAGGAAAATAAGGCTATAATGCCAAATCTCTTCATAATTCCCATCAAAATTGACTTCCTTCGAGTTTCGCTGTACTACTTCAACTTCAATAGATTCCTAACCAAATTTCTCTATTTACGAATAAACTGCATTAATCGATTCAGCGTCTTTAAAAACACTTTTACTTATAATTTCAAGTGTTTTTGACCACAAAAATTTTTTACTTAACACAGTGACAAAGCAAATACTATGGTTTAAATTTTGCTAAAATTCTTAATTGGGTTATGCGTGATAAATTTAGTGTAGAACCATCAGATCAAACATGTTTAATAGGAAAATAAAGCTATAATGCCAAATCTCTTTATAATTCCCATCAAAATTGACGTCCTTCGAGTTTCGCTGTACTACTTCAACTTCAATAGATTCCCAACCAAATTTCTCTATTTACGAACATACTGCATCAATCGATTCAGCGTCTGTAAAAACCCTTTTACCCATAATTTCAAGTGCTTTGGACGACAAAAATTTTTACTTAACACAGTGATAAAGCAAATACTATGGTTTAAATTTTACTAAAATTCTTAATTAGCTTATGCGTGATAAATTTAGTGTAGAACCATTGGATCAAACATGTTTAATAGGAAAATAAAGCTATAATGCCAAATCTCTTTATAATTCCCATCAAAATTGACGTCCTTGGAGTTTCGCTGTACTACTTCAACTTCAATAGATTCCCAACCAAATTTCTCTATTTACGAACATACTGCATCAATCGATTCAGCGTCTGTAAAAACCCTTTTACCAATAATTTTAAGTGCTTTGGACGACAAAAATTTTTTACTTAACACAGTGACAAAGCAAATACTATGGTTTAAATTTGGCTAAAATTCTTAATTAGGTTATGCGTGATAAATTTAGTGTAGAACCATTGGATCAAACATGTTTAATAGGAAAATAAAGCTATAATGCCAAATCTCTTTATAATTCCCATCAAAATTGACGTCCTTGGAGTTTCGCTGTACTACTTCAACTTCAATAGATTCCCAACCAAATTTCTCTATTTACGAACATACTGCATCAATCGATTCAGCGTCTGTAAAAACCCTTTTACCAATAATTTTAAGTGCTTTGGACGACAAAAATTTTTTACTTAACACAGTGACAAAGCAAATACTATGGTTTAAATTTTGCTAAAATTCTTAATTAGGTTATGCGTGATAAATTTAGTGTAGAACCATTAGATCAAACATGTTTAATAGGAAAATAAGGCTATAATGCCAAATCTCTTCATAATTCCCATCAAAATTTACGTCCTTCGAGTTTCGCTGTACTACTTCAACTTCAATAGATTCCCAACCAAATTTCTCTATTTACGAACAAACTGCAGTAATCGATTCAGCGTCTTTAAAAACCCTTTTACTCATAATTTCAGGTGATTTGGACGACAAAAATTTTTTACTTAACACAGTGACAAAGCAAATACTATGGTTTAAATTTTGCTAAAATTCTTAATTAGGTTATGCGTGATAGATTTAGTGTAGAACCATTAGATCAAACATGTTTAATAGGCAAAATAAAGCTATAATGCCAAATCTCTTTATAATTCCCATCAAAATTGACGTCCTTCGAGTTTCGCTGTACTACTTCAACTTCAATAGATTCCCAACCAAATTTCTCTATTTACGAACATACTGCATCAATCGATTCAGCGTCTGTAAAAACACTTTTACTTATAATTTCAAGTGTTTTTGACCACAAAAATTTTTTACTTAACACAGTGACAAAGCAAATACCATGGTTTAAATTTTGCTAAAATTCTTAATTAGGTTATGCGTTATGAATATAATGTAGAACCATTAGATCTCGCATTAGATCAAACATGTTTGATAGGAAAATAAAGCTATAATGCCAAATCTCTTCATAATTCCCATCAAAATTGACTTCCTTCGAGTTTCGCTGTACTACTTCAACTTCAATAGATTCCCAACCAAATTTCTCTATTTACGAATAAACTGCATTCATCGATTCAGCGTCTTTAAAAACACTTTTATTTATAATTTCAAGTGTTTTTGACCACAAAAATTTTTTACTTAACACAGTGACAAAGCAAATACTATGGTTTAAATTTTGCTAAAATTCTTAATTAGGTTATGCGTGATAAATTTAGTGTAGAACCATCAGATTAAACATGTTTAATAGGAAAATAAAGCTATAATGCCAAATCTCTTTATAATTCCCATCAAAATTGACGTCCTTCGAGTTTCGCTGTACTACTTCAACTTCAATAGATTCCCAACCAAATTTCTCTATTTACGAACGTACTGCATCAATCGATTCAGCGTCTTTAAAAACCCTTTTACCCATATTTTCAAGTGTTTTTGACGACAAAAATTTTTTACTTAACACAGTGACAAAGCAAATACCATGGTTTAAATTTTGCTAAAATTCTTAATTAGGTTATGCGTTATGAATATAATGTAGAACCATTAGATCTCGCATTAGATCAAACATGTTTGATAGGAAAATAAAGCTAAAATGCCAAATCTCTTCATAATTCCCATCAAAATTGACTTCCTTCGAGTTTCGCTGTACTACTTCAACTTCAATAGATTCCCAACCAAATTTCTCTATTTACGAATAAACTGCATTCATCGATTCAGCATCTTTAAAAACACTTTTATTTATAATTTCAAGTGTTTTTGACCACAAAAATTTTTTACTTAACACAGTGACAAAGCGTACGAACGTACTGCATCAATCGATTCAGCGTCTTTAAAAACCCTTTTACCCATATTTTCAAGTGTTTTTGACGACAAAAATTTTTTACTTAACACAGTGATAAAGCAAATACTATGGTTTAAATTTTGCTAAAATTCTTAATTAGGTTATGCGTTATAAATATAGTGTAGAACCATTAGATCTCGCATTAGATCAAACATGTTTGATAGGAAAATAAGGCTATAATGCCAAATCTCTTCATAATTCCCATCAAAATTGACTTCCTTCGAGTTTCGCTGTACTACTTCAACTTCAATAGATTCCCAACCAAATTTCTCTATTTACGAATAAACTGCATTCATCGATTCAGCGTCTTTAAAAACACTTTTATTTATAATTTCAAGTGTTTTTGACCACAAAAATTTTTTACTTAACACAGTGACAAAGCAAATACTATGGTTTAAATTTTGCTAAAATTCTTAATTAGGTTATGCGTGATAAATTTAGTGTAGAACCATCAGATTAAACATGTTTAATAGGAAAATAAAGCTATAATGCCAAATCTCTTTATAATTCCCATCAAAATTGACGTCCTTCGAGTTTCGCTGTACTACTTCAACTTCAATAGATTCCCAACCAAATTTCTCTATTTACGAACGTACTGCATCAATCGATTCAGCGTCTTTAAAAACCCTTTACCCATATTTTCAAGTGTTTTTGACGAAAAAAATTTTTTACTTAACACAGTGATAAAGCAAATACTATGGTTTAAATTTTACTAAAATTCTTAATTAGCTTATGCGTGATAAATTTAGTGTAGAACCATTGGATCAAACATGTTTAATAGGAGCTATAATGCCAAATCTCTTTATAATTCCCATCAAAATTGACGTCCTTGGAGTTTCGCTGTACTACTTCAACTTCAATAGATTCCCAACCAAATTTCTCTATTTACGAACAAACTGCATCAATCGATTCAGCGTCTGTAAAAACCCTTTTACCCATAATTTCAAGTGCTTTGGACGACAAAAATTTTTTACTTAAGACAGTGATAAAGCAAATACTATGGTTTAAATTTTACTAAAATTCTTAATAAGCTTATGCGTGATAAATTTAGTGTAGAACCATTGGATCAAACATGTTTAATAGGAAAATAAAGCTATAATGCCAAATCTCTTTATAATTCCCATCAAAATTGACGTCCTTGGAGTTTCGCTGTACTACTTCAACTTCAATAGATTCCCAACCAAATTTCTCTATTTACGAACATACTGCATCAATCGATTCAGCGTCTGTAAAAACCCTTTTACCAATAATTTTAAGTGCTTTGGACGACAAAAATTTTTTACTTAACACAGTGACAAAGCAAATACTATGGTTTAAATTTGGCTAAAATTCTTAATTAGGTTATGCGTGATAAATTTAGTGTAGAACCATTGGATCAAACATGTTTAATAGGAAAATAAAGCTATAATGCCAAATCTCTTTATAATTCCCATCAAAATTGACGTCCTTGGAGTTTCGCTGTACTACTTCAACTTCAATAGATTCCCAACCAAATTTCTCTATTTACGAACATACTGCATCAATCGATTCAGCGTCTGTAAAAACCCTTTTACCAATAATTTTAAGTGCTTTGGACGACAAAATTTTTTTACTTAACACAGTGACAAAGCAAATACTATGGTTTAAATTTTGCTAAAATTCTTAATTAGGTTATGCGTGATAAATTTAGTGTAGAACCATTAGATCAAACAGTTTAATAGGAAAATAAAGCTATAATGCCAAATCTCTTCATAATTCCCATCAAAATTTACGTCCTTCGAGTTTCGCTGTACTACTTCAACTTCAATAGATTCCCAACCAAATTTCTCTATTTACGAACAAACTGCAGTAATCGATTCAGCGTCTTTAAAAACCCTTTTACTCATAATTTCAGGTGATTTGGACGACAAAAATTTTTTACTTAACACAGTGACAAAGCAAATACTATGGTTTAAATTTTGCTAAAATTCTTAATTAGGTTATGCGTGATAGATTTAGTGTAGAACCATTAGATCAAACATGTTTAATAGGCAAAATAAAGCTATAATGCCAAATCTCTTTATAATTCCCATCAAAATTGACGTCCTTCGAGTTTCGCTGTACTACTTCAACTTCAATAGATTCCCAACCAAATTTCTCTATTTACGAACAAACTGCATTAATCGATTCAGCGTCTTTAAAAACACTTTTACTTATAATTTCAAGTGTTTTTGACCACAAAAATTTTTTACTTAACACAGTGACAAAGCAATTACTATGGTTTAAATTTTGCTAAAATTCTTAATTAGGTTATGCTTGATAAATTTAGTGTAGAACCATTAGATCAAACATGTTTAATAGGAAAATAAAGCTATAATGCCAAATCTCTTTATAATTCCCATCAAAATTGACGTCCTTCGAGTTTCGCTGTACTACTTCAACTTCAATAGATTCCCAACCAAATTTCTCTATTTACGAACGTACTGCATCAATCTATTCAGCGTCTTTAAAAACGCTTTTACCCATATTTTTAAGTGTTTTTGACGACAAAAATTTTTTACTTAACACAGTGACAAATCAAATACTATGGTTTAAATTTTGCTAAAATTCTTAATTAGGTTATGCGTGATAAATTTAGTGTAAAACCATCAGATCAAACATGTTTAATAGGAAAATAAAGCTATAATGTCAAATCTCTTAATAATTCCCATCAAAATTGACGTCCTTGAAGTTTCGCTTTACTACTTCAACTTCAATAGATTCCCAACCAAATTTCTCTATTTACGAACAAACTGCATCAATCGATTCAGCGTCTTTAAAAACCCTTTACTCATAATTTCAGGTGTTTTGGACGAAAAAAATTTTTTACTTAACACAGTGACAAAGCAAATACTATTTTGCTAAAATTCTTAATTAGGTTATGCGTGATAAATTTAGTGTAGAACCATTGGATAAAACATGTTTAATAGGAAAATAAAGCTATAATGCCAAATCTTTATATAATTCCCATCAAAACTGACTTCCTTCGAGTTTCGCTGTACTACTTCAACTTCAATAGATTCCCAACCAAATTTCTCTATTTACGAACAAACTGCATCAATCGATTCAGCGTCTTTAAAAACCCTTTTACTCATAATTTCAGGTGTTTTGGACGACAAAAATTTTTTACTTAACACTGACAAAGCAAATACTATGGTTTAAATTTTGCTAAAATTCTTAATTAGGTTATGCGTGATAGATTTAGTGTAGAACCATTAGATCAAACATGTTTAATAGGCAAAATAAAGCTATAATGCCAAATCTCTTCATAATTCCCATCAAAATTGACGTCCTTCGAGTTTCGCTGTACTACTTCAACTTCAATAGATTCCCAACCAAATTTCTCTATTTACGAATAAACTGCATTCATCGATTCAGCGTCTTTAAAAACACTTTTATTTATAATTTCAAGTGTTTTTGACCACAAAAATTTTTTACTTAACACAGTGACAAAGCAAATACTATGGTTTAAATTTTGCTAAAATTCTTAATTAGGTTATGCGTGATAAATTTAGTGTAGAACCATCAGATTAAACATGTTTAATAGGAAAATAAAGCTATAATGCCAAATCTCTTTATAATTCCCATCAAAATTGACGTCCTTCGAGTTTCGCTGTACTACTTCAACTTCAATAGATTCCCAACCAAATTTCTCTATTTACGAACGTACTGCATCAATCGATTCAGCGTCTTTAAAAACCCTTTTACCCATATTTTCAAGTGTTTTTGACGAAAAAAATTTTTTACTTAACACAGTGATAAAGCAAATACTATGGTTTAAATTTTACTAAAATTCTTAATTAGCTTATGCGTGATAAATTTAGTGTAGAACCATTGGATCAAACATGTTTAATAGGAGCTATAATGCCAAATCTCTTTATAATTCCCATCAAAATTGACGTCCTTGGAGTTTCGCTGTACTACTTCAACTTCAATAGATTCCCAACCAAATTTCTCTATTTACGAACAAACTGCATCAATCGATTCAGCGTCTGTAAAAACCCTTTTACCCATAATTTCAAGTGCTTTGGACGACAAAAATTTTTTACTTAAGACAGTGATAAAGCAAATACTATGGTTTAAATTTTACTAAAATTCTTAATAAGCTTATGCGTGATAAATTTAGTGTAGAACCATTGGATCAAACATGTTTAATAGGAAAATAAAGCTATAATGCCAAATCTCTTTATAATTCCCATCAAAATTGACGTCCTTGAGTTTCGCTGTACTACTTCAACTTCAATAGATTCCCAACCAAATTTCTCTATTTACGAACATACTGCATCAATCGATTCAGCGTCTGTAAAAACCCTTTTACCAATAATTTTAAGTGCTTTGGACGACAAAAATTTTTTACTTAACACAGTGACAAAGCAAATACTATGGTTTAAATTTGGCTAAAATTCTTAATTAGGTTATGCGTGATAAATTTAGTGTAGAACCATTGGATCAAACATGTTTAATAGGAAAATAAAGCTATAATGCCAAATCTCTTTATAATTCCCATCAAAATTGACGTCCTTGGAGTTTCGCTGTACTACTTCAACTTCAATAGATTCCCAACCAAATTTCTCTATTTACGAACATACTGCATCAATCGATTCAGCGTCTGTAAAAACCCTTTTACCAATAATTTTAAGTGCTTTGGACGACAAAATTTTTTTACTTAACACAGTGACAAAGCAAATACTATGGTTTAAATTTTGCTAAAATTCTTAATTAGGTTATGCGTGATAAATTTAGTGTAGAACCATTAGATCAAACAGTTTAATAGGAAAATAAAGCTATAATGCCAAATCTCTTCATAATTCCCATCAAAATTTACGTCCTTCGAGTTTCGCTGTACTACTTCAACTTCAATAGATTCCCAACCAAATTTCTCTATTTACGAACAAACTGCAGTAATCGATTCAGCGTCTTTAAAAACCCTTTTACTCATAATTTCAGGTGATTTGGACGACAAAAATTTTTTACTTAACACAGTGACAAAGCAAATACTATGGTTTAAATTTTGCTAAAATTCTTAATTAGGTTATGCGTGATAGATTTAGTGTAGAACCATTAGATCAAACATGTTTAATAGGCAAAATAAAGCTATAATGCCAAATCTCTTTATAATTCCCATCAAAATTGACGTCCTTCGAGTTTCGCTGTACTACTTCAACTTCAATAGATTCCCAACCAAATTTCTCTATTTACGAACAAACTGCATTAATCGATTCAGCGTCTTTAAAAACACTTTTACTTATAATTTCAAGTGTTTTTGACCACAAAAATTTTTTACTTAACACAGTGACAAAGCAATTACTATGGTTTAAATTTTGCTAAAATTCTTAATTAGGTTATGCTTGATAAATTTAGTGTAGAACCATTAGATCAAACATGTTTAATAGGAAAATAAAGCTATAATGCCAAATCTCTTTATAATTCCCATCAAAATTGACGTCCTTCGAGTTTCGCTGTACTACTTCAACTTCAATAGATTCCCAACCAAATTTCTCTATTTACGAACGTACTGCATCAATCTATTCAGCGTCTTTAAAAACGCTTTTACCCATATTTTCAAGTGTTTTTGACGACAAAAATTTTTTACTTAACACAGTGACAAATCAAATACTATGGTTTAAATTTTGCTAAAATTCTTAATTAGGTTATGCGTGATAAATTTAGTGTAAAACCATCAGATCAAACATGTTTAATAGGAAAATAAAGCTATAATGTCAAATCTCTTAATAATTCCCATCAAAATTGACGTCCTTGAAGTTTCGCTTTACTACTTCAACTTCAATAGATTCCCAACCAAATTTCTCTATTTACGAACAAACTGCATCAATCGATTCAGCGTCTTTAAAAACCCTTTTACTTATAATTTCAGGTGTTTTGGACGAAAAAAATTTTTTACTTAACACAGTGACAAAGCAAATACTATTTTGCTAAAATTCTTAATTAGGTTATGCGTGATAAATTTAGTGTAGAACCATTGGATAAAACATGTTTAATAGGAAAATAAAGCTATAATGCCAAATCTTTATATAATTCCCATCAAAACTGACTTCCTTTGAGTTTCGCTGTACTACTTCAACTTCAATAGATTCCCAACCAAATTTCTCTATTTACGAACAAACTGCATCAATCGATTCAGCGTCTTTAAAAACCCTTTTACTCATAATTTCAGGTGTTTTGAACGACAAAAATTTTTTACTTAACACTGACAAAGCAAATACTATGGTTTAAATTTTGCTAAAATTCTTAATTAGGTTATGCGTGATAGATTTAGTGTAGAACCATTAGATCAAACATGTTTAATAGGCAAAATAAAGCTATAATGCCAAATCTCTTCATAATTCCCATCAAAATTGACGTCCTTCGAGTTTCGCTGTACTACTTCAACTTCAATAGATTCCCAACCAAATTTCTCTATTTACGAACAAACTGCATTAATCAATTCAGTGTCTTTAAAAACACTTTTACTTATAATTTCAAGTGTTTTTGACCACAAAAATTTTTTACTTAACACAGTGACAAAGCAAATACTATGGTTTAAATTTTGCTAAAATTCTTAATTAGGTTATGCGTGATAAATTTAGTGTAGAACCATCAGATCAAACATGTTTAATAGGAAAATAAAGCTATAATGCCAGATCTCTTTATAATTCCCATCAAAATTGACGTCCTTGAAGTTTCGCTTTACTACTTCAACTTCAATAGATTCCCAACCAAATTTCTCTATTTACGAACAAACTGCATCAATCGATTCAGCGTCTTTAAAAACCCTTTTACTCATAATTTCAGGTGTTTTGGACGACAAAAATTTTTTACTTAACACAGTGACAAAGCAAATAGTATGGTTTAACTTTTGCTAAAATTCTTAATTAGGTTATGCGTGATAGATTTAGTGTAGAACCATTAGATCAAACATGTTTAATAGGCAAAATAAAGCTATAATGCCAAATCTCTTCATAATTCCCATCAAAATTGACGTCCTTCGAGTTTCGCTGTACTACTTCAACTTCAATAGATTCCCAACCAAATTTCTCTATTTACGAACAAACTGCATTAATCGATTCAGCGTCTTTAAAAACACTTTTACTTATAATTTCAAGTGTTTTTGACCCCAAAAATTTTTTACTTAACACAGTGACAAAGCAATTACTATGGTTTAAATTTTGCTAAAATTCTTAATTAGGTTATGCTTGATAAATTTAGTGTAGAACCATTAGATCAAACATGTTTAATAGGAAAATAAAGCTATTATGCCAAATCTCTTTATAATTCCCATCAAAATTGACGTCCTTGGAGTTTCGCTGTACTACTTCAACTTCAATAGATTCCCAACCAAATTTCTCTATTTACGAACATACTGCATCAATCGATTCAGCGTCTGTAAAAACACTTTTACCCATAATTTCAAGTGCTTTGGACGACAAAAATTTTTTACTTAACACAGTGACAAAGCATATACTATGGTTTAAATTTTGCTAAAATTCTTAATTAGGTTATGCGTGATAAATTTAGTGTAGAACCATTGGATCAAACATGTTTAATAGGAAAATAAAGCTATAATGCCAAATCTCTTTATAATTCCCATCAAAATTGACGTCCTTCGAGTTTCGCTGTACTACTTCAACTTCAATAGATTCCCAACCAAATTTCTCTATTTACGAACATACTGCATCAATCGATTCAGCGTCTGTAAAAACCCTTTTACCCATAATTTCAAGTGCTTTGGACGACAAAAATTTTTTACTTAACACAGTGACAAAGCAAATACTATGGTTTAAATTTTGCTAAAATTCTTAATTAGGTTATGCGTTATAAATATAATGCAGAACCATTAGATCTCGCATTAGATCAAACATGTTTGATAGGAAAATAAGGCTATAATGCCAAATCTCTTCATAATTCCCATCAAAATTGACTTCCTTCGAGTTTCGCTGTACTACTTCAACTTCAATAGATTCCTAACCAAATTTCTCTATTTACGAATAAACTGCATTAATCGATTCAGCGTCTTTAAAAACACTTTTACTTATAATTTCAAGTGTTTTTGACCACAAAAATTTTTTACTTAACACAGTGACAAAGCAAATACTATGGTTTAAATTTTGCTAAAATTCTTAATTGGGTTATGCGTGATAAATTTAGTGTAGAACCATCAGATCAAACATGTTTAATAGGAAAATAAAGCTATAATGCCAAATCTCTTGACTTCCTTCGAGTTTCGCTGTACTACTTCAACTTCAATAGATTCCCAACCAAATTTCTCTATTTACGAATAAACTGCATTAATCGATTCAGCGTCTTTAAAAACCCTTTTACCCATATTTTCAAGTGTTTTTGACGACAAAAATTTTTTACTTAACACAGTGATAAAGCAAATACTATGGTTTAAATTTTACTAAAATTCTTAATTAGCTTATGCGTGATAAATTTAGTGTAGAACCATCAGATCAAACATGTTTAATAGGAAAATAAAGCTATAATGCCAAATCTCTTCATAATTCCCATCAAAATTGACTTCCTTCGAGTTTCGCTGTACTACTTCAACTTCAATAGATTTCCAACCAAATTTTTCTATTTACGAATAAACTGCATTAATCGATTCAGCGTCTTTAAAAACCCTTTTACCCATATTTTCAAGTGTTTTTGACCACAAAAATTTTTTACTTAACACAGTGACAAAGCAAATACTATGGTTTAAATTTTGCTAAAATTCTTAATTAGGTTATGCGTGATAAATTTAGTGTAAAACCATCAGATTAAACATGTTTAATAGGAAAATAAAGCTATAATGCCAAATCTCTTTATAATTCCCATCAAAATTGACGTCCTTGGAGTTTCGCTGTACTACTTCAACTTCAATAGATTCCCAACCAAATTTCTCTATTTACGAACATACTGCATCAATCGATTCAGCGTCTGTAAAAACCCTTTTACCCATATTTTCAAGTGTTTTTGACGACAAAAATTTTTTACTTAACACAGTGATAAAGCAAATACTATGGTTTAAATTTTACTTAAATTCTAAATTAGGTTATGCGTGATAAATTTAGTGTAGAACCATTGGATCAAACATGTTTAATAGGAAAATAAAGCTATAATGCCAAATCTCTTCATAATTCCCATCAAAATTGACTTCCTTCGAGTTTCGCTGTACTACTTCAACTTCAATAGATTTCCAACCAAATTTCTCTATTTACGAATAAACTGCATTAATCGATTCAGCGTCTTTAAAAACCCTTTTACCCATATTTTCAAGTGTTTTTGACGACAAAAATTTTTTACTTAACACAGTGATAAAGCAAATACTATGGTTTAAATTTTACTAAAATTCTTAATTAGCTTATTCGTGATAAATTTAGTGTAGAACCATTGGATCAAACATGTTTAATAGGAAAATAAAGCTATAATGCCAAATCTCTTCATAATTCCCATCAAAATTGACTTCCTTCGAGTTTCGCTGTACTACTTCAACTTCAATAGATTCCCAACCAAATTTCTCTATTTACGAATAAACTGCATTCATCGATTCAGCGTCTTTAAAAACACTTTTATTTATAATTTCAAGTGTTTTTGACCACAAAAATTTTTTACTTAACACAGTGACAAAGCAAATACTATGGTTTAAATTTTGCTAAAATTCTTAATTAGGTTATGCGTGATAAATTTAGTGTAAAACCATCAGATTAAACATGTTTAATAGGAAAATAAAGCTATAATGCCAAATCTCTTTATAATTCCCATCAAAATTGACGTCCTTGGAGTTTCGCTGTACTACTTCAACTTCAGCGTCTGTAAAAACCCTTTTACCCATATTCAAGTGTTTTTGACGACAAAAATTTTTTACTTAACACAGTGATAAAGCAAATACTATGGTTTAAATTTTACTTAAATTCTAAATTAGGTTATGCGTGATAAATTTAGTGTAGAACCATTGGATCAAACATGTTTAATAGGAAAATAAAGCTATAATGCCAAATCTCTTTATAATTCCCATCAAAATTGACGTCCTTCGAGTTTCGCTGTACTACTTCAACTTCAATAGATTCCCAACCAAATTTCTCTATTTACGAACATACTGCATCAATCGATTCAGCGTCTGTAAAAACACTTTTACTTATAATTTCAAGTGTTTTTGACCACAAAAATTTTTTACTTAACACAGTGACAAAGCAAATACCATGGTTTAAATTTTGCTAAAATTCTTAATTAGGTTATGCGTGATAAATTTAGTGTAGAACCATTGGATCAAACATGTTTAATAGGAAAATAAAGCTATAATGCCAAATCTCTTTATAATTCCCATCAAAATTGACGTCCTTCGAGTTTCGCTGTACTACTTCAACTTCAATAGATTCCCAACCAAATTTCTCTATTTACGAACATACTGCATCAATCGATTCAGCGTCTGTAAAAACCCTTTTAC
>CM068984.1:15456521-15610970 GCA_035357415.1 Ophraella communa
AACTACAAACAAACAAAATGTAACTTCAATATGTCAATCTGACGATGCTAAGTCTAGCGAAACGGCTGTCATTAAAGTTAAAAAAGCAATTTTTTAAATAAATATTGTTTTGTTAAAACAAAGAGTTTTTTATTATTCTTAATCATTTAACTCATTAAATAAAAAAAATTCTCCGCGTAAATTTCTAAATTTACGGAATCTAGCAATAACACGTCGTCTTCGATCATTTTCTTCAACAACTGACGTAAGGTATATGAATATCGTACCATGTCTTCAGCCACCATAATATAATATATATTATATTATCGCACACCGTGTGCAGCCGGCTTAATATAATATATATTATATTAGAGTGCAAACATAAAATATATATTATATTATCGTACGCCGTGTGCAGCAGCCTTAATACGGAAGTTCTATCCAAACGTATTCGCCGTTCAAAGTCGAAAATAGCTTTATTAAATTTGGTTTCACATGTGATGTAGTTCTGTTAGAGGGATTTAGTTGCTAAGAGATCTACTTGAAAATGTAAATTTCTAGTTTCGTTTCGAAAAGATAATTATACAGTCCGAGAGAGAGTGTGGAGTTGTCTTTACACGGTTTCATAGTTCCAAATCCGATTAATCTCGAAACGGCTGGCAAAAGTCTGGGAAATCTCGAGCGTGTCACTACCAACGAGACAAAATCACTCTCTTTCTCTTTTAATCGTAGAAACGGAAAATGCTTAACGGATTTTAAACTAAATAACTGGAATTTTAAAAAGTGAGTGTCTATGAATATACCTAAACATTTGTTATACTTAAGTTCGAGGGTTACCTTTTATATTTGGGGATTAGAGAACAAAAACAAATATTAAGCATCGAAAATCACTTTATTATTTTTCAAAATTTATTCCATGAAGATCTATACACTTTTGTATGCGTTTCAACCAATTGTCGAAGCACTTTTGCCACTCTGTTTGATTCTTCAGGTGTCGAAAAACGTTGACCTCTCAGTTTGATTTTTACGTAGGGGGATAAAAAGAAGTCATTCGGTACCAAGTCAGGACTATACGGCGGATGACTCATCAAATCGATGTTTTGGGTGCTCAAAAATGCAGTTGTTTGAGCCGATGTGTGGGAGCTCGCATTGTCGTGGTAAAGAGTGATCCGTCTTCGGCGGTTGGTTTTCCTGATTTCTGACAAAAAAATGGTTGTGTACCACTCAAAATTGACTGTTCTGCGTTGTTCTAGTGGTACGGTTGCGACATGTCCAGTTTTTCTGAAAAAACATCTAACATATCTATCGCCATGCTACCTTTCCTTAACTCACCGTCCCCCCGAACCCTAAATTCAATTCAATATATTAGACACAACCTTACCATTGTCAAACTTACCCCCCACAACAGAACGTACCCGAAACAAAACCCTTGCAAACGAACGTAACCGGAAGCCCCTGTCAGTACCATTATAAATTAGCAAAACGCCACGGTTTGTTCTCTTTCCGATCAAACCACCCCTAGAGACCAGTCGTTCACGAGATTCAGAAAATACATCTATCTGGCTGTATCACAGAGGATACAGCCGCTACGTTACCGCTCCCGCTACGTTACCGCTACGCTACCGCTACGTTACCGCTACGTTACTGCTCCCGCTACGTTACCGCTACATTACCGCTACGTTACCATGAAATATAGCCAATAGTTGCAGTCCTTTTTATGGAGGAATATAATCCACATTAGCAGTCCCTTTGTTGAAGAACCAACCACCAACAACCAATACTCCAACTACAACATCAGTAGATTAACTGAGCCCACCGGATCACCGAAATACCAAAGATAAGTCAAGTCCGTTTATACATTTTCACTTATAATTCCTGTGGCAATTTACAATTTTTTATCAATAAACCAATATTCTTTACTCACAGTTTGATTTAAATACCCATGGGCTATAAGTCTTATGGGTGCAGCGTGTTCGGTTGATATTAAATGTATGTAGTTCATTTTCTTGCTATCAAATTCAGTCTAATTACAAGGTGTTTCTATCTTTTTCACCTTAGTTTTTGTGTATTTTCTGTTGTTTATTCGTAACGTTTAAAATATAGTGGCGCCCTTAACCCTTATATACCACCAATCCTTTCTATAGTGAGCATTAACTTGGAGTCGAACCACTCCTTGAGAGAGTCTCTTAGCCGGGATCTCTTTTTGGAACTAGTAGTGTTACAAATTGGCGCCTTTGAGGAGCTAATATTGTTACAAATTGGCGCCCTGTCTCTTTGGAAGGATATTGTTACAAACAGGCAACCATTTGCTTGGAAGTGCTTCATGCGTGAATAACTTTTGTTGGATTGGACTCATCTTGAAACACCCATACAGTCGACTGCTGTTTAATTTCGGGTTCATACGTGCAAATTCATCACCTATCACGATGTCATAGACGTGTTTCGAAGCACCGCGATCGTATTTTTTGAGCATTTACTTCGACCAATTGACACGAGCCTTTTTTTGAGCGATTGACAAATTGTGTGGGATCCAACGCGAACAAATTTTTTTGACCGTCAAACATTTATGCAATATTGGATGTATACTGGTCCCACTAATGCCTAAGGTTTTCTCAATACTACGATAGGTCACATGACGATCTTGCAATATCAGTTCACGCACAGCATCAATGTTTTTCGGAACAACAACTGATGGACGACCTGCACGAAATTCGTCTTAGAGTGAACTACGGCCACGATTGAATTCAACATAAACACTGGTCCTTGATGGAGCTGAATTAAGTTCATCCATGTACTGTTGCTGATTTAATCCACGTCGAAAGTTTTAAAAAATAATCGCACGAAAATGTTCACGATTTATTTCCATTTTTGGGCCGAGATGAATCTTTTAAGTTACTGTAAACAACACAAATAGCGCTCGTATGTCAAAACGTTCTGACTACGTATAACCTCAAAAATATCCAACTTTACGATAGAGCTGTCAGTTGTCAGATTGCAACACCATGCTTGCCAAATCCCGAAATATAAAAGACAACTCTCGTAATTGACAGTTAATGGATTTTTACATACTACTCTACACAAAAAAAATACAGAAAATAATTAATTGGACTGCTCTTGTATCAAAATCATTGCTCGCTAATATTTCTGTAAGAATACACTTTCCAAAAAGTTACACGAGTCTTGTCAATAATTTTCTAAGTTTCTAAATAACCAAGAAACTCTCAATATATAATAACAATCAGATACCTGAATGCAAAATAACAAGCAGTAAGACTGAAGAACAATAAAAAACCAAACAAGAAAGGTGTCATTAAAATTAGGATATAATAAATACCGTAGTGGAATATATACAATGAAACAGAGACAACAGCAAAAATAATAAATAATTTCTTAGCCAACCTATTTTTATGTACACTTGAAACGCTGAAAGATTACCCGTGCGTCATTGTATGTAAGCATACGAATAGGATAGAGAAGACAACAGTTTATAATTTAATATTATCGTTTGATATTTTTAGAAAAGGACAGCACATAGAAAAGATGTCGGTGATATGATCGTTGAATCGTGACGCACGGATAATCTTTCAGCGATTCAAGTGTAGTTGTTTTGTTTTTTAATTAAGCTCTATAGTTAAGGGCCAACTTATTTCTGTTCTATGAGTGGACACCGCTGTGGAAATGTCCGATGTCAGACAAAGGTTGTTGTAACTTCAACGTTTTCTTAAAAACTGTGGTTTTGTGTTCAAAATCCAGTGTTTTCAAATAAATTAACAAATTCTGCCAAGACAAGTTATGAAATGGATATCACAACATTGGAGGAAAAAAGGTAGACTCAAAATGAAATGGGGAGAAGATATCCTTAAAGAACAGCTTTAGAAGAAGGTGCTTATAAATAGGATAACGTTGCCGTATGTTTTCAATTGATATCGATGAACTTCTTCTATGATGTTATTTTCAATCGTTACTGATCCTCCAAATAGTGATTTGGACTTTAGTTTTGCCTTTATTTATTTACAGGCAACTTGTGCTAGTTCTGTAAGCATTTCGTTTGTATCAGCATATCGTCAGCTATTAGGACTACATCGAAGATTGTTGAGCTGCTGTCCATCTATATTTATTTATTCCTTTGTTATCCCAGTCTATTTTTTTAATGCAAAATCCAAGACTGTCTTTAAAGTTTCGGGGGCATTGTATGCGGAGACCCAATGTCCCTCGACCTTTGTTAGATAGGGACAAATCTTTAGAGATATTCAAATGTAAATCGGATTTATAAAAGTATGAAAGACAAATTCACCGTCCACGGTGCTCTACGTCGAAACCCTCCAATTTGCATTTTCAAGACGAACTTTGTTAATCCCCGACTCTGGTCTATGCCTTTCATATGAATAACTAAATTTTAATCCGTCACATTGTTTTACGGTATTATTAGAATTCTTTGAAAATGTATTCTCATGGAGTACCAACCATACATTCTACTCGTGCCGTTTCAATGGTCACTAGCTATTCTTTGTGTCTATGACATTATAAAACAAGGTTTTTTGTCGAAAAAAATACATTTTTATTAATGATTTAGGTAATAAACAATTAAAAAAGAAGAACAGTTTCATAAAAATTAATGTTAATGAAAGGATATGTAAATAAAATAAAATGGTCAATTAAACTTACTTCTCTATATTTGTCAGCTCTATGATTTCCTAAAAAACCTTCAACTACTGCTTTAAAACGAAAATGCCCCCTTTAACCGTAGTTTTAAATAATTTCTGAAAAAAGCCCTTAAAAATTCGAAAGTCTTTTGGATCCAGAGCTTTTACAAATTGCTTCTTTAAGCCTAATTTCTTATGTAACGGTGGCATCCGTATATTTAGTGACTACACTGTAGATTCTGACTTTATGCTTTTCTATACGAAATTCGACACTAATCAGACCCAATCCGCAGTTGATAATGTACTGGATCTGCTCTACTGGCCAATAAGCAAAGATGACACGTTGTTATAGCAGTAATAGACAAGCTTACACTTACTACTAGAGAATTGATTGTACTAACCCTTACTTTTTGGAAGTCCATCTTATTAAGGATAATAAAAAACTCTTCGTTTTAACAAAACTTCCAATATTTATTTAAAAACTGCTTTTTTAAAAGACTCAATATGTCAATCTGACGATGCTAGTTGTCTAGCGAAACGGCTGTCATTGAGTCTTTTAAAAAAGCAGTGTTTTTAAATAAATATTGGAAGTTTTGTTAAAACGAAGAGTTTTTTATTATCCTTAATACTACTAGAGACATGAATTGCGACATTTATACCTGCTTTGTGGACATGCAAGTGCCAAAAGGCACCGGAATGGATGATAAAGATCTCAGAATTATACAAAACATATACTAGAATCTGACAGCCACAATACGAATCAACGCTTGAGACAAAACAACAGAGGCAGTTAACATTTTTGCGTGGTGTATGACAAGAGTGTATCAGCTTTCCTCTGATATTCAATCTGTATTCAGAGGAGATATTTAGAGAGGCTCTGGAAAACGATGATAATAGAATTCTTGTAAACGGTGAACGATTGAATAAGATTCGATACGCAGATGATACCGTCATATTTGCAGATAGTCTACAACAGCTAATGAACAAAGTAAATGAAGTAAGTGAACGATACGGGCTAAAAATGAACATCAACAAAACAAAATTAATGGTCATAAGTAAAGAGAAGAATGAAAACTGTCGACTATTGATTAAAAATATGCCAATAGAACGGGTATCCAAACTTATCTACCTGGGAAGTTTAATAAACGAACAGTGGGATCACTCGCAAGAAATTAGATGTAGAATAGAAAAAGCAAGAGACGCCTTCATTAAAATATCTAAGCTCTTCAAAAGCCACAACCTCAAATTAAATATTAAAGCAAAACTTCTGCGCAGCTATGTGTTCTTCATAATGTACTATGGCATGAAATCCTGGACATTGACCGAATCAACACAAAAGAAACTCGAAGCCTTCGAGATGTGGCTATACAGATCCTTAGAAAATCATGTGTATACAGAGTGACCAACGAAACGGTACTGGAAAGAATGGGGAAGGAAAAGGAGGAAATGAATACGATTAAGAGAAGGAAATTGGAATATTCCTGGCATATAATGAGAAATGACAACAAATACAAACTATTAAAATCTATCCTCAAAGGAAAAGTGTTTGGAAAGAGAAAGAGAAGAAGGATCATGACTCAAGAACATGGTATTTAACAATAACCACATCAGACGTTATATTGACAGTTGAGCATGCGCAGAATGAGTTCGAGGGACACGTTTTGCGGTAATACTGTTAGCGCATTACGCTATTTATGGGAGAACAACACCTCGCGTAAAACGTAGCTGTAAATATTTTAAATCAACAAAATAAATCAGTCAATTTGAATTTATCATTAACAGATTATTAAAAAATTGTTATGATATTCCACTATTGTTTGATTCAAATATTAATTCATTATATTCTATTAAAAATAAATCAAAAATATTATATACATGGTTAATTTTTGTAAAATACTTGAATAATGTAAATTTTTTTTCTTTCTAGTTTTAATAGTATTTTACGTAACAAGTGTTGTAATGATGCCTTTTACGGCAGAGTGCCATAATTGAGTTTTGTACTATATTTTTTCTACTACTGAAAGTCGGACATCTAAGTACTTTACATTTTTTTTTATTTACATTTATATTTTTAGTTATATTCTATTGAATACAAACGACCCATACTTTTAGAATACACTGCCTAATTCTACTACATTAGTCGAAATTGATTCTTGAGTTATCACTAGTTTTTCTATATTTTTAGTTGCTGGACGTGCGCATTGTATTTTTGAGCAACTGGGACTCGGACAAATCGAAGAGATTATTTTTTCAACCGTGGAGTTCTTTGCGCTTATGGATTTGTCTACGTAGCCTTCTGCTATTGTGGACGATTTCCAGCCCCATGTCTTTTAAGTTGCTGCAAATCTCTTGCTGCATCTACAAGCAGCGTTGCACAGCTTCTACGAAAAAAATGGCCTATATATCGGGTGGCATCGGGTAGTTTCAAGAACTGAGCAATTTTTTTGGTAGGTATGCTATCTTGTTTATCCCAACAACTTGACGGGTACATTTATTGTTCTGGAAATTAAGGAAGAAGCTTTGAATATTCTTATCCTCTATTAGTTTCCTTTTTTCCATGTATCTTTTACATATTTCGTACGGCTTTCCTGATACAACGAATGATCTTTCAGTTTTCGTTTTAGTATCCGGTATGTTCACCACGTAGGATTTTCCGGTATCGTCAATGTCATTTAATTTAATATTTTTCAGTTCATTTTCTGTTGAATCCGTCGCTTTTTCGTTTTAAAAATGCTCTTAATTTGTCATAGGAGGCAATGTTTATATTATGCCGAACGGTTAATTGAGACCCTAACATTGAGTACATGAACAAAATCGTAGATGGTTTGTATTTTGTTGCTATCTCTCCGAAATATGGCATTAAAATATTTTCAGTAAATAATTTTTTTTAAATTGATTGTACTAACCCTTACTTTTTGGAAGTCCATCTTATTAGGAATAATAAAAAACTCTTCGTTTTACAAAACTTCCAATATTCATCTAGCAGATCCACAGTTTAAAGTTGTTAATGAACAAATAAATATATGAAGTTCTCCACTTTTAAAGTGTTTGCTTTGATTGAGTCTTCATTTTATACATAGATAAGACGTAATTGTAACACAAATATATTAAGTTATTGTAAAGATCAGCATGACATAGTTTTTTCCTGGTTTTTCTATATCATTGCACAGTTATACTGATCTTAGAGGGAAGTACATCCAGGATAATCCCTTAGGGCTCATAACATCTAGGCTTTAATATTGTTATGTCTTATTACTTCCATACTTGGTCTAGCTTTATAACTACCTAATAAACATCAGGTACCTAGCTACAAACAAACGAAATGTAACTTCAATATGTCAATCTGACGATGCTAAGTCTAGCGAAACGGCTGTCATTAAAGTTAAGAAAGCAATTTTTTTAATAAATATTGGAAGTTTTGGTAAAACGAAGTGTTTTTTGTTATTCCTAATTTTTTTTTGTCTTGCCGCCAATCCATAAATACTCCATAAACTTGTTCATAGCGGGCTTTAGACATTTCTGGTAATAAATTATCCAGTGTAGCTGCTGCCATTTCTAATATTTCTGGCGGAGTATTACTAAACTCCTCTTCAGAGTTTGCCGACATCTTGAAATTCTTCAAATTTATTCTTTATGGCTTATTATAATAAATTTTCAAGCACAGCGACTATAAATTCACACTATGCTAATGTCAAACTTGAATAATTTTTTTTTGAAACTTTTAACAGTTCAGAATTCTTTTAATTTTAAAGCTCACTTTATACTTTCAAAGGCGACTTTATAAATTCAAAATTGTTACAAACCCCCCCCCCATTTTGTAACACCTACTTTTTATAACAGTTTTTGAAAAGTTCTATTTTCAGTCATACAAAACTGTTACAAAATGGGGTTTTTTTGTAACAGTAAGTAATAGAAAAAGTAAATTTTTAGTGTATGGGGCTCTTCCTTGTTGAGTAAATAAATGAATAAATATTATGTAGATATAAATAATCTTTTAATTCCAAAATTTGTTGATAACAAAATATTGTGCTAAATCACTTGCTCCACTTCATCGTCATCAGCTAAAATTACTGCTTCTAATGCCTCATCCATGTTTAAAAGATAATCAAAACAAAGCACACTGGTTTAAGAGGTTAGTTCCAAACTACATAAAACAGCGAGTGAATATACTTCAAGAACTAAAAATAAAAATTTAAGTATTGTTCAATACATAGAATCAAAATTTAAGCATGATCACAGAAACCTAAAAATATTTTCTTCTGATAAAACATAAAATCTGCTCAAATCGGAAAACTATCCCAAGAAACGTTCAAACTATTACAACTGATCATTTTTTTAAATAATTTAAAAAACTTTCAAACTGCGTTAAAACTAAAATAAATAATCGATTGAATGAATATCGATTATAATTAGAACGGTCTAGCGCTTGGTTGCGGAACTTTACGCGATGTTAGAGGCCATTTTAATTGAATAAACGACGTGGCAACGTTTCGTGCACTTATTTAAAAACAGCCGTAGGGTTTTCACCAACTCGCTTATTGAATTTCAACCCGTATTTCTACACACATTAACACCCTCTATGTTATAATTGTTGGAAAGTTGTTTAAATTTCTCCATTTCACAAGTTAGAAGATTATAATATTTTAAGAGTCGATTATTAACGATTTCATTAAGGCACGAACATAAATTGTTTAATTAAATATAATTATTTTATATGGCTTATGAAAGTTCGGCACGTGGATTTAACAGAGTACGGCTTTACCTTTGGCAAAGTGTTGGAATTATTACTTTCATTATTATTTATAAAATCATTAAAATATACTGCGTTATCTTCGTGAGCAAAAAAAAATTAACGATGGCAGCGTATGTGAAAGAGGTTAAATTTAGTTTAATTATACATTAATGCCGTATATAGTAGTAGCCTGTCCTTTGACGTAGAGTTTTTGTCCCTTCAGACAATTTGGTTATGTTTCAACTTCATCAGTTATCGATTAAAGCCCTAACAGTGTGTCTGGCTACATAATTTTACGTTCGAAGCCATTTTAATAGAATTACCTTTATACAATGACAAAGCAATGTACGAGGGTTGGCCGACAAAATATAAAGAGAATGAATGTAAAAATCTATTTTAACAACAAAGCCTAACAGCCAAAGTTTAACCTAAAAGTTCTATCCAATTTTGATGATTAATAAAGTTATTATAACAAGCAAACATAATGGGAGAATTATTTACAAGTTTAGCAGATTGACAGAACTAGATGGTTATGTTAGGATCTTATTTTCAAAGTAGATGAAAATTTAGAACCCTGGGGTGACATTTTATAAGAAAGTTTAACAATAATAGGGTTATAGCATGCACAAAATAGAGTATAAAAAGAATATAAATATAACTACACAAAAATACACAAGTAATCTCAGAAGTTTTTTATAATCGAACATTAAAATACTTTACAGTGTGGAACACCCAAATGGAATAAATTCAAAAGCAGATAAATAAGGGCATGTTTAAAAAAACGTTCGCATCCGTCGATTAGTATTTCAATGATTTTTTTATATACTAAGTGACATAACAATAAGAACTTGATTGATAATGAAAAAGCCATTTTATTAGAAAATGTGAGTAGTGTAAATAAGCAATTGTTACAAAGAATGCAATGTCTAAAAATAAAAAATACCCACCTGAATTACGAAAATTTGCATTGACTTTAAATTTTTTCTCTCCTATAAAGCTTACAAGTATATCAGGACAGTATTTGAAACGTGTTTGCCCCATAGAAGCACTATTGGGAAATGGCTGCAAACTATGCAGCTCCTGTTTTATTTAAATAAAATTTGGTAAATTTATTTATTTTACTGAAATAAACAATTGATAAAATTTTCAGCCTTATCAGTTGAAGATTCCTGTTTTTATACTGCTTTTTTTGAAATCCACTAATAATCTAAAAATGAATATTGTAGCTGTAGTAAAGATCCAAATTTTGCGGATTTTGGTTCTTGACATACTTTACGATTGGTTAGGATGCCTAGGGTACGAAGACCTGTACGATTTCGTCAACTTAGTGAGTTTGATAGGGGTCGTATAGTAGGACTTAGAGAAGCTGGATTTTCTTTTCGGGAAATTGCAGTTAGAGTGCAAATAAATGTAGACACCGTGGTTAGGTTTTGCCAGGCATGGCTTCGAGAAGGCCGTACGCAAAGAGCAAGGGGCTCTGGACGCCCCCGTAGAACAACAGACCGTGAAGATCGCCGCCTAAGATTATTGGCGAGGGTGTTTCTCCACTACCAGATCCATTGCAAATGAATGGTTTGCAGAATACGGAAGACCTATTGGCATGCGAAGTGTTTACCGACGAATAAGACGTTTTGGCCTGTTTTCATATCGACCACACTGGGTCCTCTCTTTAACTCCAGAACACCGACGTAATCGCCTTGAGTGGTGCAGAGAACGGTCACTCTGGGATCAGGAATAGAACAGTATTGTCTTTAGTGACGAGTCTCGATTTTGTTTAGGCATGCACGATGGTCGAACGAGGGTTAGAAGACGACGTGGTAAAAGGAGAAATTCACGGTTTTTTGTTGAAAGGCATGTTCATCAAACTGTTGAAGTTATGGTTTGGGTGCTATAGCTTATGGTTCGAGATCACTTTTAATCTTCATCAGAGGTAACATGAACACGCAGCGTTATATCCAAGAAGTTTTAGAACCCCATCTTTTACCCTATCTTGACACCTTGGCAAATCCAACCTTCCAACAAGATAATGCCCGACCACATGTCGCAAGAGTCACAATAGACTTCTTTCAACATAATGATGTCACATTGTTACCTTGGTCACCAAGATCTCCCGACTTATACCCAATTGAGCACGTGTGGGATATGATGGGTAGGAGATTGCTCAATTTGTAACCTCCTCATCAGACTCTAGAAAAACTTCGAGAGGAGTTGGTGGTTGCCTGGAATGAGATATCACAGGAGGACATTGACCACCTGATGAGAAGCATGCCTAGGCGCGTTGGAGAATGCGTAACACATCGGGGTGCATCCACACATTGTTAAAGGTAAAAGGACTTTAAAGCAATGCAATCATTTTGAAATTTTTATCATTTACTTTGATAAATACTTATACAAAATTTTATAAAAATAAAATTATTTAAACTGGGTGTTCGGATTTTTATGTCACTTAGTATACATGGCCAATAACAGTTTTGTTTTTTACAAATACAACACCCTATATATTATTTAATTTTTGGATTATTCAGAAGTTTCGAAAAATGTATCGCTAAAAGTAACAATTAATTATAAAACCTTATTTACTTAATCAATATTTAAAAAAGACTTATTGTCTTCACATCTGTATATATTAGATCTTGCTTATTTTTCCCTTCATGTCTGTAACATTTCATGAATTTGTAAAATCAATCACTTTTTTCCTGAATAATTAACAACAAATCAATTCTTATTTCATATAATATTTAACTGCCAATAAAAAACTATAATTCGAGATGGGAAATTTGGGAAGAAGGTTATTTTTTATATTGTTCTAATAACTTTTGTAGGTTATGTCATGAAGCTAATATTTTTAAGACCATTATTATTTTTTAATTAAACTTTCAGTTAATCTAATTCAATTTATTACTAAACAGACACAAACAAAATTATTATTATTCGTAACTTGTATACCGAGTTTTGGTAATTTTTGTTTTAAAACTTAAAAGTAATTTAAGCGGCACAGGCAGTACACTGCCTTTCGGTTTTACGATAGAAGGAAGTTCATGTTCATGCACAAACTAGCTTATTGAATTTGAGCCGAGCGAGTACACACACATCAACACCCTCTCTCTGATGTTTTAATTGTCAGAAAGTTACGTCTTCGCTTCCTGCTAAACAAGAGGCACCATTTCCGCACAGCTTTCACTGACGGCTGCACTCTCGCGAAAAATCCGCTTTTCCAACTAATTTACAATTAATATTGTTTATTTGCCATTTTGAAATTATCCCAATGTTCAACCAATAACCACCAAAAGCTTATGACTATTGGTCTATTAACAAATCAAAATCATTTGAGATTGTTAACCTATATATACATAGGTACTTATCGAATGTAAGAATGCATTTTTAATTGTAGAGGTGATTAAGATCTTGTGCGTGAAAATAATGCAAGGGAACATGAATCTAAGCGCAGAAACATGATAATAAACGAATTAATTAACTCACTAAAAAACATAAATTTTGATTAAATTACTTTTCATCAAGTCCTTACAAGTCCATATTACTAAGAATAATAAAAAACTCTTCGTTTTAACAAAACTTCCACTATTTATTTAAAAAATTGCTTTTTTAAACTCAATGACAGCCGTTTCGCTAGAATTAGCATCGTCAGATTGACATATAAAAAAGCAATTTTTTAAATAGATAGTGGAAGTTTTGTTAAAACGAAGAGTTTTTTATTATTCTTAATAAATTTTGATGTTGTAGGTGCCAAAAATCGTGATTCGTAGCCTTATGAAACAATTGATTGGAAAACAACATAACATTTCTTGTAGACCGAAGCTGCAGAAGAATCCAACACACCATGAGAAAACAATCTTTGGAGATAATTGGTGTAAATCACCATCTAGGCTTGTACAAATTATACAGGGCTACGCAAATCTGGAATAAGTTGAAGCTCAACCAACAAAGTTAGATAACGACGTCTTAAACATGAAGAGAAAAAAATCAGTAATCGCATGCTCTTCTATAACATTCTAGTATTCTAGGGTAGTTTCCGGTTTGAATAAATAGTTGAATTACCCTTTTGAACAGTACAATGACTCATACCTAGCACTCCGGAAGCAATATATTGGACATAATCATGGTTCCTTCCTACTCTTTTAAAAATCTACAGACTTTTGATCCCAATGTTATATACATGTGTCTATTTGGTCCCCAGTTGCCAGTCAGTGCTCTTACTAATGTGTATTTATTTAGTATTAAAGCCTCCGCAGTAACCTTTTACTGAAAGCTTATATGAGCGCATTAGAATGTTTCAGACCAGGATTATTTTCCCATAGTTTGAATAGGTGCATTATTGCGGTGCGTATTTAGGTGAAGCTAGGTTAAACCATCAAGGGTGTCTTTAGCACCGATTCTTTGCTATTCTGTCTTCCTGATAGTGCCCTGAAACCTAACACATAACTACTATATTGCCAGAGTATTGTCCAGAGTGTTCAGCACTTGTTTGCAGTTCTCGACTATCCTTGATCTAGTGAGAAGATATTGGTCCAGCGCTAAGATTACAACTTGACTATTTGATTATATTATAAAAACTATCATTCAGTTAGTTGTTTTTCAGATTGGCCAACCCACATTCAATAATGGCGTACACATCCACCTGGAAAATTGAGGAGAACCTTCCCATATTCAGGCTTATTGGCTTCTTAGAGGTTTTCCATAGATTTCACATCCTACCTTAGAAAGAACTGTTCTTGAAGCCGTCAGTATACTACAAGCTTCGACTCTTCCAACCTAACTACTTGACCACCTAGTGGTATTTCCTTGGTGGGTATTTCCATATATTTTTTGTGAAGTAAATTTTGGGGGCATGCTATTTGCTGGAGCAGCAGTCGTGGCTTAAGACATAGTACCCTAGAGACTGAACACTTACTCACTGTGATCTTTTGATTTGTTTTACCCTAGAGACTGAACACTTACTCACTGTGATCTTTTGATTTGTTTTAATTTTTATAATCAGGAATTCTAAAAGAACAACTAAGAATATTAAAATTGGGAATTATTTTTACCACAATCCATTTCATAAAAGAATGAACATTGAAAAAAATTTCTATATAGCTTTTTTGCTTAACTGTTTTTATAATAATTACTTGAAATATAAAAATTGATGTAAGATAAAAAAAATTAAAAAAGAAAATAAAAATATAGATACTATTTATTCCTATTATTCGTATTTTACTTAATTAATTCTAAAATGTTTAATATTGGCTCGATTTAATAATTTGAACAGAATTTAATCTATAACGTTTTATTATAAATCTCACCTTTTTACTTTCCACGATTTTAATTATTTTTTCAAACACCTGATGCCCTCCGTTTTATATAAGAAAATATTCAAACGCATTCCAAATAAATCTTTGATCACAATATGTTCCAAAAAACCTACTAACAGAAATGAAATATACTCCAATAAACGTTTTATTAAAAGCTCTTTCCAGAAGAAATAGCATTTTTCCACATGAACTTCTCCAGAAAACTCAACAATACCTCCCTTTTTATTAAACATTTGATGATTTATATTAATTCGTTGAATACGATTGTTTAAGTTATTTGCAGTTAATATTTCAACCAAGATCACAGGTTTAAGTGTTGTATAGCTATTTAATGGTGCAGTACACATTATACACTCACCGACTTAAATTTCGATCCATTCAAAATATTGATTTATTTAAAAATACTGTAACTTCCGAACGCGAAGGCTGATTTCTTTAAACTTGTAGATAAAAAACTGTAATTTTAAGTTTATTATTCTGACGTCTCAAAATAATTTCATACTCCCCTCATATACAGGGGAGAAAAGAAAACAATAATTTCCTCTACTTTTGACTCATCCTGTGGGTTAATTCTGCTAGTAGATGTGCACATATTGAACTTTATAACATGTCTGATTTGTTTCCAACACTTCGTTTTTTATTTAGCCAGATATGTGGATTTGTTTGTGAAATGTGACGGTTTAAAGAAAATGAAACATTTCAGATACGTTCGTTATTTAAATGACTGTAGAGAATAAACTACAAAATGCTAGTAGAGTGCTGTGGCCAACTCACAACTTGACAGCTGTCAATATTTATTACTTGTCAACTGTAGTTTAATTGTCTACATAACAAATATTCATTTGTTTGCAATAATTGCTGTTTGAACTATCACCATATCATGGTTTTAACGGGTACTAATGCAGCACGAGCATTTGCAGCATATTATGCTGCTAGCTCGAAATCGTTTAGAAAAAGTACGTCAAGTAGCTTTTAACGAAATAACTATCTGAAAGCGATTAAGAGAAAATGGATTACGCTCCAGAAGACCTGCAACTGGTCTGGAGTTACTTAGAAATCACAGAACAGGGAGCATCAATATTGGAATGTGGATGACTGGAGTAAGATTTTAGTTTCTGACGAGTCAAGGTTTTGTTTACGTTCATGTGAAAGAATATACCGAAGAAGAGGCGAACGGTTCGATAAAGCAAATTTCTCTGAAAGACTTAGTTATGGAGGAGAATCGGTAATGGTATGGGGGGACGAGCATGGACGCTCGTACTGATTTAGTCATTGTTGGCGGCGGAGCAATGACAGCTGACCGATATATTCATGATGTCCTAGAAACACATGTATAATATTTGGACGAAACAGAAATTCAAAGGATGAACTGGCCATCACGTAGCCTAGAACTCAATTCAATTGAACACGTCTGGGATATGATGGGTAGCCAAGTTTGTAACCGAGTTCCTACTCCAACTAATTTAACTCAATTGAAAGATGCTTTGGTCCATGAATGGAATTAGATTGACCACATGGAGCTTCAAGACGTATTGAGGCGGTTATTCGCGCTCGGGGGGAAATACCCGCTATTAATATTCGGATTTCTGGTTTTTGTTAATGATTTGCTTATTATTGTTAATTATTTGTTTATAAAATTATATATTACTCTATTTAAATTGAATAAAAAAATGGTTAGTTGTTTGGGAGGTATAGTTTCTTTGCATAATATAATTTTCATATCATCCTAACATAATATAATAAAATCTTTGGGCTTTGGTGTCTTTCACTTTCACTGTTGTATCGTTTCATTGTGTGTTGTTGAACCTAAACCCTCTAGAACATACGTAAGTGTGAATAAAATAAGATGTGTTAATATAGCTTATCCCACAACTTCTTTTTATTTGAGGACAATAGGACTTGTATCAACGCTGGAATGTATTTGATTCTTTTTAACCTAATTCGAACAAAATACGTTCCATTTGTGGTACAAAATCATAAAAATTATACAATTATTTCCTAACCCTATCTAGATATGAACCATATTTAAACAATAAACCTATTTTTAAAATCGTGTTCTTTAGCTCTTATATGTATAAAATTACAATATAATTGTTCAAATAAATGCATTTAGGAATAGTATGGTATTTATTTTCAATTATTTTTTCTGTGCCCATTAAAAAGAACCTAAAAAGATCCATTCAAAAAATTAAGAGGACGTACTTGGGATATTCTAACTGGACCTCCCAGGGACGTATGTCCTAAGGATGATTAAGGGTCTGAAACGGACTTAGGATGTCTGTTAACAGATATCCCGGGAACATTTAAGTACTTGGTTATGTGGTTATCTAAAGACTGTATCTTTTTTTTTCGGCATAGACTAATAGTCAATCAGCCAGACACTTCATGAAAAATATAATCTATAACTTTTGACAAACTACCAACAAAGGGATACAGGGATACACGCTTCTCGTCTAGGGGCTCATCAAGACATTACTTATATATGACATACAACACTGAGCCACGGAAAGTAGGAAATAACATTTAGGGGATAGAATACAAAGGAAACAAAATAAACCTAAATTGAAGAGAAAACAAAATTAAAATAAAATTAGACACTACAAAAATAATTTAGTACGAGAAATATTTCATTTCCTAAAGCTAAGTTTTGGCAGTTATCATTTTCAAGTACTTTAATCTTATACAGGTGAGTAGGATAGCTGGCATGTCCAAATCGGAGTCGTGTTAACATAGTGATAAATTTACGAGCATAATTGTATGGCTCAAACCACATATTTTTTGGAATTTCAGTTTGTATGCTGGTGTAACTTGATGGGTTGGTAAATTTATACTGTGACCAACATTCTTTCCATACTGAATGGTATTTTATTTTAATTTGACGGATAGCATCACAGTAACTCACAGGATAGTCACTAGATAAGCCATTTATAACGCTTTTTTTAGCAAGCTTATCCACATGCTCATTATTTATTAGGCCTATATGAGCCTTAACTTATATGAAATGAATACATTTATTATCTCTATACAACTCTAAAATCAGTTTTTTTTTTATTTCGAGAATAAGGTAATTAGAGGAGTAAGCGTAAAAATTAGTGGAAGCTAGGGAATTTAAAACCGATAAGGAGTCGGAAAGAATGGTTGCTGAGTCATATTGCGCTACATAAGTAAAAGCTTCGTAGATTGCGACAGCTTCAACGCTAAAAATGGAAAGTTTATCATTAAGTTTGAAGCTAAAATGAATGTAAAAAGCACATCCTACTCTAGCCTTGGATTTAGAGACATAGGTATATATTGCAACAGATTTTTCGACTGTAGCAAGTAAAGAATTAATTATGTTAATATTTATGTGTAAATTATCTGTATACAGAGGTTTAACGATAGGTACTGATGTTCTGTATCTGTAATTCTGGAAGGGTGGGTCGCCCCACAGCACTTAGGCCACATTTGGCCCATTGTGCGTCCTTCTGAGACTGAGCCTAACCTATTGGCTCGTCAACCATCCTACCTGTTTAAAGTAGGTGATAACGTCGCCTGTAGGCAGCTCCCTCAAATTGGCATGTGTTAGCCAGTTCTCGCCGAATACAGAAAATCTTGTTAGAGAGAGTGCCGGACAGTCACAAAGGACGTGCTCAACTGTCTCATCCTCTTGTTCACATCCTCTACATAGTGGGCTGTCCGATAAACCCAACCTGTTCAGATGTTTTCGTAGGTGACAATGGCCAGTAAGTATACCTACCTGTGACCAACCGCAGGTCCTTTCTGGTCATGGCCACGTATTTCTTGGCTGCTTTGCTATTTGGATATTACAGAAGTTCCTTGAATAGTATGCAACCTTTTTCTTCGTCCCATCTTCCCCTGAATTTGTCAAGGGAGCGTTCCTTTACTAGGTCAACCACCGCTGACGCCGGCAAGCTGACAAGACTGCCAGGTCCCAAGAGCCTTTGGGAGACAGCTTTTCTTGCCTACGAGTCAGCTATGCGGCTGCCTTTTGAAATTCCATGACCTTTTATCCAGCCTAGAGTAACCACATTGTTGTACGACACTGATGTTAAAAAATAGTGAACTATGCTCTTCAGAATTTGATAATTTTGGCTTAGATTAATACAGATCATTGAGTATCTCTTGACTAAGACTGGATCTCAGACTTCGAGTTCAAGAGTCGGCTGAACAGGTCCGACTTGAATTCCTAGAATTAAGAAGAGTATTTAGTCGCTCGGACTTTGATCTTGGTCTAAGATTAAGATTTTTGAATTGCTATGTATGGTCGGTACTTCTCTATGTGATGGAAGGTTGGACCCTTAAAGTCGACAACAGTAACAAATTAGAAGATTAACAGATGAGGCTATACACACAGAACACAGAATGCTCAAGATATAGTAGACTGCAAGAATGATAAACGTGGGGTCCATCAACAAAGAACGTGAATTGTTAACTACCTCTAAAAAGAGAAAAACTGCATATCTAAGGAACGTCATGAGGATCAAAAAGTTTAAGTATTTACAGTTGTTGATCTAGGGTAATATAGAAGGCCGTAGAGGGAAAGGAAGGAAGACATTGTCCTGGTTGCGGAACATATAAGATAGTGAACAGGAGTGAATGACATACAGACAGAAAGGAGAGAAATATGATCACAAACATCCATTAGTGTGAGTATTGGGCAGTTGTTACTTTATTTCAATATTTCGTTGATATGAAATACTAAATACAACAACTCCTGAATTTTATTTCACAAACTCTTACTCTGTGGAAGTCGGTCTTACTAAGAACATTAAGTAATGAAACTTTTAAACAAAACATCCACGTTTATTTAAAAAAATAGCTTTTATAATACAATGACAGCTGTTTCGATAAACTACCATCATCAGATTGAAATATTGAAGTAACATTTTGTTTTTTTAAAGGTAGCTATCTGATGAATAAATTTGTTTCAAGACAAAACATTAAAGTGGATTATTACCTCATTAAACAATTTTATAGTGTGATAACCTAGAGGTGGTGTTTAAGATTTTATTACTCAAGTAAACTTATTATGTTTTAAAAAGGGTAACTTTAATATTATTTTTTAGAATTTTTTTTTTATAAAAATCAGCTTGCAGCTAAAAACTAAACTAGCCCACGTCTAATCTCACAAAAATAATCTTTCAGGGCGTATTTGACCCACCAGTATTCAACTTATAAATCTTCTATTGTTGTTTCTTAACGCGTAGCCGGTAAAGACGCAACTAAATGTAAATAAGATCGTATCTTCTGTTAAATTTTCAACCCTATTCATAAATTAACTATTGACCAACTGTTCTTTCTTTCAATCTATCGGATACAATAGGATTATTCTTGCCTCCGGAATGAATTCGAACGATAGCATTGTAACTATTGTGACATTTCAAGATTATCTCAACTAGTTTAAGTCGTTGCGTAAACACTGCCTTTGTTTGTTCTACCCCTGCTCCCCTAATTCATTTTTCCAAAGCCGAAATCCAGATTAGTTTTCGACTAATCAAAATTAATCATAAACACAAACACAAACTTATATTGTTGAGGAATTTTGTACCATTCGTTATTTTACTCCCAAAAGATTTATTACTGAGTTCATTACTCAAATTTATGGGAGCAATATCAACTAAAAATAAAGTTTTAATAAATTACATGCCTTACTATCGAGGAAATTAACTCACTAAATAAAATATTCCCACAAAATTGTCTCTACCGCACTACTAAAATATTGGGAGCCAATCTAATATGAACAAGAGACATTCAAATAATAATTAACTTCCAAGATTTATTTGTTCATTCACTACTCTATATTGTTGATCTGTTAGATGTCTTTTTATTTCAAGTTCTACAAGGAAATCTAAATTTTGTTTTTTATCACAAATATGTAGTAGTTAAATGTCATTGGTGTGTATGAGTGAGTGTGGATGTTCAAGAACGTGTTTTGAATAGTCTGAATTATCTGGTTGTTGCAATCTATAAGCTCTTAAATGTTCATTGAATCTTATTTCAAAATTTCTTTGTGTTTGACCTATATATACAGCATTACATTTTGGACAATTAATTTTGTAAACACCAGATTTTTTTAATTTCACACAGTAAGGGTTGGTACAATAAATCACACTATGAAGCAATGACATGGAAAGAATGAGAAAAATAGTCGGAACATTGTTAAAATGTCAAATGTGATTTTTTTAATGCACAATTATATTTATAGTATATTTATAGTATATTATAATAATTGAGATTATATTTATATTAGTACAGAAAAATATTAATTAAGGTATTTCTTCCTTTAGATATTTCATGTACGTCGTAGCCCTTTTGGAATGAACAGTTTTAGCTGATCAAAGAACCTTTTGGCATATTTCAAATTGAAACTGATGTGTTTCTCTGTTAACTCCTAATCATTAAGGTAACACATTGAGTTCGTTATGTGTCAAGTCAAGCTAGTAATCATATGTCAGTTTAACAATTTGTAAAACTGATTAGTTATCGAAAATCGTATGCACCTAGCAAAATTTACTTTAATCATCCTCTAAAATTGTTGCCATTAATTACTGCGAGTGATTAAAGATTTAAAGATTTAAACAACAAATTGAAAGTTAAAAAGTTGTTGGTTTTTTAAAGTTTGCGGTACTCTTTGCTGAATTGGGGGCATGGAATGCTGTAATCTCCAGATATGTATATTTTAGCTAAATATCACTACGTTCTTTTATTCTACAGTCCAAAAATTGACCTTTACCCTGACGTCACTAACATGGAACAGTATTAGGTCGGCTGAAAAGTCTCCGGTCTGACCTATAGATGACGACACTAGAACTAAATTCAATATATTTTTAGATAGTATCAACCTTCAAAAGATTCGTGTAAAAATTTGACAGCTGTCGGACAATTAGTTTGTGAGATATTGCATTTTTAGTGAAGCAACTTTTGTTATTTTCAAAAAGATGGAAAAAAAAGAATTTCGTGTGCTTATTAAATATTGTTATTTCAAAGGAAAAAATACAGTTGAAGCAAAAGCTTGGCTCGATAATGAGTTTCCGGACTCTGCGCCAGGAAAATCAACAATCATTGACTGGTACGCAAAATTCAAGCGTGGTGAAATGAGCACCGAAGACGGTGAACGCAGTGGACGCCCAAAAGAGGTGGTTACCGACGAAAATATCAAAAAAATCCACAAAAAGATTTTGAGTGACCGTAAAGTGAATATGATCGAGATAGCTGACACTCTAAAGATATCTAAGGAACGTGTTGGACATATCGTTCACGAATATTTGGGTATGCGGAAGCTCTGTGCGAAATGGGTGCCGCGCGTGCTCACAATCGACCAAAAACAGCAACGAATTGATGATTCTGAGCAGTGTTTGCAGCTGTTAAGTGGTAATAAAACCGATTTTTTGCGTCGATATGTGACTATGGATGAAACTTGGCTCCATCACTACACGCATGAGTCAAATCGACAGTCAGCTGAGTGGACTGCGGCCGGTGAACCGCCACCAAAGCGTGGAAAGACTCAACAGTCAGCTGGCAAAGTTATGGACTCAGTTTTTTGGGATACACTCGGTATATTGTTCATCGACTATTTGGAAAAGGGAAAAACAATCAACAGCGACTAGTACTGTGCATTATTGGAGCGATTGAGACCGAAATCGCGAAAAAACGGCCCCATATGAAGAAGAAAAAAGTGTTGTTTCATCAAGACAATGCACCGTGTCACAAATCATCGAAAACGATGGCAAAATTGCATGAATTGGGCTTCGAATTGCTTCCTCACCCACCGTATTCTCCAGATCTAGCCCCCAGCGACTTTTTCCTTTTCTCTGACCTGAAGAGAATGCTCGCGGGAAAAAAATATGGCTCTGATACTGAGGTAATCGCCGAAACTGAAGCCTATTTTGAGGATAAACCGAAGGAGTACTACAAAAATGGAATCGAAAAGTTGGAAGGTCGCTATAATCGCTGTATCGCCCTTGAAGGCAACTATGTTGAATAAAAAAAATGAATTTTGTCAAAATATTGTGTTTTACTATGGTAGACCGACCTGTTAGTAAACACAAACTTTATATACCTCATCCTTTTCTACTGCTAGTAGAAACATATCAAACAATTATGTACAATAGCCTATCAAGCAATGTCATACGTTCTTTTCAACTTTAATTATGACCTTCGAAAGAGATAATGCTAAAAAAGTTTAAATGGTTGTATTCAATAGAATTTATTTTGACCTCTTATGACAACTGTCATTATTTTGATACATCCAGTTTTGTTCAAAGCGTTTTATCATTTGCATTCAAATAAATTCTATAAAAACGGTTTTTAAATCTAGTATTGTTTAGTTTATTTTACGATAAATACAAAATTAACAAACAACAGCTATATTTAGTTATGTACAACACAAAAAAATACTAACAAGATAAACAAACAATGAAAATATTTACGCAGACGACAAAGTAACAGTAGCCATTTTTGACTCAGATTCATTTCGTGATGTTTGTAGGCGGGACGTCAGGGTAAAGGTTAATTTTTTCGACTATATAGGAGGTAATCAAGCTGAACTTTATCGTAACAGAAAATGATATTTTTCAATAATTATTTTAGAGAGATGTTTTGGTGTGCTCAAAAAAATGTTTTTTTTTCTAATAAGTAAATGAATATTAATCATCGAAAATCACTTTATTGTTTTTCAAAATATTCCCCATGAAGATCTATACACTTCGCATGCGTTTGAAACAATTGACGAAGCACTTTTGCACTCTGATTGAGGTATCTCCAATGCTTTTGAGCATTTTCTTCGACCAATCGACACAAGCCTTTTTTTGAGCGATTAACAAATTGTGTGGGATCCAACGCGAACAAATTTTTTTGACCGTCAAATATTTATGCAATGTTGAATGTATGCTGGTCCCACTAATGCCTAAGGTTGTCTCAATCTTACGATAGGTCACATGACGATCTTGCAATATCAGTTCGCGCACAGCATCAATGGTTGGACGACCGGCACGAAATTCGTCTTGGAGTGAACTACGGCCACGATTGAATTCACCATACTATCAATAAACACTGGTCCTTGATGGAGTTTCATCGGCAAAAATTAAATTAAGTTCATCCATGCACTGTTGCTGAGTTAATCTACGTCGAAAGTTGTAAAAAATAATCGCAAGAAAATGTTCACGATTTAACTCCATTTCTGGACCGAGATGAATCTTTTAAGTTACTGTAAACAAAACAAATAGCTAAAATGGATCTGGAACCGTTGGCGAAACTGATAACCAAGTTATCTTCTTCAGAGACCAAAGGTAAACTAAAGGTATGTCTACAAGCAAAATTGGCTTGTAGTCTCTGAAGAAGATAATTTGGTTATCGAAACGCGCGTCCGGCACTTAAAAGTGTGTGTTGGTGTAGTGGTAGTGTAAACGGTTTCGGTAACACAAATAGCGCTCGATTGTCAAAAGGTTCTGAGTACGTATAACCTCAAAAATGTCCAACTTTACGATAGAGCTGTCAATTGCCAGATTGCAACACCAGGGTTGCCAAATCCCGAAATATAAAAGGCAACCCTCGTAACTATCCTTTAACGCAAATCTTTCTTTAGTAGCCACCATTTTAAAAAAATATAAAAAATTAAAATTTCGGCTAGTTGGCCGTGACTTTAAATCTTGAAGTATTTTTTAATGATGAACAACTTTTTCAAATAATTTTTTTTTTATATCTAATATTTTAATAAGGGCACTTTACTTAAAATCAAATATTCGAATGCACCTCGTATATTACGCGTCTTTCGCCACATTTTGTTAGTGCATTTTTAGCTTTAGGGGATGTGCAAACTTTTATGAAGAATAACTTTTTATCAAAAAAACCATAATAAATAAGTTTCCCACTTGGTTCGGAATTTTCGTTAAAAAATACCAGTATTTCGAATTAAAACAGTTTTATTACTTATCATTTGTTAAATTTTAGCAGTTGGTTAAAGACCTTGGTACCTACGGCCGAAACTGTTTTATTTATAATACTATTATTATTAATAAATTAAAGAAACCACTTGTAATTGACTTGATTAATTTTCTGTTACACCTTGTAAATAAAAAATTGTATCTTCCCCTTTAATTATTGACGGGCAGTATACATGTAAAAACTACCCATACTCGAGGCGTTTACTAAAATAACATGTAAATTTATTCAGTTAAATTTGTGGGAACAAAGAAGATCACCTCCTCAATTTATTCACGAAATATTTAAGTCGCATTAAGTCCGTCATACGTATACCCAAAGCTCTTTAAATATTTTTAATAAACTTCCATACTTTGTATAAAAAATAAATAAATTAATAAACCCACCAAAAGACACCTCCCCCCTACCTGTTCATCCGCTTCTACGTAAAATCTGAAACGAGGATTAGTCTGAAATGTGACATGACAATTATTAGGTAATTTATCATCCATGTCGTGTCAACCTTAACACCGCAGGGTAAAGCGTAGGTATTAAGAGGAATTTCAAAGCATTGTGAATTTATTCTACTTAAAAAAGCATTAAAAATGGAAAAGATAAGAGACATTATTCGTGCGGAAAATTATAACAAAACACAAAAATTGTCAGCAAACAGCTTGGTATATAAACCTAATAATTATTTATTAGTAATTAATTTGAACATCGAGAAGTTCTAGAGAACAACAGCGTCGATTGCTTTAGTTATTTCCACAAAAGTATAAATTAACCCGGTGAACTTTGTAACACCTAAGTTATTAAATATTTATAGGGCGTTCAGAAATTCATTTTTAGTTAAATTGATTGTACTAACCCTTACTTAATAAGATGGACTTTCATTTTTAGTTTTCAACCACAACTGAAAATTTTATTATTAATAATACATAACTTTAAACTTAACTTCTACAGTTTATTAAAAAATTAGGTTTTAATTTCAATGACAGCCGTTTCGCTAAAGTTAGCATCGTCAGATTGACATATTGAAGTTACATTTTGTTTGTTTGTAGCTAGGTACCTGATGTTGATTAAATAGTATTAAGGCTAGACCAACTTTGGAAGTAATAACAACAAAATTAAAGCCTAGATGTTATCAGCCCTAAGGGATTATCCTGGATACTTCCCTCTAAGATCAGTATAACTGTGCAATGATATAGAAAAACCAGAAAAAAACTATATCATGCTAATATTTACAATAACTTAATATATTTATGTTATAATGCAATGTAATGTAATGTGAGATCTGTTGTGTCCCCTTACTAGCTTAGACGGTGGGTTTCACCGTATTTAAAGCACCGCCTCTAATCCTATCTTCTTTATGAAGGTTAGGATGTCGATCGGCATCAATTTAGGTAAGTCATCCTCTTCTATATCAAGTGCTCCAAGTTGAAGAGCTCTTGTATTTCTTAAGACAGGACATACTGTGAGTATATGTACTGAGTTTTCCTCCATTTCACAATACCTGCATTCTGCCTTTTACTCAATCCCCAGTCTATGTAGGTGTCCTCTAAGTTTACAGTATCCCGTTCAGATACCTGTAAGGATTCTTAGGTTGTTTTTGCTCAGTCCTAGACATTGTATGGACTTTTTGGGGTTGTAACTACATAGCAAGGCTTTTGCCTGACATAATAGTTATGTTCTCTTTGTAGTATTTCTTTTCAATGTTGAATTTTTACAATGGAAAATGGTAGGAGGTAAGTCTAAACTCTGAACTTTCGTTTGAACGTAACTTCCAAGTTTATTTGAAAAAATTAGGTTTTAAATTACAATAACGGCCGTTTCGCTTTTTCTGCAAACTTCATATGCGTGCCTTAAAAATGTACAGTCGGCTTTAGAATAGCATATACATGTTAAATGTGAATTTCGTTTACCTACCGAAGTTATAAAAACACCCTTCTTAAACAACATAGGAATGGCAATTTTTAAAACGCCTACATTAAATGGTTTTTGGGGATTAAGTTTATTTACAATGGACAGAGGGACAGGCAATTTGTCAATAAAATACCTTATGCCGCAAACATTAAAGATGTGGGCGTGTACAACTTTTTAACTGATTTCAAATTTATTATTATTTAAACCGTGATTGGTTATACACAATAAATAGGCCGTCCTTAAAATTAATTCATTGTAAGCGATTTGAGTATGGAAATGTATATTCTATTCTGAAGCCGATAGTACTTTTAACACTTATATTATGAATAACTATTATTTAAGAACAATAAACAATTGTTTATTGTTCTTAATAAGATTGACTTTCACATAGTAAGGGTTAGTACAATAAATTTAACTATTATTTAATTAAATCTACTAATTTATAATAATTTCAATACATGTTAGTTTGTAGACATAGCTTTAATTTACCTTCTGTCTCTGAAGAAGAACTTATCAACACGTGTTATTGAAACACGTGTTAGACAGTAAAATAGTGTGTATTTAAAATTTAAAACCACCTTGAATTTTCACAAATATCCTAATATTAAAATTAACTAAATCCGTTCAACCTTTCTTGAGTTTTATTGAACAACAATTGATTATTAGATTGACGATTAATGCTCGATAATTCATTTTCCTAACCTAACCATTAAAAATATCAAACGTTTATCTCAGTTTAAATAATTTGTCATACTCTCTGAACTACTAACTTAAAGAAGCGTAGTGTATCATATATAAGACCGAAGAATGCCCTCACATTAGAGATGTTAAATTAGTCCACCGTGAAGATGGGAGTGTCGCTTAAAACACGTTTTTATTTCAGATAACGTGTTATTTTGTAATCAAGATTTAATACAAGAGACGTAGAATTAAGTAAATGCGTGTAACATTTTGGTTAATTGAGTTATTAGAGTCAGATAAAAACACACAAGGCGTATATAATTGCCCTTAAATACGGTAATTCGCTAGAAAGAAATGTTTGTCTTGTCTATTATTAGATTTTGATTCTGATTAGTCGGTGACAATAAAAAACTCTAAGCTCTAATTGAACTGTGAATTAAAAATGTAAATTAGCAACTATTACTTGACAATCATATTTCATGTCATTCTTATAGTTATTGCTTACAAAAACTTTCTATTTCAAAAGGATTTCATATTGTCAACAACAATCAATAGGGACCTACTTAAGTAACAGTATAGATTTTATTTTACTCCACTGGCAAATTAAAACTGATTATGTTAATAAATTTAGTAATATCAAAATATTAAATATTGTTAATCGAGTGGTTCATCTAATCACAACCTCTTTATAAAAGTAGATCTGGAACTAGCTATAAGAAGATAAGTTACCTTAACAAAATGTAAATTCTTCCAAACTGTGTCCACTGATACTCTACGAGTTAAAAGAAGCTGAAAGATAATTATAACAAAATTCTGGTGACATATTCAAAAACGGTCCAAATAATCGATCTGTTACCCCCTTTTCTCCTTCCCTCTAAAGGTGCCAGTCGCTTATAGAAAAAAAAAGGGTAAAATGGGAAGTGAGGTAGTTTCGGAATTCAAAAGAAAACAATGGTCAAAATTACTTAATCAAAATCTTCAGGGGTTAGGTTCGGAAGTGGTTCTTTCATATAACAAGATTTGTTGGGTATTTGTACAAAATTATTATTTAATTTTCAATTTACAAAACGAGTGATCTACAAATGGTGGTGTGTAATCGGAGGCCACGACCTAGCTAGTGTAGCTATTACAATGGAGGCCAATTGTCAACTCACAGGTCAACTGTCGCAAAGCGAGATAGAAGAGTTTATATTTGATAATCACGTTTATATAAAATACTAAAATAGTAAGAGAATATTAAAAATATGATGGTTACAAGTTATCCCAGTTTAAGACTATATTCCGCAGAGTATACTTTGCGTTTACAGATACAAATGTCAGGTAAGTACTTAATAATATGTAACCCTAAATTAACATACACCCATGAAATAAAGCAACAATGTGGATTAACAGCAGGCCTTTCTTGCATAGACAATATTTTTGCTAAAGGACATTAATAATAACCAACTACATTTGCTTTTCGATGATCAGAGTAAAGCATATGACACGGTACCATTGAAAAAGTTAAGGAATGATCTAGAATTAAACTAAACATTACCTTAATGAAAGCAATAAAAGAAATGTACTCCAATGCAAAAATCAAAATAAATAGTTCTCTCTTAGCAGAATTCCACAACTCAAAAGGTTTGCCCTAAACCATTTAGAATATATCTGGACAGTTCTATGAAGTCCTTGGGATCGAGTTGATGCTTAATCTTTAATCTCTCGAGCTCTCAGCAGTTACACAAGAGATACTCTGCCGTTTCATCCTCAGTCTGACAGAAGCTGAAGTCCTCACTCTCTGCCAGTCCAATATTATTCACATACCCATTAGGGTGACTGTTCCGTGTCAGTAGTCCTATCATAATTCCCAGGTGCTCATATTTAGCAGCCCTTGAGACCTCTTTTTGGAGAGATTTTTTACAAACGCCTTTGAGCTAGAACGTATCCTCCGATCTACCCAGTTGTTTCTCTCGCTACGCTATGTCTAGGAATGGCTCCGGGCCCATAAATATTCCTTAAGCACTTTTTCTGAGTAGAAGGTCCGCTTTTTCGTTCCCTTCAATGCCGGTATGTCCAGTTGCCCAAAGTAAGGTTACTTTGTTATTTTCCCCTGAACTTATCAGATCCTGAAGGCATATCCAAACCAATACGATCTGATTCCAGTGATTTTACTGTCATCTTTAATGGTCTAATTAACATTGGGAAGCGGACAAAGCAACAAAAATACGCAGTGGTTTTGCTACAGAGAGTGTAAAAGAAATAGAGAAGCTTGGAAATTCATAAACTCAGTTCGAACAACACATAAAGAGTAAACGTACCTACATAATAAAACCTGAAGCATGGATAAATCACTACAAACAATTACTGACGGAAGACAGACAAGAATATCTAAACGACTCGATTACTGAAGAAGTACATATACAAGGTGAAAACATTGAAATCACAAAAGAAATGGTAAAAAAAGTCCATAAAAAAACCTAAAAAACGGAAGGGTTTGTGGTCCTGAGGGTATATATACTGAACTCTTTAAAAATGGAACTGAAATAGTATTCAGTATGATAACATATATATTTAATTTGTGTATTAATAGACACCCGGTACCAGAGGAATGGAAAAAGGCATATATAACCTCAATCTTAAAAAAAGGGGACAGAAGACAATGCCAAAATTATAGAGGATTATCAGTAACAAGTACATTTAGCAGATTGTATGGACGAGTACTAAGAGATCTTATCGAAGAGGAAATAAAAGGACAACAAGAAGAAGAGCAAAGCGAATTTCGGGCGGGAAGATCGTGTAACGACAATTTCTTCTGTCTCAGACAAATTATTGAGAAGAAAGTAGCAACGAACAGAGAAATACATGTAACATTTATTGATCTACATAAAGCATATGATACGGTACCAACAGTAAAACTATGGAAAGTCCTAAGAGATACAAATATAAATCACACTATAATTACAGCCCTACAAAATCTATGCGATAGAAGAAAATCAAGAATAAAAGTAGGAAAATATATATCTGACGAATTCTTAGTAAATAAAGGTTTGAGAAAGGGATGTTGTATATCACATCACCGACCTTGTTCAAAATATATTTAGCAGCAGATTTGAAACAATGGAAGTAGAAAATTCAAATAATGGGGATGGAACTAGAGCACACAACCCTCTACATACTACAGTTTGCCGATGACCAAGCAGTTATACCTAGTGACAAGGAGGATATGGAGTATATGATTCGTAAGTTGATGAAGGAATATGAAAGCTGGGGTTTAAGTGTAAACATCTAAGAAACCAAAAATCTCTGTATTGGTGGAGTACCTAGTGATCTAACATTGAATAATGGCAGAACCATAAAATACTGTCAGAAATACAACTACCTGGGTGTAAATTTTGATATAACCGGAACGGACAACAAAGAAATAGAGAGTAGAAAAACAACAGCAATAAAATCAACATCCTGTCTTAATAGTATCCTATGGAACAAAAATATTACTAAGTAGAGGAAAATTAATATATACAATTCTTTAATAAAAAGTAGTTTGTTACACGGATTAGAGAATAATTGGAGATAAACTGAAAAATAAGAAAAGAATGGAAGCAGTGGAAATGTATGCAATGCGATCACTCGGCATTTCAAGAAGAGATAAAGTTTGGAATGATACCATCAAAGAAATTATGAGCATGGAAGGAAGTATTTCTGACGACATTGAAACAAAACAATTAACGTGGTATGGACATATTCAAAGGATATCAGAAACGAGGCTACCTAAACAAGTAGGTAATGAACTGGCAACCGACAGAACGTCGGAAAAGGGGAAGATCAAAGACCAGTTGGAAACAAGGAGTGACCAAAGTCATGAGTGCCCGAAAGAAGTGGAGGTAAGGTGTCGGACAACGTCGGAAGACGTTCTAAACCGGCACATATATATGAGTGTAAAATTTTAGATTTAAGGCTTAATTTGCTATAGAATAAACAACAAATTGTTGCACCATTTAATTAAAAAATTAATGTTTGCTCCAGAGATTGTAAAAGTTTAGTTTTAAGGCTTAACTTGCTACAACAACAAATTGTTGCACTATTTAGTTGAAAAATTAATCTTTTAGTCAATGACAGCTATTTCAAATTAACATTCATCGTCAGATGACAGATATTAACTATACTTTTTTACATGAAGAATGCAAATTAGATAAAGTTACATAAAGTTACTCTTCTCTTTTAAAAAAATGAAACGTATTTGGACAGTGAAAGTCTAAAAACATAAAAGCAGAAAATATGACATTTTAGGATATCGGGATATTTACAGTTTTTATAAAAAAGTGTTGAACCCTAAAAAATGGAGTGACATTGTTTTTGTTTTACTTCAGTAAAATAATATTGATTTTATCAAATTCCAAAAAAAGCACACATCCTTGGATAAAATAGAGGCTAAAAATAAAATGCTTCGGAAAATTGAAATGTTGTACCTTTATGGTTTAGATTATTGGAAAATATGAAATCTATAAGTGGCCATCGGGCCGAAGAAGTCAAGGATCCAAAACCAGAGTTCTCGAAGGGGATAAAACCCAAAATTTTATTTAAGCTGTTATTACAATTTAAAGGCATAGCTCTCAGAGAAAGTTCCAGCCGCACGACTTAATGGAGTGTTGTTTACATTCATATCAAATGCTGACGCGGTACAGTAGACACTCAAGAGACTCGAATGGGACTAGAAAAGCATTTTACTTGACTAACCTTCTCTAGCACAAACACACTTACTTAATAGAATAAATACGCATTTCCAGGAAATTTTTCAACTTTCCTGAGCAAATAATCGAGATATTTATCAGATTTATTGGGGAAAAAGGGAAAATATATCAACGGACTTTACCTCGCCAGCAGATGAATTGAGCTCAAATAAATATTTACTATTTATTCTTTCCTAATAAATACTTTTGGGATTGTTTTTGATTTATTTACTCTTTTTGGTTATTTGTACTAAGAACAAGTTTAACAATTAAGGTGATATACTCCAACATTTCTATGCCGCATTCACCAAAACACGATTTTTCGAAATAAACTCAAATACATCACGTTGTTTTTTAAAAAGTGCGAGTTACTGTTTACAATATTTTAAATAGGGATAAAATATATCAGAAAAACTATAAATTAAATTATTAGGTCCATTTATGATCCAAAAATCAGGGAATAAAATATTTTAAATCTGTATTGCCTTTTTCTCAAAAATTTCAAAATATTTTGATATGAAATTTTAGTCATGAATAGAAAATTATTATGGTTTATGGAGAAAAAAAAATTTGGTGTAATAAAAACATGCGTCTACCCCGCGAATAATTATATTATACTGGGTGTTTCATTGGGAAAGGGCCTAACTTTAACTGTTGATGGGGATCACTTTGGTGGTTCCAAAAACCTATATTTAATGTGTCTGCTGTACTTTATAACCGAGATACAGGGTGTTTTATAAATTTATCCTATTTCTTTCGAACCTCATAACTTCCGAGTTACCCTGTATATTATTTTGAGATTTTGTACACGTAATAACCATTACCTAGAGACTCCATCAAAAGCATCTCCAAAAAGATAATGCAGGTCCGGCTTAACAAAAAATTTCAAAACTCGTCTTTCCTAAAAACAACACCCTGTATATAAATTTTCTGTAAATTGCTCTTTATAATAGAAAAGGGTATGAAAAATCGAATCTACTTATTTCTTTTTTATTTTTCCGCAGACAATTTTACTACCAAAAATTAACCGTCAAACTTATAATTTATGCACGTTTTGGGGGTTAAAAATGGTATCGGAGAGGTTTTTTTATTTTTTAGCTTGAAATGGAATCCATTCAATGCATCTAGAGAAGCATCCTAGAAATTCAATTGAGTGTGTATGTTTACGAGTACAGACCACTAAAAATGTGATTACAGGGCCGTACTTAGAACATACTCATTCAGTATGTTTCGAATATCTCGAACATCCTGTATAAGGATATGTATCAACAAAAGTAAAATACGAGAAATAAATTTATTTATTTCAAATAACAGATGTGATTAGAAGGTCCATTCGCAATATTACAAAAAGGGCAAGAAAGTGCATAGAGCAGAATGGAGGTCATTTTGAGCAATTTTTGTAGGTTGGACTTTTTTTGTTTGAACAATGTTGTTAGAATTTCTTGTTTTCTGTTCATGTTAATTATTTAAATTTATGAAAATCTCTTCGTTATTTGAAATAAATAAATTTATTTCTCGTATTTTACTTTTTTTGATACATACCCTTATACAGGGTTCGAGATATTCGAAACATACTGAATGAGTATGTTCTAAGTACGGCCTGTAATCACATTTTTAGTGGTCTGTACTCGTAAACATACACACTCAATTGAATTTCTAGGATGCTTCTCTAGATGCAGTGAATGATTTCCATTTCGAGGTAAAAAATAAAAAAGCCTGTCCGATACCATTGTTAACCCCCAAACGTGCATAAATTATAAGTTTGACGGTGAATTTTTGGTAGTAAAATTGTCTGCGGAAAAATAAAAAAGAAATAAGTAGATTCGATTTTTCATACCCTTTTCTATTATAAAGAGCAATTTTCAGAAAATCTATATACAGGGTGTTGTTTTTAGGAAAGACGAGTTTTGAAATTTTTTGTTAAGCCGGACCTGCATTATCTTTTTGGAGATGCTTTTGATGGAGTCTCTAGGTAATGGTTATTACGTGTACAAAATCTCAAAATAATATACAGGGTAACTCGGAAGTTATGAGGTTCGAAAGAAATAGGATAAATTTATAAAACACCCTGTATCTCGGTTATAAAGTACAGCAGACACATTAAATATAGGTTTTTGGAACCACCAAAGTGATCCCCATTAACAGTTAAAGTTAGGCCCTTTCCCAATGAAACACCCGTATCCATCCTGAAAATTTGATCAAATTTAACAAATAAACAAAAAAGTTACATGCCAAATAAAATAAAAATGGTGATTTTTTGGATCATAAATGGACGTAATAATTTAATTTATACTTTTTCTGGTATATTTTATCCGCATTTAAAATATTATAAACACTTTTTAAAAAACATGTATTTGAGTTTATTTCGAAAAATCGTGTTTTGGTGAATCCGGACATGGAAATGTTAGAGTATATCACCTTAAATAATTAAGATTTGTTAAAGAGTTTATTCAGAATTTAAAAAATCAATAACACTCATTATAGGTCAAATCCCAATACAAGTTCAATTTCCTTACTAACCACTCGAATATAATTTATTCTGATAACCGTCCTTTGCTTTATATTTTTCAAACACTCAATATTTTTTGATTTTGTTGATATTAACAATTTACGAATCAAAATTATATTCTCCATTAATCTTCTGCAGTGGCGGCTCGTGCATTGGAGAACAGGGGAGGATAAAGTCACACAGAAAACGCTGTAGTCCCTTGCCCCCTTTGACGAGCCGTCACCACTAAGTAAAATATTTGGATAAATAAACTACCTATACAGTTATATGAAATTCGTAATTAAACTGTAAATTTACTGAATTATCATTTAATTAGGTCTGTTTGGTAATTTAAATAAGTTTAATTGGGTTTTAAATTCACTAATAGGAGAGTTAACAGAATAAACAACAGATTAAAAAATTCTTCCACTATTAATTAAATTTTTTAGTCCGTTACAGCAGTTGTCATGAAATAATCACCTTCAAATTGACAGATCGAAGTTGGACTTTATTTGATGTTGAGGACGATTGTTTGGATTGAACTTTTCAGCTCTATAATAGTGTCCATTAAAGTCCGAGAAGCGAAGCTTCGGGTTTCTAATCCTGAGATGACCAATCCAATCGCCAGTTTTGTGTCTGTTATGCAACTTTTAAGCGAAAAGGTGACCCAAACATTGCCTCTAAGACTGCTGTGGGCAGGTGGTCATTGCACTGTTATTTATAGCAAGCCAGCCGTTGTACTTTGTGAGACTTAGCACACGTCGTTGATTGTTGGATTTTTTGCCAACAAACATAATATAATGATGGCTAGGTGATCATGGGCTTGATAATCGTTTGGCAATACGCTTCAAGTCTTCCCAAATATCCTGTGGCAAGCCCAGTTCGTCACTCGGGCTTTGGATAAGTTTTTTTTTTAAATCACTATTAGACAATTCATCTCCTTGAATCGTTTTAGTTTAATGTTCGTAATTGGAGAGGTCAGAGCGAGTATAGCGTCTTCTGGCAAAAGAAATCAAAACTAAGAACATTAACAAATAAAACTTTTTAACAAAACCCATTTTTTTCTTTAAAAATTTGTTTTTCTTCAAACGACATTAAAGGCGGCCTTTTAACGACACTTGGCAGGCTTAGAAGTTCTACTTTTAATGCCTAGACAGAAAAAGTCTAAGTCGAAAGTTTGTTAAAACGTTTTATTTTTTAATGTTTTTAGTAAGATGGACTTCCACTTAGTAAGGGCGAGTACAATCAATTTAATGAAATCAAAACTGTTTTGCCTGGATTGACCGTAATTCCTTCCTTCTGGTACCCTTCCTCTATGATATGTAGGACACCTTACATTAAGCTTTTTAAACGTTTATCACGTTTATCTTTTGTGGTGACGACCAGATCAACTGCATAACTTTGATTCATAAAACCAGAGTCATACAGAAAGTCTTCGACACCAAGGCCGACAGCAGGGGGATAGCACTCCTTCTTGAGGAATCCCTTTTCTGCGACCGCAGTCATCGATTCTTCTCCCATATTAGCTGTAATAATTCTGGTTCTTAATATTAACTCTATCCATTGTACTAGTGTGGCCTTTGTATTCCTTTTTTTCCAGTGCCCTTTTGATGGATGTAAAAGAGGAGTTATCAAAAGCACACGCTATGTCAATGAAAGTACAAAGGAATATTTCAATAACAACAGCAATCTTCATACAAAAATCGGTTATTTTTCTTTAAAAATCGATCACTTTTTGTTAAAGATAAATCTCAAAGTAATTACATAACCAGGTCAGTAAATTATACATAGCCATCCCACAGACTTTCAATGACAGAACATGGGGCATATTATACATGTATTCGTATCTATAAAAATCTTCCTTCAACTATAAAACAGATGAACAATACTATACAATTAAAAAAGAAGAAGAATTTCTAATTGAATTGGAACCTTATACGTTAAGTGAATACCTTAATTTATAGTCTTTATCATTTAAATTTCTGTTAATTAGGTGAAAATATTGTATTTTGTTGTTACTATTGACCCTATATCGTTTTGTGTTATTTTGTACTTCTGAAATAAAGTTCGTTTATTATTATTTCTTTATGTATTAGTGTTTTCTGTTTGTTTTTTGGTTAAGCAATGCAGAGCGCTTTTGGTGGATTTGTCTGTTTGATAAGAAAACTGTTTATTGTAAAGCTCCGATCCTTAGAAACTAGTTTATCAACTAATTAGTGTAATAATTGATAAATAATTTCTCATAAACCACCTACTTTCTGCTTTTTAATTAGAATTTAAGAAAAAATATGTTTTTGATGAAAAACATCCAAGTATCTAACTTTCTAACGTAACTAATTGAATAATTGAATCAAAAAACAAAATGCTAAGAAGACTTGAGGACACTGTTGGATTTTTAATTGAAAAAGTTTGGTATTTTTTTGTAAAAATAACAGTAATACAGAGATATTTATAAAGGAATAAGAATAAAAGACAAAAAAGTAATTCTAAAACACCGAAAATAATTATTCAAATCCAGTAACAGATTGAGAAAATGTGACATGATCACTGGACACTGAGATGTAGTGTTTTTCTTAACGACTCAGAAGTGGTTTAGATTCAGGCTTCTACGGCCTCAACATCAGTTACAAATGGTTTGAAGGACTATCTCCGCATGGGGACCTTCCAAAGGATGCTATCAACAAGGGCGTTATCTTCCAAAGTTTGACTCGAACTTTACTCTAACTTAGCGGTAACTTAGCGGGTTGTGTCTTCCAACAACCAAATAGGAAAGTTCACAAGATGAGATACTAGAACGCTTTTCCAACTCTTCGAATGAGCATATTAATCGAAAAGGGATATAAAATTATCATACTCGTCTATATATACTCTCGCTCAAGACGGAAATCGTGTTTGTGTCATTTGTCAGAAGGGATGCGTTCGTCACATTCGCTTGTAAGTGGGATGCGCGTTTTTTGTTTGGCCTTGTTCAGGCGACTACATAGTTACGCGTCGATAAGGAGTGTCTCGTGTACGGTAGCGTTAACAGTGATTCGGGGTCGGTTTTAACGTTAATAATAGTGGTATCGTTTACGGTCAAATATTAGTGCAAGGTTACATGACGATAGACATGTTACAAACTTTAATCGCGTATTTGAAGATAAAAATGTTGGCTATAGGCCTAAGAAAGCAAGCATTTTTACACTGGAGCAATTTGAAAAATTTTTGATGGAAGCACCGGATGAAGAATTTCTAATTCTAATGTAAGCTAGTTTTGGTAAAAGAAATACACTAATGATATTGGGAATATTTGGTTCTTAAATTTGCCTAATCCCATGAGCTATACCGTCAATTCGTTCAGGAGGACATCAGCAACGCTTTTGGCTAATAAAGGTGTTGATGTCCTCGGATTAAAGCGTCATGGAGGTTGGCGTTCATCGACAGTGGCAGAAAGCTATGTAGAAGATTCTCTTCAAAATAAAATAGATTTTGCCGAAAAAATATTGTGCAATACTAGTAATACTACTAATGTATGCGATTCTGCAGGAGTTTCTGTTAGAAGTAAAACCACAGCCCAAACAAGTGGGATTTCATTTAATAATTTAACAAATTGTACCATAAGTATTAATATTAATAAATAATTCGTTAGTTTTCTTTATTCTTTCAAAAAATAAATTAAAATTAAGAGATTTTTTAACTAGACGGTAAGTGAATTACTTACCGTCGAGTTGCTAGTAAATGTCACCTACTGACGTAAAATCTGTCACGGTAAACAGTCAAAAATGATCAATCGTGCAAAAACCTTTATCGTCAGATTGACGATGCTAATCAGCGAAACGGCCGTCATTGTAATTTAATACATAAAATTTTAAATAAACTTGGAAGATACGTTCAATTTAAGAGTTTTTTATTATTGTTAATAAGATGGACTTCCAAAAAGTAAGGGTTGGTACAATAAATTTAATTATTATGGTTGCTCAAAAAATTTCATTTTATTTCTGATCATTTTTTATTTTGGAAACTAAAGGTACTGTACACGTTTATTTAATTGAATTTCGACACTCCGCCCCATCAGTCGGTCTTTTGGTTATTATACGTTAAATAAACAATAGGCCGGCGTCAAACTTACAAATGTTTAACAGGTAAATTAACTCCAAACAGAATAGGAAACCCTTTCGACAATTAGCTACACAGAAAATCACTTAATTGCACAGTATCAACGTACAACCGCATAAAACTAATATTTATTCATACCCCGGTGTTAAATTACTTTGAAAACGTTTAGTTCCGGTCCACAACATAAACGCTCTGACGCTTCCATAACGGTGGGATGTATCACTCATTAAACATCGACAATTACTTACCGATCATTATTCAACTATTTTAATTGCCCTTTTCAAACAAAAACTCATTTGGAAAGAGGGACATTTTTCCCGCATACATCATAATTCTTCGAGTTTATTTTTAAATTCAAATTCATTTAGGTACTTTGTTTTCTGGGACTAACTGAGGAAATGGTTTCAAATTATCTGTATCATACATAATAAATGATTTTAACAAAACACACAAAAAACATACAAATAAATAAACTTATAAACTACGATTTTTGTTACAAATATAGTTAATTCTTTTTGTATGTTGTCAGTAAATTGAAATATTATATTTATCTTAAAATTGTACAGACACTATAAACTACAATGCTCAACAATAATTATAATTGAAGTGGGTACTTTTTAAATTTCAGAAAAATGCATACAAAAATAATATTTTAAATATACCTTTCATGCTATCAGTTTATAGCAAATTGTTTTTGTCGTTTTATTCTTTTTATACGCTGTTATGTCTTTAACTAAAATTGTAGGAATTCGAACTCAAAATACTAACATTTTGGTCACGTAGAAGTGCTTGCAGTGACTTTAACATTGTTACTGTAGTCCATCAATCTGTTTACCTGAAAAAAAATGGCGCTACTACCAGTGCAACTCGATCAATTAGTACGTTGGATACACGAAGGCTTAAATCAAAAAGAAGTTGCTACACGGCTAAATGTGTCCCAAAGTGTTGTCAGTCGTGCATGAAATCGATAATTGGAAACTGGGTCTGCATCGTACAGGCATGAAGGAGGACGAGAACGAGCTACAGCTCCTGCTTAAGACCGCTTTATAGCTGTAACTGCAAGAAGAAACCGAGTATTTACCTGCGCAATAAATGATTTAATATTTTTCAGTTTTTTCAGTATTATTGTAACTGTTTTTTTTCATTAAAAATTTGTTTATTTTTTTTATTTATTTTTTTATGATCAATTTTTTATTTAGTATAAATAAGTAAAAAATGTTATCATTAAATAATTAGTTATAAATATAAATGACAAAAACTAAAAAATCTAAAAATCTAAGAATAATATATAATGTCCAAGTAGGCTTAAAAGTTTGATTAGCTATATATCACTTAATTTTGCAGAATTACCACGTTGAATAGCTAAAATAATCAACTGGGTAATTAAGGTCTTTGTCAATGGACTTCCACAAGATTTTTTAAGTTTAACAGATATTTCATCTACTAGTCTCTTTGCAGCTTCTCCCCAAGTGCCCAAAGTCTCAACACTAAAGGGAACAAAAATGTATTTATCCAAAAGTTCTTTATATTTTGCCCTTTTTTGTTGCTCCCCAGAGAGAGCAGCTTCTCCGGCCTTTACAGAAGTTTTGAAAATATAAGAAGGAGCTAAAGTGTCGCGGCAAGTGGCATCCCAAATTAATTGTTTACCCTTCCTCCATGGGAAATAAGACAACCCATCAGCTCGCTTTCCGTCACTTCTACAGATTCCAACCGGTTCTAAAATATTTGGAGTGTCAGCTACAACTAAAGACCGATGTAAAATATCATTTAAATAACGATGCCGAGCAAACCTACCCGCACTTTTGGACAACTTAAGCCATGATGGCCCAAAATATCAACAGTTTGTCCGCAAGTGCAGATGTGTTGCTCGCACACCGGCTGACCTAAACGTAGGGCAACGGAAATAAGAAAGGTGGTGTCGTCTAGAAGAGTTCCCAATGGAGGAGAAGGTAAAGCATTAAGCCATGCATTGCTTTCCTTTTCTTGGAATGCTAGGAGGCGTGCTTTTGTTTTAATATCTTTTGTGTTTTCGATTTTATTTGTTATTAAAAATTTACACATGAAGTCATCATAATCCCTTTGGTTTTTTGGGCATGGAGAAGGCAAAGAAGACAAATTGCAAATATTTAGCCAACTTTTTAGGGCGAAGTTGTAGTCGGAATCATTTTTATTAATATATTCCAGGAAGAATACATTTTACCAACGCACATGTATCATTAATGGATCCTAAAAATGAGGGATATGCTAAGAATTCCAAATTTCGTATTCCAAGACAACCGAATTTGGTTTGTAAACTTGCTAATGACCAAGCTGTGTTATTCATTGTACAGTTAGATATTTTTTCTAAAGTATGTCTTAGAAAAATGTTGATATTTGATAAAGAATTTTTAGCTGCCCAACAAGTTGAACATCTTAAATGGTATGTTAAGCGGGGAATAGCTAGAGAATTCTTTAATAGAAAAAAAAGCCAAGTGTGAATTTAAGGCAGTAAGATTTTTACATAAGTTTTCTATTTTTCCAAGTTTATTTGTAAGAGTATATTCAACTCTATCCTGAGTGAGAGGTGACCTTAAAAGTTCTAAATTAGATAAGTCTGATACACAAATAACCGGTGTAACATAAAAGAATAAAGATTAACTTTTTTGATTAATTATTAACCAATGACAAAATAAAAATACATATTTTTGTAATATTCACTTCAATTGTTGAGCAGTGTATTTAATTCATGTCCTACTTATACTTGGTGTTAATTTTGGTATCTTTCTTTGATTATTTAACTTTTAGTTATTATAAAATATAGTAGCAAAATCAATATTAAAACTATCTTTTACAAATTAAATAGTTATATTCTATTTTAATAAAAAATATTATCGGTAATATAGTACTATATACTTCATTATACTTTATCCTTCATATTATACTTAGTGGAAGTTAGCTTAATATTAAAATTAATTGTTATTCATTATATATTATATATATATTATATATTTACTGGTTTTTCTAAAACATTGCACAGTTGTACTAATCTTAGAGGGAAATACGTCCAGGGCTAATAACATTTAGGCTTTAATACTTTAAATGTCTTATTACTTCCATACTTGGTCCAGCCTTAACATAAGGTACCTAGCTAAAAACATACCAAATGTAACTTCAATATGTCAATCTGACGATGCTAGTTTTTAGCGAAATAGCTGTCATTGAGTTAAAAAAGCAATTTTTTAAATGGAAGTAGTGAAAGTTTTGTTTGGAAAGTTCTATTTTTAATGTTCTTAGTAAAATGAACTTCCACAAAATAAAGGTTACTACAATTAATTTTATTATTTAAATTATTTAATTGTTTAAAAAAAAATCCTGGTAAAATAAAAATAAAAATCATATTTTCAGTATATTTTTTGTTTAACAGTTAGTGGGTTGGCAATTAATCTAGTATATTCGTTAATTAACAACCACTTGTTTTAATTATAAGCTGTAATTCAGTGTTATAAATTGTGAATAACTGTAATAACGTAACTGTAAATATACATAATTTTAACAAAAATGAACTCTAATAAAATAATTTGTATGAAATAATATCACCAAATTTAAAACAATTTGATTAAGTACTTATCGACTGTAATGATTGAGTTCATTAATCTAAAGCCATAATCATGAACGAATACGAACGCCTCGCGAATTATAGCTTAAAATTTTCCTCTGGTAGTTAATTGGCTTATTTTCCTACTTGGTACGTACTATACTGTAAATAATAATGGGCAATCTTCTAAATAATTATCAGACTCTTGAATTTATAAAAATTAACCGATCTAGAAAAAATAAAAACTCAAATTATATTAAAAACCGTTACTTTCCACATCGTGTTACTGTTATTAAACGATAATTATGAATCAATAACTGCAACAATGGCATAGAACCGCCACCATTCCGTATCTAAAAGTACAACAGTCATACATATCCAATCGGGCACTCGCCGCCCGCCTGCTAGACAGACGTTTGACAAAAATTAATACACGTTCAAAGCTGATCTAGTGACACGTGACTAAAACATCACATGTCAATGTGTCGCAAATCAAAGCCGGAGGGCAAACGGGCGTCCGTCCCTTTCATGTAACTAACTGTACCTACGGTTCGGGGAGATAACGGACTACGGAGGCGGGTAGATTGACAATGAGCGAAAGTCAGTTCGTTCTAATGACGTGAGTAAACCTTAGGGGGGTCGACTCGACTCCAAATTGGAACATAATTACCATAATAATCGAGCTGGATGAACGACTTTCTTCCAATTCGAAATTAATTGTCTCTCTAATTGACAGAAAGAGGATAACTATGAAGTTGCTAAATATATTGTTTTTTTTTTAAATCAACAACGACTCGTACACCTTTTACCAACGTTTGGTGATAATTTACATTGTGGTTACATCTCCGCTCTTCTTCTTTTACAAAAGAAGACGTATATAATGAGAAGTGGAGGTATACGACAGCAAGCATGGCTTGTCAAAAGCAGGTTTATGTGTGAATTTGTAATAGATCCATACCAAGGTGTAAATAAGCGCAAAAAATCCTTTCGAATGTAAGTACATTTCGAAAAAATGTTCATCAAACATATAACAAAAACCCACATATGAATTAATTTAAAATTTAATTGTGCGTATAAGGTTAAGAGTTTACGTACAGACTAAGTTTATAATCAATAGACTAGACAGTGGCAATCGGATTGCAATGGATGAGTTCTATACAAGAAAAATGCTGCCAACAAAAATACGTTTTTGGTTTTTCTTATAAATTTTGGTTATTTTTTCTCTCTTAGGCGTATCATTCACAAAACGTAAACAGCTAGGGTTGAAGCTCAGCAAATTATACTGCATTATTGGACGCAGATCTAAACTATCCTTAGAAAACAAACTTTCAATTTATAAAACTATTATAAAATTCATTTGAAACTATGGCATTCACCTATGGGGAACTGCGTCAGTATCTAACATAGAAATATTAGAAAGGTTCCAGTCAAAGAAGATATTAACGGATGCTCTCTGGTATGTTCCAAATCACACTTATCACAAGATCTTTAAATGTCAACAGTTAAGGATGAAATTACCAAAACTGTTTACAAATATGATTTAAGATTGCAAAAGTATCCTAACGATCTAACAAGAAGCTTAACGATACAGCCTGTGCAACGAAGTTTGAAGAAAAATATGAAAACCGACCTGCTAAATAGATTTTAGTATAGACAATTTTTTTTATTTATTTTATGTCACACATATAGGGTTAATCCATATTCATATTATATTGTTGATGTTGAGGGGGAAATAAGGAGAAAACATACCGAGCTATTAAGACCTCCAATTTTGGATGAACAAATCGCAGACGATGACTCTAGCACTTCAAGTCCAAATACCTCAACTTCATCTAACCTAGAAACATGTGTTGTTTGCTTGCAGGTTTCTGCACAGAAGACGTGGTGTCTGCACAGCTCACCATTCAGGAGTAGGGGAGCAGACGGGATATAGTCGTATGCTCCGGATACTTCCCAGGCGAGCGAGGGGCAGCAAATCCTCCACCTGCAATGGTACGGAACTTAATAGAACATTGCAGGAGGTAAGTCATCAAAGACTTGAAGTCATCAAGACTTCAAGTCATCGTAGGATGCGATGCGAACTCACACCATGCGGCGTGGGGAGCAAAACGACCGACGAACGAGGTAAGTACCTTTTCAATTATATACTTGGTGAAAGAATTGTAGTAAACAATAAAGGAAATGATCCAACCTTTGCTACCAAGAAATGTCAAGACATTGTAGACATAACAATGAGTACTGAGGCAATCAGTAATAAAATTGATAACTGGCACGTGTCTAACGAGCCATCATGCTCGGACCACAGGCACATTGACTTGACCTTAAAAACGGATAAAAGACCCACCAATAATTATAGGGACCCAAAATGTACAGACTGGGACGGTTATCGCACCAGTCTGGAGGGGAAAACAGGGCATATGCCAATGATAATCAAAACCAATGCTGTTTTGGAAGAGGCAACTGATCGTATCAGTAGGGCAATTCTAGAAGCCTACCAGGAAAACTGTCCCGTTAAAACCAAGACGAATAATAGACAAACGCCTTGGTGGAACAGAAAACTGGACAAATTAAGAAATGTATGGATGCTGTACAATAAAGCAAAAGAATTGAGGAACTGGGAAAAATATAGAAGCTCTCTTACAGAATATAACAAAGGGACAAGAAGAGCCAAGCGGGAATCTTGGAGAACGTTCTGCCAGAGTATATCTGACATACCTGCCAGTGCAATAATTCACAAGATTCTCTCCAAGGATCCGAACCAGGGGCCGTGTCAACTCAAAAGACAAGATGGAACCTATACCGAATCCAAGAGGGAAACATTAGAGCTCTTGTTACAAAAACATTTCCCAGATTCAACAATTATTGAGACGCAGAGGCGAACTTTAGACCTAGGACGGGTGCCTCGACCTAGGAAGGAAAGTTAGAAAATATCTGCGAAAACTATCAAACCGCAGAATGTGAAGTGGGCTATAAACCACTTCGATCCATACAAATTTCCAGGGGAGGATGGACTTTTTCGTGCCCTACTACAAAAAGGACTGGACATTCTGCTGCCCATTCTGACTAAGCTCTTTAGAACAAGTTTGACTCTTGGTTACATACCTGAGGCTTGGTCCTACCGGCCAATTAGTCTCACTTCATTTCTGTTGAAAACACTTGATAGGCATATTAAGGAGGGACCATTGAGGGAACATCCTCTCAGTACCCACCAGCATGCATATCAGGAAGGAAAATCAACAGAAACGGCGCTGGACGAAGTAGTCCACAAGATCAATCACTCCGTTATTAATGGAGAGATTGCTCTGGCTAGCGTGAATAGCGTAGCCAGAGGAACAATATCGAACTGGGTAGATCGGAGGAGACGTTCTTACTGATTCGACCTAGAGGGTTTAAGACACTCAAAGGTATTTGTAGGAGAATAATAATAGGATTACTGACTGGACACAGTCGTCTTAATAGGCATATGAAAACAATTGAACTGGCTGAGGATGAAACGGTGGAGTATATCTTTTGTCGAGCTCGAGAGAATAAGGACCAATAACTTTGGTCTGCATCAACTCGAGCCCAATGACTTCATGGAAGTGTCGCTAACGACCCTGATGAGCTTCATTAGAGGCATAGGGCTGATAGAACGACTATAACCTAGGGGTGAGCCACAATAGATCTTTCAGGTCGCAGTGGAAGGGACGTGAAACGACCACTCATATAGAACCTAACCTAACCTAACCTAACCTAGACACATGTACTAGTTCCCCGGACGAAGTTACTGGTAACGAACCAACTTTAAAAAGAAAACCTTCCAGAAATAGGAGACCCCCGGATCGCTATAAATCCTCATAGCTCTTTTACTTAGGAAATGAAGAAATGTAGTATTTTCGTTGCATTGAATACGACTCTGTTTTTTGTCAATATTTATTATGGCAGTTGTACGTCAAGTTTTAATGTTTTGTCATTTTAACATATGTTTTACATCTGTATTTCACTTGGATAAAATACTAATAATCTAACAAGCTTTTCACTTGACCATACTACAATTTTAGGAGATCTGAATGCTAGAATGGACAACAGAGTCATAAAATATGTCAATAGAAAATGTCAATAGAAAATGAAGAAGTAATCAACGCAAATGGTGAACTTTTAACAGAACAAAACTACAATAACCCTTATAACCTGAAAATAATCCAATAGATCTTATCAGCTACAGGAAATTTTTTTTCTAGTTGCTTTCAATTTTGAGTCAATTTTGAGTTGAACTTTAAGCTAGAGACAACAGATGTCAACTTCTTAAAGTGTCTTTATCCACTATTGACACTTTAGTGGCAAATTGAAACATTTTTCATTAATCGTTTAGAATAAAAACGTTATTTTAGAGGGTTGTTGTAACTTTGAGATTATTTTTGTTTGAACAATTAACAAGCGTTTAGCAAACCATTTGCTCACCATAGAGAAAAAGCCACAAGATGTGAAATCTATTACAAATTATAATAATGCATCGCTTTTTCGTAATTAAATTTATGAAAAAAGTAAATTTAATATTTTTATATGTGGACTTATTTTAGAGTGATATGCAACCCTTAAAGTTGTACATTTTCTGCTAAAAAACAAATAAATGTTTGTTACCTGTAGAATTTCATTAGATAAGCCATTTATAATATTTATAAAATACCTGTACCGATTGAATTCAAAGTATTTTAATGTTTAATACGTTTTCTCTATAAAAATAGTTTATAAAATTTACAAGACAATATTTATTTATTGGACATCGTGGAATTTGCATTTTAAAACCTTTTTATTTTCAACTAAATGAGAAATATACAATTTGAGTTTTACGGAATAAAATTGATGGATACCGACTTTAATATAATCCCCTAACGAGAATGAATACCTGTAGGCCAATCAATAGGGAATTTGTTATGCCGTAAAAAATTATAGAAAACCGATTGTGCCATCAAACTGAAGGTATTAATACATTATTTTTTTTATAAACATTTAAAGCCAAGAAATCGCCCTCTTTTGTTTATTTATTTATTATTTTTTAATTAAATTACGAATAAAATGAGCCGACGATCATCCTGATAATTACAGAAGAAGAAAACTCGGATAAAGCGGGAAATTTAATGTTTATTTAATAAATTAATTACTCCGTCAAATTTTATTATTTATGCCTGCGGGTTGGTTAAAAAGTAGCCTCTTTAATGCTGTTTGAGTGTGCAAAAAATGGTAAATTAATACGACTAATTGTAAAAAGCCCGAATGCCACATAGAAGATCCGATTTTTATTTTTAAAACGGATTTCAAAAAAATATAAAGTAAGCTCTTTATTACGTATAAATTATGAAGTTCCTTTAAAATAAAAAATTGCGAAAATCAATGTATTATGCTATATTTTATTGCTTGGCCTGTTGGTGTAATAAATATGAGGTGCATCATTAAACCTGATAATTCCAGATGCAGTTTACCAGATTTAAAACATTACAATATTACTAATACGATGTTCAACATTTGTTTGGCGTTATTTTATATATAAAATTTCTGATTTGTGTATATACAGGGTGGTCCAGAATTATGTAGGTAGATTAATTTTTAGAGGTCATAGTACGTCAAAAAATAAGGGTACTTATTTATGTACACTTATTTTTTCTAATAGAGTTCATATTTTGGAAGGGAGTATAAGACATTAGGATAATTGATTTTATGTCACCACCTACCACATCCTATATTAATATAGGGTAGTTTTGGAGGGTAAGTGAGGGTTATTGCGTCACATTTTCTTTTTGATTTTTAAGTATTTAAAAAAATATTTTAAAAATTCTTTCCTTACACTTTTCCATGCAACTGTAATCGTTACATTTCTGCATATGCATCAAGTAGGCTTTGGAATTGACACTTGTGTAAGCAATAATAATACAAATTAATACAAAACTTAAATAATACTTTACATTTAATTAATGGCAAAAATAATATTTCACAACAACTGTTCAAAATGTCCTCCATTTATTCATTTGTAATATTTTGTATACATTTTTATAATATTATTATAATAATTTTATTTGGAACGACAATTTAAAATAAATTTTATTTTTATTTAGTTTTATTTCTTAGTTTGTTCTACGTTGGTTAGTTTGTTGTAGATATGATTGTTGTTATTAATTGTCAATTTTGTTTGAAATGTTATTACATCAGTTATTTACTTATTTTTATTTTTATTTTTTCATTATTTTATTGCCCTAGCTTTGTTTGAGATTTAAGATTTATTCAATTTATATTTGAATTTAGATATTAATATTATTTAAAACACACAAGATGTTACCTCCGGGGGATTAGTAATAAAACGGGATTTTTTTGCACTTACTTATGATGTTGGATGCCTAAATCCTAATGTTCTTTTTAGAAATAAAAATTAATTATCCTATATTGGTAATTAAATCAATGTTTTATAACAAAATAACAAAATCATTTATTAATTTTTAAGAAAATAAGTAAATCAAATACCTAAAATATGATATCCCAGATAAACGCAAATTAATGTTTCATGCTATAAGACATTTCTGTTGCCTTTTACGTTTCTATGGAAATTTCTCTGTCTTAGTAAGGATGTTTTAGGTAACAGTTTAAACTCTTTTTAGTGCTTGTTTTTATCATATTCTTTATTTTTATGTCTTTATCTTTTTTTTTAAATATTTCAAAACATGAACATTTTGAAACCATATTCAATTATTTTTATTACATAACTGATAAAAGTATTTATTTTTTTTTATTATAATTATAGTTTAATTACAGAGTTCTTTATTCAGTTTTCTTAATACAATGGACTTTTACAAAGTATGGGCCAGTACAATAAATTTGATGATTACTGTCGCTATTAATCTAAACTTTTTTAAAATACCCAATCTAATAAATAGAGTTAGGTCATTATTTTTTAATACAAATGTTTTTTTTTTCTTTTTCTCTAAACAGACGGCAATTTTTAAAACACCTTCAATTCAACCGTCTAGACACGATGATCGATATTGATCTTGTCATTTTCAAATGTTCCTGAAAGTTATCCAAAAGATACATTTTACTGGGAGGGAAATTCTTAGATAGATGTTGGGGTTAAAATGAGAAATCTTTCCAGAAAAGTAGAATGAAAAACAAATAAGAAGAATCATTTACCCTCGTTTTTTAAGCCGATGGAATATTGAGTGGTATGAGAACCAGCAATGTTGTCAGTAAGATTTTGTAAAAATCTGCATTGTACTTTTTTTTCTCATTTTTCTGATCATAGATCAATTAATTTTATCAGCATTAACTCTAGCCCACGGACTGATAGGGCCAAAATCGATTTTTTTAGTTCTAGAGGAAAGGACCAATCACATAGAACCTAACCTAACATAACTTAATCTACTAATCATAGAAGGAAACATCCAGAATAATCCCTGAGAGTTAATAATTAAGTTTTAATATTGGTACATCTATGTATCATGGATCAATAAGGTGAAAATTTACAATAAAAGGTAAAAAATTTTGTTTTCGTATTCTGAAGATTATTTATTATTAATATTAATTTAATATATGATCTAGTCAAACTAACAGTTTATTTATTTAAAATTAAGCAAATTTATACCATGAAATTTATTGTACTAACCCCTATGTGAAAGTCCATCTAATTAAGAACAGTAAAACACTAAAGGGTTGCATTAAACTTTCACTATTTATTCGTAAAAAACTTTAAATGCAATGACGGCCGTTTCGCTAGAATAAGCATCGTCAGATTTACATGTTAATAACTTCAATTTATGAATCTGATGATGAAACAACTGTCATTAGAAAATAAAGTTTGAATATTCTTTGTGATCTGGCTGCGTATACTAAAAGTTATCATTACATAATATGGCGCGTAAATTTAAAGTATGAATAAATTAAATCTCTTAATACTTTCTTGGATTCGGTCGATTAGGATTTATGAATTTAAAGAAAATGTATCCCTAATACTGACCTGATTTAGCTGTGTCTTCACTGGAATTTGCACTTCTAATTTACAGCATATGTATTGTGTTTTGGTTCATTTAAATATCGAATTATTAAAAGTATATTGCAAGAATTTTTAATTGAATTAATAAGCTTTTTGTTTTAAATATAATTGAAGTATCTATAAAAATTATAATGTTTTCTATACCTATGTCTGTAAAGGTCAAAAATGGCAATGCTTGTAAGTGATATTTAACAATAACACGCACGTAAAGAGATTTCATAACATATACATGCATTTAGATAAGAAAACTTAAATTTCTTTGTTTGATCAAATCACAATAAAATTTTTATCAACGTAGGTAAGTGGGGTTCAATCAACATATTTTTGACCCCAGAATCAGTGGTATAATTTATGACCATTATTTTCAAATCTACAGTTTGTTATCTACAAAAAAACGTAAACTATCTTTAAAGTTATTTAGGAAAATATTTTCTTACCATTCTAAGAACTAGTTACTCTGAGACTTACCTGAAACAAAAGAAAAAAAAAATATTAATTTGTTTACATTAAAAACAGTCTGTGTTCTATTGAAAAATAATTTAAACGAACTAAGGACAGTGTGCAATCGAGAACATTTTAGTTCTTTGCTATCTCGTCAGACGAGGAATATAAAAGAAAGTCAAGATGTTGTTTGTCATTGAAGTAGAACTAAAAAAGGGGTAAATCTTCGCCCGTATATACGCTTTGAGGGAGTTTAGCGGTATCATACTCGGAGAAAAATCAAAGAGTTTTTCTTTAGTTCTACAGATGTAAATGTGGTGATGCCTGTAGGTATTTCTGCTGGTTGTTTTTAGTTGCGCTAAGAGTCATTTCAAAGAAAGCTCTATAAAGTTTTTTATTTACGCTTAAGAAACGTAGTTCGGTTTGTTTTAAATGAACACTTTTAAATTTTTTTTCTACGGAAAGTACGCTGTAGTTGTAAAAAGAAGGGAATATAATTTTGCTTTTTTTTTAAACTGCTTTAACAGAATTAAAATTAATTTTACATCGAAGAAAATAGGTAGGTACTAGCAAAATTTTATTAGTTAATTTGGGAATTGATAAATTAATAACAACAGAATCTTTTAACGTTAATCCATAGTTATGGTTTTAATAATACTCAACTTGCTGGAAATTTATATTTAAATTTATTGTACTAACCCTTACTTTTTTGGAAGTCCATCTTACGAAGAATAATAAAAAACTCTTGTTTTAAGTTAACTTTCAAGTTTAATTGAAGAAATTAGGTTTAAAATTACAATTACAGCTGTTTCGCTAAACAACTAGCATCGTCAGATTGACATATTGAAGTTACATTTTGTTTGTTTGTAGCTAGGTAGGTACCTGATGTTGATTGAGTAGGTTAGGCTAGACCAAGTATGGAAGTAATAAGACATAACAATATTAGAGCCTAGATGTTATTAGCCCCAAGGGATTATCCTGAATGTATTTCCCTCTAAGATTACAATGATATAGAAAAACCAGGAAAAAACAATATTATGCTGAACTTTACAATAACTTAATATATTTCTGTTACAATTGCGTTTTATCTATGTATAAAATTAAGACTCAATCAAAGTAAACAGTTTAATAGTGGAGAATTCCAAGATTTATTTGTTCATTCACTACTTTAAATTGTTGATCTGCTAGATGTCTTTTTATTTCAAGTTTTTCGAGGAAATCTAAATTTTGGTTTTTATCACAAATATGTAGTATTTGAATGTCATTGGTGTGTATGAGAAAGTGTGGATGTTCAAGAACATGTTTGGCATAGTTTGACCTATCTGGTTGTTGTAATCTATATGCTCTTAAGTGTTCATTGAATCTTATTTCAAAATTTCTTTGTGTTTTACCTACATATACAGCATTGCACTTTGGACAATTAATTTTGTAAACACCAGATTTTTTTAATTTAGGTAATTTTGTTTTTACATTTAACAATTTTGTACCAACATTATTGTGTGGATTTGAATGAAATTAATGCTGATGTGGCCGAAGATATTATTTTTGAAATTGTATTAGAAATATTTCCACAATATGTAATACTTTTATAACTTTTAATTTCTTTAGTTTGTTGAGGGAATATTAGTTGTCCTGACATTTTCCATAATTATTTAGAATAGTATTTAATTTTTTAGCTACTTTAGTGTTAGATATGGTTACATATTATCTAAATATTCCTTAAAAATTCATTAGATTTGATAAATAACTTAAATAAATGTAATTTACAAAATAATACTAAATTAGTATCGTTTGATGTAACTAATATGTTGTCTTAAATACCTCCTAAAGAATGTATAGTTCTAGTTAAAAAGCTATTAGATGAAAGAAACATCCATCCAGGTATAATATCAGATATAATTGACCTATTCAGTGTGTGCATTAGCCAAAATTATTTTACTTTTGATAACAAAGTATATATTCAAAATGAAGGTCTTCCAAGAGGAAGTCCTATTTCTCAAACTTTTGCAAATATCTTTAGGGATAATTTAGAAAACAAAATATTTAATTCTAGTTATAAAAACAATATTGTATTTTGGTATAGATATGTTGATGATGTCTTAGCAGGTTTTGTAGGTAATGAACAACAATTAGATATATTTTTTAATTATATTAATACCTTGCATCCTTCAATTAATTTTACCTTGGAAGTTGAAGAAAATAATTCAATTAATTTTCTAGATTTGAGAATTGAAAAAGTTAATAATTCATAAACTTTTCAATATACACAAAACCAACATAAACAGATGTAACCATACCATATCATTCAAATCAGCCTATATTACATAAATTAGCAGCTTATATAATTCTATGATACATAGAGCATTTTCAATTTCAATGAACAAAAAAAATTTTAATAAAGAAATTAAGATTATAAAACAAATAGCTACATCTAATGGCTATCCAATACATTTGATAAATAAATTAGTTAATAAGAAAGAACAAAAAATGTCAATTAATATTCCCTCAACCAACTAAAGAAATTAAAAGTTATAAAAGTATTACATATTGTGGAAATATTTCCAATGCAATTTCAAAAATAATAATCTTCGGCAACATCTGCATTAATTTCATTCAAATCACACAATAATTTTTTTTTTTATTTATTTGTTCGCATCAACCACTAAGGGTTATTAGCGACACAATTGCGTAACATTACAACTTATAATAAATTCCAATGTGTTTTAGGAAGTTTACAACATTTTCAGTTCTACAATTTTCATCTAGGATAGATGTTAAACTATTAGGGATGTTAAAGTTTCTTCTAGTGTTTTTAAGTTTGTCGCACTCTACTAGTATGTGATATGTAGTGAGATTTTTAAGACAGAATTCACATGTTGGGGGTTGGTCTTTGTTAAATAAATAAGAGTGGGTTAACTTTGAGTGACCTAAACGTAATCGATTGACTTTCACTTGATTTACGCGACTTGTATTTAATTGGGGCCATGGTTTCACAAATGGTTTAATTTGTTTAAGTTTTGCCGAAGATGAATTCCATTTGCTTTGCCACTTACACAAGATTTTATTTTTAATCACCGCTTTTATATCACTAGCTACCACCTCACGCACTACTGTTGCATCGTCACAAGTTGTCGCTTCCCTAGCATGGAAATCTGCTTTTTCATTCCCTTGTATGCCAATATGTGATGGGACCCAAAAGAACAGGATTTCTTTTTGTCGAAGAAGAAATAATTCTGTTTTTATTAGGATGGCAATTGGATTTCTGGGGTATAACTGCTGTATAGTGTGTATGGAACTTAGTGAGTCTGTAATAATTATTACCTTAGGGTGATTCTTTAATTTTACTGATTTTAAAGCTTGAAAGATGGCGTACAACTCGGCTGAAAGGATACTATTAAATGGGGATAATCGGAATGTCTGAATAGTACTGGGGGTAGTTACTGATGCTCCGAGATTATCATCTGATTTTGAGGCATCGGTATAAATAGGAAAATATTCGTTGTACTTATCCAGTTTTGTATAAAAAACTTGTTTGATATAATCGTGATTTATTTCAGTTTTGTTGTAATCTAAAAGATCAGTATTTATTTGAGGTGGTGGGATTATCCAGGGAGGGGGTGATTTAAAAGTTGAGGTGAAAAAAGTTGGTAGTTCAATTTGAATACTATCTGTGTATTTCCTAATTCTTTCGGAAAAAGGCTGATCATGTTGTTTATTTAAGTATGCTTCGGTAAAACGATTAGTTTTTATGTTATATATCACTGGATTATTTTTATTTGCAAGAGCTGCTGATGCATAAGACAAGCTTAAGTACATTCTCCTGAGTTCTAAAGGCAATTCTCCTGTTAGACATTGAAGGCTTTCTACAGGGGATGTTCGGAAGGCACCTGTGGCAATTCTTAAAGCAGAGCTTTGTATTGTATTTAGTTTCTGTAGTGTAGATTTTTTTGCAGACGAGTAGATAATAGAACCATAATCGATTTTTGATCAGATTAATGATTGATACAATAGCATCAAACTCGAGTAATCGGCTCCCCAATTATGACTTGCAATGGTTTTTAGTAAATTTAATCGATTTTGACATGCCTTCTTAACGTACATAATGTGATTTTCCCATGTAAGTTTTTTATCGAAGATCATTCCTAGGAATCGAACACAGTCTTTAAACTTTAATAGTTCACCTTGGAGATACAGTTTTGGTAATGTTGTACTGTATTTTTTTGAGAATAAAACACATTTTGTTTTAGTAGTAGAGAAACTTAAACCAACCGATTGTGACCAATGAACCAAGTTGTCTAAAGTATTTTGGATGTGTTTTTGAATAGATTTAATATTTTTCCCTTTAGCGAACAATACTAAATCATCAGCATAAAGTTTTCCTTTAACTAATGGAGAGCAATGATCTAGGATATCATTAATTGCTATCAAGAAAAGGGTTGTGCTTATAGTGGATCCTTGTGGTATGCCATTTTTTTGTGTCCTTTTAACTGATAAGATATTATCTACCTTAACTTGGAAATATCTCGTTTCAAGAAAATTGTTTATGAAGAGCAAGATATTCCCTTTTAGATTCCATGTATGTAGTTTTTTAACAATGTTGCGTCTCCATGTAGTGTCGTAGGCTTTTGTTATATCTAAATAAACTGAGATACATTCCTGTTTGTTTACGAAAGCTTCATGGATTTCTGATTCCAGATCAACGAGATTATCAGCCGTACATCTGTTCTGACGGAAACCACTCTGTTCGCGTGTCAAAATGTTGTGATGTTCTAGGTGCCAAACTAATCTTTTATTAACCATTTTTTCCAAGACCTTACACATAACATTGGTTAATGATATTGGACGATAAGATTCTGGTTGAGTTCTATCTTTATCCGGTTTAAGTAGTGGTACAATTATAGCTTCACGCCAATTTAAAGGAAATACGTTTTTGGTCCACACATAATTATATATTTGCAGTAAAAACTCTACAGCATTATCAGGTAAATTCTGAAGAAAAGTTACCGGTATTTTGTCAGGACCTGGCGCAGATTTCTTGAACGATTTGATTACGTCAGCTAGTTCTAGTGTTGTAAAAACGTTATTAATTGGGTTATGTGTCCCATCTTCGTAATCTAATGATATCTCTTCCGTAGCATTTTTTATTTTTATGAATGAACTATTGTAATTGCTATCACTGGAACACCTTTCATATTGGTCAGCTAAACTTTCCGCAATTTCTACTGGATTTGTAACTATTTTGTTGTTTTGTGTTAAAAACGGAATTGTAGGTGTATACCTTCTCCCAGCTACTTTTCTAACCGATTTCCATACAGTTGATGTGGGGGTTGAACTGTTTATGGAGTTAACCAAATTTTTCCATGATTCTTTTCTACTAGTCTTCATAACATATCTAGCTTCTGCTCTAAGTTTCTTATAATTTATTAGATTTTCATTTGATTTTTTTCTTTTGTATCTATTAAAAGCATGTTTGTATGCTTTAATAGCTTCTTGACATTTTATGTTCCACCATGGGAGTGGATTGTGTTTCTGATTTATTTTTATTACTCCGATCTGTTCGTTAGCTGCATCAATCAATATAGAGTTAAAAAAGTCAACAGTTTCATTTATGTTTTCAATTGTTTTGTTTTCCTGTGGTTTTATTTTCATTTCAATAAAATTTTTGAAGTTATTCCAGTTTGCATTTTTGATGTTCCATCTAGGAATGATAGAGTTATTGGTTTTTTGGTACGGTGATGAAAACGAAATTTTTATAGGAAAATGGTCGCTACCGAATAAATAAGGAATTACATCCCATGTGAAAGTTGTTGATAAAATTGGTTCACAAAGAGTTAAATCAATTATTGAGGATTTTCCTGTATGGATATCCATTCTGGTGGCTCTCCCGTCATTTAAAATGTTTAAATTTTCTGATATTATTAAGTTTTCAATTATTCTGCCTCTAGTTGTGGTATTTTCAGATCCCCATATTTGATTGTGACTGTTAAAGTCCCCTAAGATTAACCGTGGTGTAGGAATTTGGTTTAAAATAAGTGCCATGTCATGTTCATTTATATTTTTATTAGATGGGATATATATACAGGATATGTAAATTTTCTGAGGAATAAAAACTTCTGCTACTACTATTTCAATAGTTTCTGAATTTATGTTTATCTCTCTGGCTTTGTATTTTTGGTGTACATATATTGCAACACCACCGCTAGCTTTAGTATTATTGGGTCTGTTTTTTTTAAAACATTGGTAATTTTTTTGATCATATGTATGTTCCTCTTTAAAGTTTGTTTCCTGTAAACATAAGATAGAAGGTTTTATATCCGAAATAAGTGTTTGTAACAGTTCAAAATTGTTATAAAAACCGTTTATATTCCACTGAAGAATCGTGTCGGTCATTTTATTCTTGCGATGATTCTACTGACGATATATCTGAATCGTTTTCTAGTGCTTGTTGTATTGCGCGAGGGGATAAATTAAGCTGTACCATTATTTTCCTCCTGATTCTTGTACTTATGCTCTTCATACGTTTATTTTCATAATATGGGTGTATGTTCGATAGCATTTTTAAAAATTGTGATGTATTGTCAGTATACGTTTTGGATACACTTAATGGATCTTTCGATCCTAGAGCATTCTCAAAAAAATCGACAACTTCATTAAAAGTCAGGAGTTGGTTTTCGTCTTCAAACAGTTCTTCAGTTGATTTCATTAGTTCTAAGAAGTTGGCGTTTGATGTTCCTTTGGTTGACTTCTTGGTTTTTTTATTTAAAGGATCTTTTGGTGTAGTAAAGATCTTATCTATTTCTGATGGAGTTGGGGGTGTAATTATTTCTGATGCAATTCTCTTTGAATGGGATTTTCCTGTGTCCAATTCTAGATTAGTTTCCATTTTTTCCTCTGAAGATATCTGTTTGTTTTGGATGGGGATTGATAAAGGAGTTGGGTTAATTTTTTGGTTTCAGTTATTTGGTTTTGGTATATGTGGAGTATTTTGTCCTGAAGGCATAATTTGCATGTTATTATTATTTTTATTTAGATTTGAACAATTGATAGAAGTATGCCCCTGTTGGTTACAATTGTAACATGGGTGACTTTCATGGGACAGAAATATGCGGTAAGGTGTGTTATCGTGATTTATGATAATTGATTTGGGTACTACGTTTTCTGAGGGGGATATATAAACAATACGGCGAAAACTTAAGACATGTTTTAGGTTGGGATTTTGAGTTCCGATTTTAAGGAAAGTAATAGATGAGGATAATTTTAGGCCTAATTTTTCAAGTTCTTCTTCAATAGTTTGATGAGGAATTGTGGGACACACATTGGAAAGAAGTAATCTTTCACTTGGTGTAATTAATCTGCGAATAGGGAGTTGTTCGTTATTTACCTTTATTTTTCCTTTGCTGTTAGCCAGAAATTTTTTTACGCAGTCTTCACTTGATAAATACACGCATATTCTATTGTTTGTAATTCTGGAAGCAAATAAAATGTCGGATGGGTTAATTATGGATCCTATTGAGGTTAGATATTCTTCTAAATTAACTTCATTGATTGCGGTTACTACTATTGCTTGTGTTTTTGATGGAAAGTATGGTTTTTTTTGTTGACTAGTGATTGACGAGTAAGTTGGTGTATTTGAAGTAGTAGGTTGAGACATATGCGAAATTTCATCCATAGTTGTATGAAATTATTAACATCTCCGATTAATTTGAAGCCGACTCTTTCTTTATCGACCTGTTTGCTGATAAGACAGGTATACCGGTGTGGTATTTAATGATAAAAAACTGAGGCGATTTTATGACAGTTTTTAAAATTTCTCACTTTGATTGCGATTTTCACTTACATGCAATAGATAGTTTTTGCTTACTTTAATTCTGTCTAGAATAAGTGTTCTAATAGACAAAGAGATGCAAAGTTAGCTTCTAAATTTGGGCTTACTTCTTTAAACACTATGTTTTTTGTCGGAAACTGATTTAACATACTTATACTGTCATCACACAATAATGTTGGTACAAAATTGTTAAATGTAAAAAGAAAATTACCTAAATTAAAAAAATCTGGTGTTAACAAAATTAATTGTCTAACATGCAATGCTGTATTTTTAGGTCAAACACAAAGAAATTAAAAATAAGATATATATAGATAACAACAACCAGATAAGTCAAACTATACAAAACACGTTCTTGAACATCCACCATCACTCATACACACCAATGACATTCAAATACTACTAAATATAATAAAAAGAAATCTAGCAGATCAACAATTTAAAGTAGTGAATGAACAAATACATCTTGGAAGTTCTGCAGTATTAAACTGTTTACTTTGATTGAGTCTTCATTTTATACATAGATAAAACGCAATTGTAACAGAAGTATATTAAGTTATTTTTAAGATCAGCATAATATATATTTTTTTTCTGTTTTTTCTATATTATTGCACAGTTATACTGATCTTAGAGGGAAATAGATTCAGGATAATCCCTTAGGGCTAATAACATCTACGCTTTAATATTGTTATGTATTATTACTTCCATACTTGGTCTAGCCTTACCTACTTAATCAACATCAGGTACCTACCTAGCTACAAACAAACAAAATGTAACTTCAATATGTCAATCTGACGATGCTAGTTATTTAGCGAAACAGCTGTAATTGTAATTCTAATTTGTTCAATTAAACTTGGAAGTTGAGTTAAAATAAGAGTTTTTTATTATTCTTCGTAAAATTTATATTTGCCAACTGTTCCATAATTTTATTTAAACTTTTTCATTTCGAACTACAAATTCCATTTTAAAAATTAATTAAAAACTGCTACCAGTTTCCGTTATTGGTTAATAAATTTTCTTCCGAGAAAATGATTTTGAATTCGATCACGGCATCCATATACATATACAGCTGGAAATATCCGTCTACATCGTAAATCATGCATGTGTATCAACCCCCACGGGAGTGTTCTCACCCCTGCAAAGCGGTAGCTGAACGTTTTCAGCAACTTAATAAGGAAAGATTTTTTTGCATTTTTTAAATTTTCTTCCGCCGTGCATGTCGTTTTACTTGCATTTTTAAAAGAGGTACAAAGTGCACGGTGCTATTACAAGGAAAGGTTAGATATTGTGTTGAACGTTACAAATTTTCTGTTAATTTATTCTAAAAAGTTGGTAAAGAATCTGTGTTACAATTATTGTTCACTGGATCGTATATTCCACCTTAAGAACATAATTTAAAACTAAAAAATATTGAGATGGATCTGGAAATGTGACATCTTTTAAAACAACTTCAAACGAATACGATTTCTATTGGTGATCAGCGAAGCTGCAATACTCCACGCTCAATCACTCTTTCGTCTCTCTTTCCATTTCTGTCTCACTCTCCAGTTCTCTTTAAAAAGCCAATAATAACCGGCTTTACTACAGGACCGAGCTTGACCAATAAATTATTTTTTTTATATAAATTTATTACTAGGAGAAATAAAAATATTCACGAACAGCATGGTTCTTTTAAAAGACTATTGTAACAAGTCCAAAAGGCATAATCACCACATCATTAAATAGTTTTTAAGATATTTGGATTGGAAAGATAATAGTATAAGATTCAAAGCTGGTGTGGAGATGTATCGAATCCCTAAATAACCTTAGAGCAAATAACAGAGTAAACCAGGCTGGCAAAGAAAGGGAGGGAGTTTCTTGGCATAGTCAAGAGCACTGCCAAGAATATTATCTCCCGTTGGACAGCAAAGAAAAACCCTTCTGTACTGGGAGAAAATAATGGGACTCACCCTCTTGAAAGCGTTCATATCTCCACCTATAAGTAACAAAACATACTAGTAACTATATAGACTACTGACTGAGCCACCTGAGCAACCAACGGAAGAATCTGAGAGATATTTCAGACTGTTGCTAGTGCAGTATTAAAAACGAATCGGCAGAGCACATTCTTTGTTAATGCCTTGGAAATAAACAGGCCCCGCTCGTTTGATTTCACAAGCTTAAGCTTATCAACTTTAGACAAGTTTTGTAAAAGTGGATTTTGGACTTCGTTAAGAAGTGCACACTGAATGGCGAATTGTAACCCTTAGGGGTGATCCACAATAGGCCCTAGTTTGACCGCAGTAGATGGGTTCAACTTACATTAAACCTAACCTAGGAGAGACATAATCACCATATCATTTAAAAGTTGGTTTTTTTTTATTGGAAAGATGTTTCATAATTTCTTGCAAGCAGCAAAATTTTATTGGTGAAATGACACTTTCTATTTTTTTCCAATACAAGTGTAAAATTAATCTTGAATCATAAATAATACTTTAAGAAATTGTTCTTTATTTTGTAAATACGTATGTATAAACATAAAGTAAGCTTTTATTCTAGTTTTTTATGATTGACATTAATTGTACAACTGCTGTTGCCAGCAATATATATTAATGGAGTTGTTGATGGATTTACAGTGTTTTCTGTAATCGCGGAAGACGTGTCGCTGTGATGTAGCACTTCAACAAAAGTTTCGCCCCTTTCGATCTTTCTTGCAATCTTGTTTTTGCCTTCAATCGATTCTTCTATATACTTTTCTGCAACTGAAGAACTCTTCCATCCACCTTGCTGTTTTAGAAATATAAGGTCAGCTCCAGCATTGGCCAACAACGTTGAGGATGTCCTCCTGAAGCAATGGTCTAGTTTAAGAACTCAGTTATTTTATTAGGTGCTCCGCCAACAGTATATATACCAGCTCTTTGAGACAGACATTTTCCTTGTCTATAACCCACCAAAAGGCTTTCAGAGAGACGTGTTGCCGTAAATTCATGTATTTTCTAAACACATACAAATAGTGAACCTTATCACTGTTAATCACAGTCAATATGCGTTTTTGTCTGGCTAATTTTAACTACTAGCTGAGTACCCGCATCCTCCACATCACTAACTTCTAAATTATAGATTTCTTCTCTTCGGCAACCTCCAGCAACTAAGTAATGCTATCACTTTAAGTAATAGATATTCTTCATTTGGATAGTCCCTCATGAAGCTTTCAATTTGTTCCTTTGTCAGCACTTTTGACTGGTTTGGCTGATGGTTTACATTTTGTTTTTTCAAAAAAGCTATCAACTTTGGGAAACTTGATATGTTGACATTCTCATTAACCATAATCATTGATTCTACCATCGAGTATTTGGACCATAATAAAGAAGGGTTGAATGTTTTTGACTGAAAATTTAAACTGTTGAAAAGAATATTCTTAAAAAAAACTGTTCTTACCACATCCAAAAAGTAAGCCAACATCATTTTTATCAGCACTACATTTCAAATTGTGTTGTTCATGTCAGTTGCAAACAGCGCATTTAAACTGGAATGATTTGCCCTATGGCTTCCGCAGTTTTCTCAGCAATTTCATCTATTTTGAGATCCATTTTCTCCGCAGAAAAATTCAATATGTTGCTTTGGTCGGCAAAAGAAATGGGTCTATTTGTATTTGCAGGATTACTATGAATTTTTTTAAACGGAAAATGTATTTTCCATATGGTGGCTGTTCATTACTTTTGAAAAGGGGTAAATATATTTTTTATTTAAATAATTTGTAAGTCTATGTGTTATGATAACTTAATTTGCTTAAGCTGTGTTGTCCGCATCCAGTATTTTATATTATTTACTTAATTAATTGTTATATAACTAACTGTGTTGTTCCAACTTCGTGGAAGATGTTGTTCCAGAGTTCTGGAACCACAAATTAAAGATTACCTATGTTTATAAACATTGTTTAATTTTAACCCATCTGGATTTCGTAAAGGATACAGTTGTAATACGGCTTTGCTTTGTATAACTGATTATTTGTCCTAGATAGCAGATTAAAGTATAGTCACAAAATCGAGTAAACTCAAACTTTCTTTGTTTTAAATCCTGTATTCCACAAGAATTCGTCCTGGGACCTGTATTATTTTTTATATATACTTGACAATTGAAAAAAACGATTTATTATTATTATCAAATGACTTATACACTTACTCAGCTTTTGCTGGTAATATTATCATTATTATTATTATCTGAATGATTTAAATATCTGAACAATATGAACCCCTTTGCCAGTAACACAATTGTTTACCAGATATACGTAAAGAATGTAAGTAAAAAAAGGAGATAACATAAAAACAAGTTTAAAAGTCCTTAAATCTGAACAATACAACCCGATGATGGATGACCTTCAAATATAATTGATATTTGTGACTTCCTCAAATAGAAGAAAATACATTCTTTTCATTGTACATTACTATAAAACTACCAAAAAGTTCATTTCTGATGGATAAAAAAATTAAGATGCAAGATCCATAAGATTGAGATATTAGCACATAAAAAAAACTCAAATTTTTTGTATCGGATAAAAAGAAATACTGAAAGGTTTCTGTAGAATAATTTAGGTCTATCGGCAGCCATCAAAGCGCTGAGCTCAAATATAAAGGAGCTGAAACCCCACATTTGGGACCAGAACCATCTTGTGGGATCAGCAGTAGAGTAATCTTAGGAAAACTAAGGGAAGAAATGGAGAAGGAAAAATCCAAGTACGGGAATCAGCTGGAGGGACTGAGGCAATCTAAGATACTACTGGGGATCTATGACCAGAAGAGATCTCTTAGCTGCCTCAACCTCAGTAAACAAAGGCTCTGAATTCTAACGGGAATATAAACCAGGCATTGCCGGTTAAGAAGCTACATGAAGAAACTAGGGCTAGCAGATGAAGCAAAGTGCAGAATCTGTGAGGAAGAGGATGAAACCTCAATACAAATACTCTCACAATACCCTGCCTTGCATAATTAAATAGATACCTAGGAGCTCATGAAATAGAAGAAGGGGATCTACCTGATTCGAAGCCCGACGATGTCCTAAACTTCCTCGGGAAAATAGGACTCGAAGAGCTGCTATAAATCTGAGAAAACATCAGAACATGGCAAGTAAGGAGGGACATAATGGATCCTATAGGTCGCAGTGTACTTATCACCTGTATAATTATACATACATACATACAAGTGCTTTTAAACTACTAAAATAACCAAAACAGATACGAAAAACTTTTTTAGTATCTACAACGGAGGTGTTTGTAAGAACAAATCGAGCTAGTTTGTCCCTGCATTCTCTGTTTCTCCAGAGAACCAATAATAATCGGTTTTCAAAAGATAAATCCTTCTTTGTGCCAGCTAGCAAGTTCATCATTTACCAGTGAAAAGGGCCTTATTAAATTTATTTTCTGGAAAGATTAAACTCATCTAAATCCCGTTTTAGATTTTGCTGAATGCCGGATTGCTGAAATATGAAACTGTAGAGGGTTCATTCATATCGAAATTAAAAGGGCAACGATGATTGAAATAATATCGACTAATTTAAGTAAACACCTACTGATAGAAATTACTTAGTTACCTATAGTTTTAGTTTGTTTACTTAGTGTACTTTTTGAAGTATTGTCAGATTGACTGATAAAATAATATATAATAAAAAGTTTTCTTTACAACCACGTAGTTTTACTGTTGGAATAACAGATCGTTATTACCGTATTCTGAACATGTAGAGGCTCCGACGATATTTCCATTTCCTTTGATAGAGCTATTGTAGGATTACAAAATATTGAGATCATAAAAACTTTGAACCTACATAGAACCTCATTTACAAAGATTTTCGATGCAACGAGCGAACTTTTAATCAAAGAAAATCCAGACATGAATCAAGTAAGGAGCAATCTACAAGTTTTGGAACAGAAAATGCATATTACAACACAGTTCTCAGTTGGATGAAAAATACCTTGAATTATTACTTGATCAAGATTCAGAAGGTTTTTCCAAAGTTTTCTTCATGACCACGTAGCTTTACTACTTGTAATATTAGCGTATTCTGGTGGGAAATACTTATTCGTATTATAAAACGAACCCCAATTAAAGTCCTTGGAAAAGCATGTCTCAGGTACGAAGAACTTAAAACCATCATATGTGATTGTGAAGCTTTGATTAATTCTAGACCACTTACATATGTCACCGAAGATATTTCATATTTGGTTCCACTAACACCAAAGATGTTCCTTCAAGATATTTAACAGACTGAGGTAGTAGATCTCGATAACATTGAGGTTGCACATCTCCGGCGAAGACATCGTTACAAGATTACAAGATTAAGCTGAAATTGGATTTGCAGGGTTATCTTAAGAGCAAAGTATATGCAACACAGCCAACTAGCATTGCAGACCTCAAAGAAAGGATAACTACGGAAATACGGGCTATATATATAATACATATATAATTTATAATCAAACATTAAATTAACGGGAAGAGGGAAGAAATAAATATAACAATTTAATTGTCTATTTGTCTGGTTTGTGACATTCCTATTAGAATTTTCGAAAACCGTATACAGGGTGGAGTTTTTTCTGTGAACAACAACTAATTGACTACTTTGTATAAGCCCTAAAAGTTACAATTGCCATTACCAGCTAACCCTCATAGAAAGTATTTTATATAATCCTTAATATTGTTACTGGATTAACTACCTCCACCACTGAAAGCCCCTTCTATAACTCCCATGACGCTTATAAATTTATTAAATACTTAAAAAAAGCTCCTACCGCCAAAGCCCCCTCTATTGCTCATCAGTTCTCAGTACGTTAATCTTCCGAGATTAATCCATTAAATTTGATATCCAGCCGCGACGAATGGTTTCGATATATTAGACCTAGCAAAAAGATAGACATTCAATTATAAGATATTGTGTACTTCTTACGGGATACGGAGAAGAATCGAGTAAGTAACGGCGATATTTGATAAGAAAAAAAAATTCTCTACAGTTGCGACTTTGACCTACAGTCTAAAAATACGATCTATAGCAGGGGTTCTCTAACTTATATGGGATGCGCCCCCTTTCGAAGATTAAAAAAAATTCGCGCCCCCCATCCTCTACTACAATAAAAAAGTATTCAATATAATAAGTATTTTTATTAATCATTGAAGTTATACAAAAATAACACAAAAGTATTTGGTAAGTAGTACCTATTCATTGGAATGCGAAGGATGAGCTTGCATGGATTTGACGAGGTTTATAATCCTCGGCTTAACCATAGAAATCGCACAACGCAAATCACTGCAAATGTCAAGTTTATTTCTGTACTTGAAGTACTGAATCTTGAAAAAATAAATCAACGTCTTGGTGTAGGCTTATAAAGAGAAATCTTAAGGTAGGGGAGGGTGGGCCACAGTGAGACAAAAATCGAAAAAACATCTGTCAAAGCTAAGTTTTGCAACTTTATTCCAATTTTATTGCAGGAGCCTATAGTACACTTTATTGGCAATTCATCTGTACTATTATTTAATTGTAATTGCAATAAATTAAAAAAATATGAATTTTCTAAAAAATTTTGATTTTGTCTCATTGTGGCCCACATAGTGGGGTACAATGAGACACACCTCAAAACTAAAAAATCAAGAGTTTTTCAGCACAAATTAAAAGTAAAGCACATGTGTTGAACTAAATACATTTATTAATAGTAATATATCATACAAATATTAATTAATAATTATCGAATATTCAGTGAATCAAAATTTATCGGAAATTTTATAACGGACGAATGTCTCTTAGTTGTACCAACAGGAACTGCAGGAGGTAAAATCATTTTGATGTCCTCCAAAGCAACAGAGGCTTCGTCAATAATATCAGGAAACACAAAGCAATTTGGAAACTTCAGGCTCCTCCTTAGATAACTGACCTAAAAAGGGAAACAAAACATTAAAAAATCATAATGAAAATTAAAAGATAACCAACTAACCAGAATATCATCTGTTTGTGTTTCCGTAACTTTCGCAATATAATAGACTTTCTTCTTAGTAGAAAACTCCACGAGAACAAATTCATTGACCTCTACTTTCCTTTGTACTGGCTCGAAAATAAAGTCTTGCTCTTCAACCTCCATTTCATACTCTGACTCTCCGGATTCTTGTTCCATAAATTCCCCTCCATCGCTGGAATCTGAAGAACATAATAGAGCACTCACTTTTACTTTGCGAGCCTTGAGTGTCGAGTTCTGTGCAGATTTTTTTCTAATCTTCCCTAGCTCCTTTGCTTCAATAGCTAATTTTTGGGAGTATCAGTGAGAATTGCACTCTTTCTTTTCAGTCGACATTTCCGTCCAGTTGTTAATGCTTTTGCGTGAGGAAACCCTTTTAATTCTTCTGCAGAAATGAATTCATTTCTAGATGAGTTCTCTGCCTCTGAGCTTGGTTGGACTTTTGATGTTACTGCTGCTACATTATTTGCAGTTTCTATTATTCGGCTTCCCCCAGCATTATCTGGATCGCCCTCATTCAACTCAACCTGATCCAAGGGCTCCACAAGTGGTCTGTCTGTTACCTTACTTAAAAGAAAATCTTCATCTGTAAAGACATTTCTGTCAAAAGGAAAAATTCCGGTTTTTCTAAATCCTGAGGTAATATTCACGCGAGTCATAGATCTTTCGAAAGCTTGGCCTACACATCCTGCGATACCATAAATATTCAAAGGAACTCCAGGGTTGGAGTGCTGCATTGTAAAATGCTTTGAACGAATAAAAGACTGTTACATCAAGAGGTTGGAGTTTATTAGAGCAATGTGGCGGTAGCGTTATAATAGTTATACCATTGTCCTTAGCCAGATTCAGAGTAGCCACCGAAATGTGGCTCTCGTGATTATCCATTATTAAAATGCTTGGATTTTCTTTCGAACTGGCACTTTCCTTTATGAAGTGTTTCATCACTTCTACGAAAAGTTCGGTGGTCATCCACCCTGAAGGATTGGCCAACCCTAACGTACCTGGTGGAGCCCCAAAAATCATATGCTGTTTGAATTTCTTTCTCGGAAAAATCATAGTAGGAGGTAACGCATTTCCAGCAGCATTAATAATACAACAGGTTGTAACTAAAGTGCCCCGTTCAGCACTTGTGCATTTACTGACTTGTTTCATGCCTCTTTGAGCAACTATCTTCTTAGGTTTATGAACAGTGGTGGTAGCTGTTTCATCCAAATTAAATATTCTGGATGGATCAGCTAGATTTTCAGATCTCTGTAATACCTCCTGCAGGTTGTTGAAAAATAAAGAAACATTATGCCGATTAAACGATGTAGCTCTTGATAAACTGCAACCCTCAGGTTGCCTTATACTGAGATTCTGGTGACGTTTCAGAAATGACTGAAACCAATCTATGCCAGCTTGTTTATCTCTCTCCCAACTATCTGGGTTCGTTTTCAAATTGGCAACAGCTAATTTGTAAGCTAGCTTACGAATGTCTTTGGTAGACTTTCCATAGCATATTTTGGAACATTGCAAAATATACTCGCACAAACTGTCTTCCTCTACTTCTGAAAATATTTTGCGCGAGTCATACTTTGGTGTCATGCATCGTCAGTCTAGCGAAACGGCTGTCATTAAAGTTAAAAAAGCAATTTTTTAAATAAATATTGGAAGTTTTGTTAAAACGAAGAGTTTTTTATTATTCTCAATAAGCTGTTTTAGTTCTAATACATGAATAAGTTAGCATCCATGTAAAAAAATTGCTAGGCATAACGTTACATATTTTTTTTTATTATGTTCAACTAGAATCTGCTTTTGTTACTGCAGTTTGAGCGAACTATTGTATGTTAACAAACGAGCAAAATTAAGGTTATGGGAAAAAATTTTAATAAATTTTTGTAATGTGGCCTATGATAGACTACTTATTTGTGTCCTTTGATGCATCAGCGGGCAATGAATTTTACCTGGGAGAGGCAGTAAACCAACTCGAAATTGCAGGCCTTCTCAAAAAAAGCTCATTCGAAGGGATAAATTTCTTCAAAAAGATTAGCATCCAACCTTTCAATCCTCATATCTTTGGTGACTGAAAGTTTGCACCAGATTTAGCTACTGATTGGCCCATTTAAAATGCCGAAGATGAAAACCAAACGCAAGAGCCATCTAAGCCTGGTCTTAACTTGTTTTCATCTTCAGTTCTCGACATTTCGGTGAAGGAAATTTAACCTCTTCCTCAAGCTGTAGCCACTGGCTTTGATAAACGAAAAGGCAGAAAACGTGGAAAAATTTCTTTTGAATTCAACCCAAGAAATTAAAGAACTTAAAGAAAAAGTTATTTAAAAGGAGATGAAGAGAACACCACAAGTCAGGACAGTAAAACGAATTGTCATTGACAATGATTCTTCTGATGAAGACAAATCCGTTCTGCAGAAATTTCTAAGACCACGTAAATATGACTCATATGATGGTGATGCTGGTTGCCTTTTTTGTAAGGAATTCTACTGGTACTCACGTGCAAGGAAAACTTGGATTCGAAGCCAAATATTTAAGTGGTGGTGCCGCGATAAATGCGCTGGCTGGTGTAAGCCTGCGTTGTAAACTTTTTACATGTGAACTATGTATTCGGTGCCAAGTCAGGAATATACGGCGGATGATTCATCAAATCGATGTTATGGGTGCTCAAAAATGCAGTTGTTTGAGCCGATGTATGGGAGCTCGCATTGTCGTGGTGAAGAGTGATCCGTCTTTTTTTGACCGTCAAATATTTATGCATTATTAAATGTTTGCTGGTCTCACTAATGCCTAAGGTTCTCTCAATCTCACGATAGGTCACATGACGTTCTTGCAATATCACTTCGCGCACAGCATCAATGGTTTTCGGAACAACAACTGATGTTGGCGACCTGCACGAAATTCGTCTTGGAGTGAACTACGTCCACGATTGAATTCATCATACCATCGATAAACACTGGTCCTTGATGGAGCTTCATCGGCAAACATTGAATTAAGTTCGTCCTAGCTGAGTTAATCCACGTCGAAAGTTGTACATAAATAATCGCACGAAAATGTTCACGATTTAATTCCATTTTTGGGCCGAGATGAATCTTTTAAGTTACTGTAAACAACACAAATAGCGCTCGTATGTCAAAACGTTCTGAGTACGTATAACCTCAAAAACGTCCAACTTTACGATAGAGCTGTCAGTTGCCAGATTGCAACACCAGGGTTGCCAAACCCCGCGAAATATAATAGGCCACCCTCGTATAATATGTTATTGTATTAGTTTGTTCTACTTTTATACGTAAATTGTTCAAATATTTTGTCAAATAAAACTGTTTGGAGTTTTTTAAATTTATTTTAAAGGGGTCCGACATAGGCCCATATAGTTATTTTTTTAAAACATTCTGTATTATTAAATTGAAAATTATTTGATAAAAAATTTACTATGTATTATGATAAACATCAAACTAAGTATATATTAAAATTCCTCATGCAACTATTGAAAACGTTAAACATGTTCAAGTTTTTAATCTTTTAATTCTTTAAGTATTTTCTTAACAATCTCCTGTAAGCATTTATACTTGTACTAAATTAGAAGAGAAGAATGGCAATACCAAAAATTGTTTACCGACAGAACTGTTACTTTTTCCGATTTTCTGGATATTTCTTAGATCTCGCACTAAGTGGGAAATTCTTTGTGAAACTTTGCAATTTTAGGAAAGTTAACAAATAAAAAAACTAATGAAATATATAAAAGTCAAAGCTGGTGTTTAGACAAAATTATTGGAAATGCAAATTTGTAATTAGGCCGAACAGATACTTCTCCAAAGAGGAGAAACGAGCAAAACCGTTTTCAATTATTGGCTTCATTGTAGCTGTTGGATTTTGTCGAACAAAAGACAGGGAGTTTAATTAGAGAAGTTTTGCTTCTAATTGTGATTATACGGAAGAAAAAAGTCTAATTCGACATAGGAGTTTTGGTTTAAGTTGGAAAAGTACAAAGTTGGTTGATTGTAGCAGAAGGAGGAATTGACAATTCATTGCAAAGTTTTTCGTAATTAAAAATGTAAAACTTTTTTATAAAAACCAGAAAAATTATAACAGGGAATGTTTATTTACCCTCTGGTAATGGGGCAGATGAGAATTAACGTACTTTCATATTTTCCAAGATACTTTCTCAATGCAAGTAACCTGGGGCCTAATTCTTGAAATCGTAGGAATCGATTCTTATGGGAAATATACGTCATTCTCTCCTGATTTCGTAATTGGTCTATTCTTGAAATATTTCTCAGGACAAAATTCTCCCAAATGGTGTGAATTACTTCCTAATGTCATTTGCTGGGAGTACTTTATATTCTAATGAAAAATTGAGTGAGTCATCCGTGAATAGTAGGTGTTTTGTTGGAATTGATATTGAATATTATTATTTTTTGTGCAACCAACAAATATTGGTTAATTATGTTGTTCTACAAGCTATTGTTTTAAATAATTTAGAACAGGTTGAAATCCAAGCAGCCAATGTTAGAGAAAGAAGATTACTAAATCGTAATGTTTATGAAACGTTAAGTGACGAGTTGTTTAGAAAGTATTTTCGTCTATCCAAACAAGACTTCGACGATATAATGAAGCATATTGAGTCTTTTCTTCAACCATCAAGCAGAATTGGTACATTAGATAAAAAAGAAAAAGTTTTGGTAGCGCTCAATTTTTCTGGAACGGGTAGCTATCAAGCTGTTATAGGCAGTAATGTCCATTGTACCGGAATTAGCCAGGCTTCAGTAAGCAGATGCATTGAAGAGGTGGTCGAAGCCCTCAATCATCCGGATATTAATGACCATTGAGTTAAATTTCACCAGCACAATACAGGAGCTACAAAATAACAGACGAGCATTCTTTAATAAATTTAGAATATTTGAAATAATAGGTGTCATTGATTGTACACACGTAGCTATTTTTCCTCCACCTACAGAAGATCCAAATTATCCAGAGTATGTATATGTAAGTAATTTCACCTCGTTATGTTCAGTTTGTGTGTGACGATGATTTAAGGGTTATTAATATGAATTCAAGGTTTCCATGAAGCACTCATGATGCCCATATTGTTAATAACTCCGCAATTCATCATGCAGTGGTTAATTTAAGTAGAGAGCGACAAGGTTTTTACTTAATAGGAGACAATGGGTATGCCCTTAGACCATGGCTTCAAATACCAGTCCCAGATGATTTTCCGGAAACGACTGAATTTATTTATAACATTGCTTTCAGAAGAGCTCGTAGCCTGATTGAGAGGTGCAATAGCCTACTTAAAATAAGATTTCAGTTTTGTTTTACACAACATTTGTTTACGTAATGTGCCAGATCCAGAGAGGGAAGAAGGGGATGAGGATCTAGATTTTGAAATCTTTTACAATTTTATAAAAAATAATAACGATGTAAATGCACAAAGAAGACATCCTGATTTAATTGCTGGTGAAGGTATTCTACCTTCTGCCATTATTAAAAATAAAACAAAATAATAGGTTTTTACAAAAAACTAAACACACTTATCATCAAAAATGTTAAATGTCAAAGGAGTCAAAAGATCAATTCTGCCAACTTAATAAAAAAAATTACAACAGTAAATCCGACTATTTGATTGGTTAAGCTCATGATGTCCTTGAATTTAGTTAGGATATACGTATCTTTTATAAATTCCCTAGAAATCCAATTCCTACTTATCAAGAATAGGAGTAGCGTTTCTCAAGAGATTTTTTTTGAGAATCGATTCTCTGGAGAAATAATTCCTACGATTTCAAGAATTGGGCCCCTGGTATATTTATCTCTATTCGCATACATATTGCAGATAAAGTCTTTATTTTAATCAACTGGAATTTCTAATTAGAGCCGATTTACCGGTCAGAATATTGCTTTGAATAAAGGTACACTATAATTTTTGGTCTATTATACCCGAGCGGCGCACATATTTTGTTTTATAATCCACGGTATTATCAGTGGACCGTCGAACTAACTGCAACCCCTTTATTGGTTCACATAAAGGGCCTCGAGTGAACCTGTGTGTGTATATATTACTAACAGTGATGTAACTGGAATATTTTTAAAAAGGTATAAGCAGTCCTTTTAGAAATATTTTATAAGTTTTTAAATTAAAATTGTAGATAAAGATAAATCCATTATTATTATTGTGTCTTTAATAATGTTGAGTTTAAGGATTTTGTTATATACATTCATAATACTGGGTGTCCCAGAAGTTTCTGACCCATTCTAACTGCAAATATATCGGAACTTAAAAACTATAGAGTAGTGCGGTTTTCGAGGAACAATTTCTTTTTATATAAAGTTTTTTTTAATTTACAAGTGTAATTAGTAAAATCTTATATAGGGTGTTTTTAAAAAAGGTGTTTTTCAAATGCAAATATCGTCGACTTTTTTAATGAAACACCCTATATATTTTTATTCTAACTGAAGGACGAACTCTTTCCCTTTGAGAAAATATATGATTTATGAAAGTTTATATGAAAAATGAGTGGGTTATTTGATTTTTAGGATAGGCTGTTATGCAGGCTTTTACAGGTTTCAATGTAAAAGTAGGCATTGGGTTCTTTATAGATTCAACAAACTGACACAACGAACTGTCAAAGTAATTCATGGCGATTTGTTTTCGACTTATTTTCAATAATGGTGCGATTTAGTTCACGTCAAAAATCAAAAACTGTGTTATTGTATCCTAAGTATGAATCAGTTGTTACTGTTTTTCTGAGACATTACTAGATTTATTTAGAGAAGTTCCTGATGTTTTACTTATAATGTCAGATGAGGCTAGATTTCATTTAAACGGGAGATGAATACATGAATTGGGAATTGTTATTGGAATTGTACATATTTGGATTGTTATTGATTGATTACCATGGATCCTATCCAAAATAAATTTGTCAAGTACATTCTCTATCTATTTGAATGTTTACTACAAGAAATTATTATATTGAATACTTTTGATGAAATAAAGAAAAAGTAGCTGATGATTAAATGAAAATTATTAAGATATCCTTTTTATTGTTATTTATTGATGTAAGTTTTACTTATTAATTTTACTGAGCTTAGTTATTCATCTCAATATATAGGGTGTTCCATTAAAATAATCGACGATATTTGCATTTAAAAAACACTCTTAATAAATTTATATAAATGCCAACATTTTACTATTAATTATTATAAATAAATGTTTTAAATTCGTCCGAAGTATCGGTCCGAATCCAGAAAACCACGGGAAATTTGTGCTCAACTATTTTGAAAATATTATTTAGAATCAAGTATTGATAAAGGCAGAGCATATAAGAGTTTTCATTTTGCCCTGCTCAAGAATGGGACCAAATTATTAAATGGTCAACTTCAGGATCCTCTTCCTTGAGTAACTTGAAAAATCATAGCAGACAGCTACCTCTATTGGCAATGTCTTCTGTCCAGTTAAAAAAATAAGATTTGTGTCCTGAATGTTTTACATAGTGGAAACCAACATTATAAAACCACATTTGCCTTAAATAAAAAGCCTTAGATGTGGATAACTTGGGCAAGGGCATGGTCTGTTGTAAATTCAACGTCACATAACATGTTTCCTTGTCAACGGACGGTATTTCTCTATCTATTCTTTGGGAATTAAAAGCAAATTTCCAGTTTTCGTAATGCTCTTCCGAATTATCTCCAGTATCGGAAGTAGTGCATGTATTACTTTTCGGTTGTCCAAAATACAAATTGTTTGGAAAATATGCCGGTAGAAAGACACCTTAACCAAGTATTTCACTTCCAAATTTTTCTTTTTACACTGCTCTATATAAAGGCGTTGAAGTATATTTACATTAAGTAAGGGAGACATGTATTGCTTGTTATTATTTTTGTTCCTAGAATAGTGAGACGTTTCTGCAAGAAAATGAATTAATAAGTTGATAACTTCATTACTTATCGTATGCGGCTGATTTTTGTGAATGTAATATGTAATAAACCACCTTTATCCACTCAAAAATACACTGCATGTGACATGATGCCTTTATTGTGAAAAACTGTCTAAAATAATAGAAATATCAAATTTTCCATAGTTGGGATGTTAAATCTTTGTCAGGGAAGCTCAAAAATAGCAAAATATCATTTTTTTTTAACTACGACTTACTTACGTCTTCAGTTAGAATACAACAATCCTCATTGCATACTTTATTATATCTAAATAAAAAACTTTTAAATAACAAAATCTTCTCAAACTGCCAAAATTTCCTTGAACAATTCTAACCTTTTGAGCCATTATACATAAAATCTTGTAACTTATTCCTGTTTCAATTTATTGTATCAGGAACTATTAATGATGTACGTCACTGAAGAGGGAGGTTTTGCAAAAAAAACATTCTGCATGGTTTAAGTTATCTTGATTTCGACGATTTTGTTAATCCGGTGAAAAAAAAGCTGAACCAAATTTATAATGGCGATCCTTTGGGGGTAGAAAGTGCGCCCAGATACGGGTCAGATAAGTGAAATAGATTGTAGGGGTAATTGAAATAAATTTTAAGTTTCGGACATGTATCTTTTTATAAAGGGTTCAACAAACTTTGGGGATGTAATATCTACCCGTTTCTCATCTATAAGCTTACGTTGTAATAATTGCACAATATTTATACCACACCAGTTCTAGAGGGGGAAAATGTTAATTCTAACTCTAATTATTGCAGTAACCCTTATTCTGTGGAAATCCGTCCAAATAAGAACATAAACAACGAAACTTTTGATCAAAACTTTCATGTTTCTTTTAAAAAATAGGCTTTTTAATTAAATGACAGTTGTTTCGATAAACAATCGTCAGATTAATATGTTGAAGATAAATTTTATTTTTACAGGGTAGCTTTAAATTTTTTTAAATCTGTAGTTCTTTACGCTAGGTTGGTGCGAGGGTGGTCGCGATGTAATACTTAATATGTAGGGTAGTATGGAATAAACACTTTTTACACTAAATACATTATAACTACATTTTCTATGAATTAATCTGAGTACTACACTTAATTACTGTAAATAAATTAATTAATGCTGTATCAGCAACATAGTGAACTTGATCGTGAATATCATATATTGAACCTGTCGTCTACGCATTGCTGTGTATTTATATTTATCTTTTGTTTATTCAACCTTAGTTGAAGACACGATGCGACATTGAACGTGCCATACTATAAACAAACTACGGTGGTCTAGGCCATCGGTATTTTCTATTTAACAATTTAATTAAGTATACAAAATATACGGGGTGTTCACACCACAGCGATGGAAAATTACTGATATTAATGAAAAGCGTTAAATAAAATGCGTGGGACGGATAATATTTACCAAAAATATATGATGTACATCAATAAGTTGCTAGATGGCAAACCGATAAAAATATAATACGAGGATCCATCAAAAAGCTGGTAGATGTTGAATGGAAAATTTACGAAAGTTTTCTTATTTGTTTATAAAGTTAGCAAGAAAGGAGACAAAAAATAAAAATTACAATTTTTGTTAGCTTATAAAAATCTTTATGAACAAATAAGAAAACTTTCGTAAATGTTTACTACGGAATCTTGTTGACTGTGTAAATAAAAATAATAAATAAGAAGAATAAATGAGAATTACAATGTAAAATTAAAATTATAAATAATGCAGCTGGAATTCCGGCAATCAAGCCTTGTTTGTGAAATTTTCTCTTTTTTCAAGATATTTTTTTTTACATTGACGCTCTTTATTAGTTGCATAGTGATTGCTAAAAAACGGAGACCATCTATTTGTCTTTTCGTTTTTTGTTAATAACAATTGAAATTTTTAAAGGCAAATTCATAAACTCCCCATTCTCAGAATTTAATCCTGAATTTCATAAACCAAACCCCATATTTTTAAATTTATTTTTATATTTGGAAAATCTTCATTATAAAACGCATTTGCATATCGTAATGTAACTTTTACGCACACAAATTTTGGTTTTACATGGTTGGCAACATATGAGTGAAATATCTAATGACTAGACTATTGACAATGACATTTGAGGCTAATAGCAATTTATTAATTTTATTAATATTGGTGTATTATTCATTTTAAAACATTTTAAAACATTAACATTGGGTCATTTAAATTTCAAAACTGTTAATTGTTATAAATTAGACACAGTGCTATTATTTTTAAAATCAAAATTTTCGTAATCTACAGACAAATTATAAATTATTTTAAAAAATCATAAAATGGCAAACAATTTATTTCATATGGCTGTTGTGACACTCGTCCTTTAAACTTGAACTCATGTCATAACAGAAAGCCATATGAAATGCTTTTTTTAATTTACCATTAACTTTTTTGATCAGCAAACAAACTTCTCGACTAGACTAATATTGGTTACAGAGTGAAATTTTTTTTTGAACAGAATTACATGTTGTAGTGGTAATTTTTTCTCATTCTGTTAGTTACAAAGACTACGTTTAAATTCAGAATTCAATATTTTTTTGTACAATCTGTACATATTTCCACTAAACTTTTAAATATAGTGAATACTATAACTTTAACTAACCCAAGTCGTATAGATAATAAGGCGAACCACGAAAGTTATCCGATGGCTTTACGTTTTAGTCGATGTCCTTGGTAAAGTTATAACGAGTTTAGTTCTAATTATAACCCAGGGATATTTACTGAATATCATTACTGAAACACTGTATAATAATAACTGATAATCGTTAGTCAATACACTTCTTTAATTAAATGTTGATTTATGTCTTCATTACCGTTCTTCTATAGAAATTTAGCCATTTATATTTTAAAATAAAAAAGAATAAGGTCAAATAAGGTTTTATTAGAAATATAAATATTATTAAAAGTTTTTGTAAAAAAAATGTATTTATGAAAAAAAAGTTCGTATGTTAACATTCCGAATACTAAGGTAGCTAAAAAATTAAATACCATTCTAAATAATTATGGTTACACATCCAAATATTCAGTACAAAATTCGTTAGATTTAATAAATAAATTAAATAAATGTAATTTACAAATTAATACTAAATTAGTATCGTTTGTTGTAACTATTATGTTCTCTAAAATACCTCCTAAAGAATGTCTAGTTCTAGTTAGAAAGCTATTAATTGAAAAATATCCATCCAAGTATATTATCAGATATAATTGACCTATTTAATGTATGCATTAGCCAAAATTATTTTACTTTTGATAACTTCAAAATGAAGGTCTACCAATGGGAAGTCCTATTTTTCCAATGTTAGCAAATATCTTTATGGATAATTTAGAAAACAAAATCTTTAATTCTGGTTATAAAAACAATATTGTATTTTAGTATAGATATGTTGATGATGTGTTAGCAGGTTTTGTAGGTAGTGAACGACAATTAGATATATTTTTTAATTATATTAATACCTTACATCCTAAAATTAATTTTACCTTGGATGTTGAAGAAAATTCAATTAATTTTCTAGATTTGAGAAATAAAAAAGTTAATTATAATTCATATAATAATTCATTAAATTATTCAATATACAGAAAACCAACACAAACAGATGTAACCATACCATATAATTCAAATCATCCTATATCACATAAATTAGCAGCTTATAATTCTATAATACATAGAGCATTTTCAATTCCAATGAACAAAAATAATCTAATGGCTATCCAATACACTTGATAAATAAATTAATTAATAAGAAACAACAGTTTCTACAACTAATGTTTCCTAAAAAAACTAAAGAAATTAAAATTGTTACATATGTGAAAATATTCCTAATACAATTTCAAAAATAATACCTTTGGCAACATCTGCATTAATATCATTCAAGTCAGACAATAATGTTGGCAAAAAATTGTTTATAGTAAAAACCTAAATTAAAAAAAAATCTGGTGTTCACAAAATTAATTGTCCAAAATGTAATGCTGTATATGTAGTTCAAACACAAAGAAATTTTGAAATAAGATTCTATTAACACTTAAGAGCGTATAGATTACAACAACCAGATAAGTCAAACTATGCAAAACACGTTCTTGAACATCCACACTCACTTTTACACACCAATGATATTCAAATATTACATATTTGTGATAAACAAAATTTAGATATTCTCGAAGATTTTGAAATAAAAAGATATCTAGCAGATCAACAATATAAAGTATAAACAAATGTTAATGAACAAATAAATCTTGGAAGGTTACCACTATTAAACTGTTTACTTTAATTGAGTCTTCATTTTATACATAGATAAAACGCAATGGTAACAGAAATATATTAAGTTATTGTAAAGATCAGCATGATATAATTTTTTCCTGGTTTTTCTATATCATTGGTCTAGCCTTAACCACTTAATCAACATCAGGTACCTAGCTACAAACAAACAAAATGTAACTCCAATATGTCAATCTGACGATGCTAATTCTAGCGAAACGGCCGTCATTGCATTAAAAAACGTATCTTACGAATAAATAGTGGAAGTTTAATTCAACCGTTTAGTTGTTTACTGTTTTTAACATTCAATCAGAGTTATCAAAGGTGGACATTGAGGACAAGAGTGTTTAATTACAAGCAGCAAAAGCTTTCTTTATGACTTTAATTATTTTTGTTCAAATACGTTTTGTCTAACGTTAGAAACAAATAAATTGTATTTGATTATGTCAAAATATACCGTTACAATCTAAAAAAGGATTGATTTAATATTTGTTTTCAGCTATCGGACTTTACCAATGCCCAGTCGTTCCTTGATTCGTATATATATTTTATATTTGAAAGCAACGGTAAAACGGTAGAAAGAAAATGCTTATTACCAGTTGGGGTAAAATTTACAGCCTAATAGTTCGTGAGGTGAAGTAAAATGTTTGGTAATTGGAAAATACTTCGGCGCATCAAGGATTGCTTTCAGCGTAAATGTGCATTTCTTGGAATTTTCACCTTGTGCACGTAGAATATTGATGATCAAATCACAAATTCGATTCACAATTTACGCTACACCGTTACAAAAATGGTTATTGAATCTCCCGTAAGTAATTAGATGATTTTAAAATTTGCAGTGTAATTTTTAGATAATTAAATTTTGGTAGAAATAAATCAAATATTAGGCAACCAACCAAAACAGGAAGGAAATAGGAAATGTGGGAATTATTAGCACGTACAATCAATTGTGGTTTATGCTATATTTAGAGCCAATATTTTCAAATTAAGATTTATTTGTTATTGAAACCATAAATGTTACTATAACGTTGTACGCCAACTCATATGTACATTGTTTAAATTTAACTAAACTGAAGTAAAATACAAATTTATTTTGGTAAGATTGACAGTTACTTTTATACACAAAAATCAAAACTAGATCATTCAAAGGAGGTTTATAATAAATGGGCTAATTTCTTTATAGTACAAAAAAAACATATAAATGAATTCAAGTATGTTCTAATTTAACTGAAGTACCATTTGTGGAGCATAAGATGAGGATATCTAAGGAAGTGACAAGTACAAACAATAGATTTAGTATAATTTATCGACCGGTGTCTATGACTACATTTGCTAAAATACAGTATTGATTTAGTGTAACGAGTGTTCTACGCTCATCTTCTACAACGTAAGGGCCCAATAATCCATTACCTAATACTGCGCACCAAATCATTACACGGTCACTAAGAAGAGGTTTCTCTACGATGATGTCTGGTCGTTCAAAGCTAAGAAAACCAATTGTCTGTCGATTGATAATTCCATTCAGATGGATGTACTATTCATCTGTAAACCACACATAGAGAAAAAATGGTTTAAAAACCATTGCCAAGACTGAATCACAATAAATTATTTCTTGTCTTGTCTTGTCAAGTGTTGTAGGTATTGTTGTATTTTATTGGGAAAACCACCAATCTTCTTAAACGTTCTTCTGGTAGACGTTTTATTCAATTTCATTTTAAAAGTTCTGCGGAAACTTCCTTGATTCGCATTTTTTGTCACGGTAACTGGAACACCAGTACAGCTTTGCGTTGAGTTAGAACGTTTGCTGTTCGTCAAAATTTAGCAACAACTCTTGACAAGTCCTTAACAAACTACGTCATTTGATCCCATATGAGCGGAAATAATTCTAAATAAGTATTTTTTCTAGCGTTGTAAGCATCATTTCGAATCATTTTAACAGTTTGTTGGAATAAACAATATTTAAAAATACCATGACAACTATGGTCACGTGTTTCATATGACGCATTTATATTTCACAGGCTTCCTGATTTCAGTGTCCTGTTTTGGCGTATACCGTATTAGAAAAGTCTCTCAAATCTTAAAATTTATGAAACACATTAATTTAATTTATTATAATAACTCTAACTTTGTGAAAGATGATCATATCAAGAAAACGATATCAATAACTTTGTAACAAAACATATTTATTTGTTTCATATTTGTACCCTTAATAATTATTAACTAATAGCAGATAAATAAATTGGGTTTAGATAGGGCCTTTTTTGCAAGAGGCCACACTAACTAATGTATAGTATAAACATCTAACCTATGCATTTGATACAGTAGATCACAGAATTATTAGAAGTTGTAGTTTTAAGAGGAATACCCTTAGAATTATTTAAAAACTAATTACTTAAATGATACATTTCAGCAAGTCAAAGTTAGTAACGCTTTGTTCTCATTTCATTTCATTTGAATATAGCCTTTTCTTTCTAATTTTCTTCTTTATTTCTTCTTATTTTTCTCCAGTTCCACATTGTACCTGCTTGTTTTGTCTTTTTTTTGTTCCTTATTTTCTGTGTTGGTAGTTTTTCTTTGGAACTAATTTCTGCTGTGTCCCAGTTTATTGTATTTCTTTTGTGGTTTTTCCAGGCTTTTGTAGGTTTTTCCCCTGCTTTGTTTTTCTAGATTCCTGTAAGTTATATATTTGCTCTGTGATATATTAGTTTGTATTTGGCCCTCCATCCTATTTGTCCTACTGTTTCTGTTCCTATTCTCCTTGTTAGTGGGTTTCTGTTCACTGTTTTCTTGTAAAAGTGCTCTGTTTTGTTTATTATCATTTTTGCTAGTCGTACTTTTCTCTTATTTCTGCATTCGTTGTGTATCTTTCTGCTCCTTCTATTATTCTGTATCTTTTCGTCCCAGTAATTTTATGTTTGCGTCTGATGTTGAGTTCCATATAGGTGTTCCACACAACATTACCGATCTTATGTATGCCTTGTAGATTTGTGGCTTTAGCCTCTTCTTTAGAGAGTTGGTTTTGTGTATGTACGGCTCTATGTATTTCCTAGCTACTTCTACTTTTCTTATTGTGTTCGTAGATAACCATTATATTTTAGGTATAAGAGATGGAAAATATGTCTTTTCTGCTCAAATGTGGATTGGACTATAGGTTTTTAACCAAAAAGCTAAGTAGTTGATTAACTTCATTGGATTTGCCAAACATTTGATTTGGATTTTACTGAAGTATTATATTCAATGGGAGCTAAAAGAGCGAAGAAGAGTAAACACAGATCCTGATGTCACGACCGTACTTGAATATTATAGCTAACTTGCAATAGAAATATTAAGAACGTTGAGTAAAAAATTGTTTTTTTTTTGTTATGTTACTTATTAAAACTTGTTTATTGCAGATCAAATTGATATTGATGTTATTAAAACAACTACAGGAAAATATTAAACCATCAAAGGGACAATGGCACAGGTATTGGTATAAAGTTTGACGAACAGTGTAAAAACGCTCTAGAACCAAAGAAATAAGGCAAGGATTAAATTATTGGAAGGGTACTATGTAAAAAATAATATAAAATATCAAAAACCAGGAAAATAGTTTTATGCAGAAATAAAAAAAGAAATAACCTAGAAAAACAAAAAAACGAAGTGAACAAATTTTATTGGGAAATAAAGAAAAACACAGGTCAAAATCAAAAGGTAGATTTCTTAAAAATAAAACAGGGCCAATTAATAGCAGATGTAGAAGGAAAAATAGAAATTCTGAAACAATGAGGCGATAAAATGACAGAAAAGAAAGATGGCTGGGTCAGAATGGATGAGGGCAGATGGGTAAAACGGGTGCTAAAATATGAAAAAAGTTGAAAAAGATGGAAATGAAGAAGAAAAAGAAGAAGAAGAAGCGACAAATGATTTGAGGTGTGGGATTGTAGGAATGGCAGAACGAACTAAAGATAGAAAGAAATGGAAAATAAGAGTGAAATATCTCGAAGCCTTGGCCTACTAGGTCTGCAAAGCTGTCCTATATATTAGTAGCATGATTAGTTTGTAGCTAGCATCGGTAGTATTCGTTATGGTAATGAAACCGCTGTCACACATTAAAATTCATTAATGCATCAGTGTAGGGATTGTGATTATTACCTTATATTATTTAATTCTTGTCTACTGAAAATTTTGTCATTCTTAAGATTCGAAAGAAATATTTAGTTTGGGTGATTTCATCCAAGACTGGTATAATTGCAACAGATATAGAGGATACTGTAGAACTTTTTTAAAGAAGTAGAAATTCTGCTCTTTATGGTAATTGTGGGTGGTAAGTCAGCAACATTTAATCCCAATTCGTGAAGGTTAAGTTCATTCAGCTACACCCCATGTTTTTCTAAATAATTAAATTTATGTCCAAGTGGACAAAAATGCGAAAAATTTGTTTTACCAACCTCCACCACTTTTTATCAAAAAATATAGTGAATTATGTACCGTAGCTTTTCTAATTAACAATCTAAATTTACAGATGTTATTTCTATGTTGTGGGCCCCGTTAATTTTCCCCGGTAGACCGTAAATATCGTACTGGCTTCTTTTCAATTGTGTCGCGTCTATCCATTCACTGTTATTTTTTTTTAAATAAAAGAGAAAAAAAGACTTATTTCAGTTGTGTAGTAGCACCAGTCTATCCAAAGAATGATAAAAAAAAAGTTTACGTGCCTCTCATTTACTGGAGGCGCCAGACAGAGTAAAATTACCCACGAATTAAACGACGTGTAAATTCAAATACGGACGAATGTAAAAAAAAGGATGTGTGTAACTAATAAGTTTGTCAACGTAACACATGGATGGTTAGCGAGCAAAAACAAGTCTGGTCATAATTGGCAGAAACAAACTAATGAACTAACAGCAGCGAAACGGATAAACCTACCTTTATTTAGTATTGGATTTGAAATTTGATACATTTTTGGTAGAGATTCTATTAAATTTTTTAAACCATACAAATCAAGAAAAAATACCAATAAAACACCAAGTCAAACCACATTAATTTAATGTAAAAATTATTATAAAAAGCACTACTAGTTTCGGTCTTAGACCAAGATACAGTTAAGAAACATAAAGATCGGTGTATAACAATAAATATTAAGTTGAACAGCTTAGTAGAATGAGTGAGGTACGCTAAACAAGTAAAAAAGTAATAAAAAGAAAGAATAATAAAAAAATCATCAATTGAATTTAACTTTCAAGTTTACTTAAAAAACTATGTTTTAGAGAAAAAAAGGGTTATTAAGAAACCCTAGTAATGTGAGGTCCTAAGAAAGGACATAAATTGAAGAAGAAGGAATTCAATAATCGTTCTTATAACAATGTAGGATTATTGAAAGGAAAATAAAAATGATTCCAATAAAAACTCGGCAATACTCGTTAAAATATTGTGAGCACCACGTTAGGCGCCAATTGAGATAAAAAGCCGCATGACTTAAAATTTATATTTTAAAGGTTGGGTACACTGTGCCTGTTTTAATGTTTCATCAGTCTGTCAGAATCTGCATCAGCAGTCCGATTGTTCAGTCCAGTCAGTAGTTCTTTCACATAGGACCTGTCTGCTCATAATTAAGATCCCTTACAAACGCCTTCGGGTGTCTTAAACGCTCTAGCTCGAACTAGTAAGAACGTCTCATCCGATCTACCCAATTCGATATTGTTCTTCTGGATGCGTTATTCGCTATGCCAAGGAATGGTTCTGGACCTATAAGTATTCCTTCAGCACCATTCCTGGCTTTTCGTTCCAATATTTTTAGGCAACCAAAGTAAATTAATTAATTTTAAATGAAGAAAATCATCCATATCTCCAATGTGACTCTTCTTAAATAAAGAAAGGAAAAACCAATGTCAATGTCACAATTTTTATTATTATAAATGTTGAAAATCTAAAGCGCTACTAGTTTCGGCCTACAATACTGCCATCATTAGGCTAAAAAGAAGAAACACATTACAAATAGATCAAAGATTAATAAGTGCAATTCCTTACCTATAAAAGTTACAAAGTAAAAGGTTAAATATATTCCAGAAGATTGTAAGATTGCAGTTGATGGTGTAACATTGAAATTATAACAAATAATGCATATGTGGCTTGTCCAGTATAAATATAAGTGCACGTCATCAAAGTGAACAAATCGCTCTGTTCGTTTGACTTCCTTCGTTCGTTTGGTACTGTCAATCAGTATCTTTAGTCACTGTAAATTTGCTAAATATTTAAATTTTTAGGCCGCAAGTTATTACAAATAATAAATAAATGCTTTAAGAAAGGTTACGTAATTAATTTTATATTATCAATTACAACTCCTGGACTAATAAAATATAAACTTCAAACGAACATACCTCGTGCTAAAATGTATTAGATGTTGGCAAAATTGCGCTCTGTTGCCGCGTTGAAAAATGGTGTAGTATTGTAGTCAAATAAAAAGAAGAATATTAGAGAAACTTCATTTGTAGTTTATTAGATTCTAATACTATTTTAAATGCTTGGCAACGTAGTCTCGTTCTGACAGCTGTGACATGCAATTATATTTATACTGTACAAGCCATATAATATGTATATATAAACTAGTGGTTAAAACCAAGATAAAGTATTAAATTATACAAAGAGAGAAGATGTGGACAATGAAAAAGAAATGAAAAGACAGATTAAGTAAAAAGAAGAGCATTAAGCTCAATGAAATTTAATTATATAAGTACATGAAAAATTAAAGGGGGTTGAAGCAATCCAAATGCCAAAACTAACCAATAAGGGATGTAATTTTTGGTTAGAGACCAAAATGGAGGGATTGGAGTGTAGTTATTAGCCCATTTAAAGATGGTTATTAAGACCAAGAACAACTCTTCTAATGTCTATGAGCTCAGCGTTCCAGAGAACCGAAAATAAGTGTTAAAGTGGATAATCCATAGAAATGTGAAAACCCCCAAAAAAAAGAAATATTATTAGATGATGTTTAAAAAACATGGTAAAAGAAAGATTGTTGAACATTGTCCATATCCAGCAACCATTAAAATTGTTAAAAAGTTGATTGGACCAACACTTGGTAATTGTTACTGTTTTAAGCACGTGAAACTGATGATAATGGCGATAGGCACTTAGAGATTGGAAAGTAGTCATAGAACGTATGACAAGATAAAGTTGAATAACACAAACCATGGAAAATGAAATCAAAAATGTATCTAAGATCACGAAGAAAATGGTACTAACAATATTTTTTTAATTAATTTTGTTATTTTCTTCTAAACTTATTAGATCCATAAGGCATTTCCAATTTAACTTGAAGGCAATCCGATTGCCTATTGAAAATAATTTTTATAGTTTTAGCTCTCTAGATTTATCTACTCATTGACTTCCCATAGCTGATCCGATGTTTTATAATATGTTAGTTTCTCAACAAAATCCAATTCTTGTTTTCTGAATTTTTTATGACGAGGAAGTTATTTCTATCTCTTTTTGAATCTATGTTAAGGTTTTACTTCTACTTCAATTCCTAGAAGACAAGAGTCTGCAGTAAGAAAATAAAGATGGGTAGCAATTGGATGCCTTCATACATTAACACTAATAAATTTCAGAAAATTTAGTGAACAAAAAAATAACGCCCTTGGTACATAATATTAGTTAAAAAGAGTATTATTTACTAATAATTCGCATAAACTATATTGGAATTTGTAACTTTTATAGCTGATTTGATCAAACGTAGGTATTTGGCATTATTTAAGATAAATGGGAAGGTAAGATTAACATATAAAGAAAAACAAATTAAATTGAGTTTATGAAACCTCTTTATAAAAGAGTTTCGCGTTCAAATTATCCTTTATATGTGCGTTTTTGTTGCAAAGTATCAGGATCGACTTATCGGGGATTGATTAAAAAGTTCCAAATCCTCCTTTTCATAGAACAAATTTCTAATTACACGGGGTGTGAATTTCATATCAATTCAATTTGCATCCCGCACATACACCAACACATATAAAGAGACTCTACACATAAAATAATTGCATGTGATGTAGTGTAAAATTGTTTGGAGATTTGCGGACTTAGTGGAAATAGAGTAAATTATACTAGCAACACAACTAGGGAGACTTTTAGGGGAGAAACTGTGGCTGATCCTGTTAGAAGAAATGTTTCGCTCCCGGTCGACGATCCTATACATTTACTTTCAAACCTACCAAAGGGCTAATCACTCGAACTTCTTAATTATATTCATTGTACTGTAATTAACCAACGATATCTACAACTGTTTTGTTTATAAATAGTGCCGAAAACTCAAACTGCCAGCAGGGTTTGTTTACCATAATCAAAACTATCCGTTCCATTCCTTCCTTGCCGTAACTTTCTCCCTCAACAACCCTTGCGATTATAATACGCTTAATTTCTAACACGGTATTATATTTTCCAGTTGGTTAGTTTACAATGCCCTCTAGTATCTTCCGCTCGAACGAGGAAATTTTATAATATTTCTATTTATATGCAGATTTGGGTGTAATAACATAGCTAATAAGAATTAAAATTAACAACTAACTCTTCTATTATGACATTCACTGTAGGGCTACTAATCTTTGACGAAAACAATCAAAATAATTTGTATTGTAATTAGAGCATAGTTTGATGCTGTAAGGGATTTGGGAAGAAGTGTTATTCTCCGGAATGACACAAATAAGCCATTCGAATTGTACTCGAAGTTACGTTATTTCAAATTGCCTTATTATTATTTTATTTGCATTTTTCCTACTGATTGTACACATATGTCCAAAAGTTTGGAATATTTAGAAATAATATATCTACGCCTATGGTTTTTTAAAAACTCTTGTTGATATTTATTTTAAAGCGTTTTTAAATCAAATAATACTAAATTTGATTCGTTTTTGTATTAATTTGTTCATATTTATTTGATTTGGGTGCTTTCACATTATTCCAATTCTTGTTTAAATTTCATTTGAGCTGTTTAAAAATGCCCAGAGACATGATATCATATTTTAATAGGTCTAGAATAATTGCTTTGTTACAACAGAGCTGTAGTCAAAGTGATATCGCGAATATTGTTGGTGTTACTCAGGGTGCTGTACCAAAAATTAAAAAAAATTCCAAGAAACAAATGATGTGAAGGGTCGTCCCAAAAGTGGCAGAAATCGATGTACAACAGCAGCACAAGACCGGCAGATAACATTGATAGCTCGAAGAAATCGAAAGGAATCTACAAGTGGCATATCGAGACATTGCTAGACTTGAAGGACTGAATATCTCAAGGAAAACAATTACACGAAGATTAAATGCGATAAATTTGTATCGCAGACCTCTAGGTGTTCCCAAACTAACCTATCAGCAAAAAATTGTAAGGTTGCAATGGGCTCAAGAAATGTTACACCATGGTCCTAACTGAAATTACGTGATGTTCTCTGATGAATAAAGAATTGGCTTCGTTTCTGATTCGCGAAGAACGCTAGTTTGGAGGGCCCCAGGACGACAAGCACGATTAGAAACAGCCCAACCACGTGTTCCATTTGAAGGTGGGAGTATTATGGTTTGGAGTGGTATTATGAGAGGTACACCTCCTGGTTTTGGAGAATCGCTGGTGCTGTGTATTCCGGGGGGCGGTAGGTGATGGATTTGTGTTTATGCATGACAATGAACCTCCACATCGAACAGCTGCAGTACAATTTTTTTTTGAAGAAGGAGAAGAAATATCCACATTAAGATGGCCATCAAATTCTCCCGACATGAACGTCATTGAACATACCTGGGATATTCTTAAAAGACGCATTAAAAAGCGAAACCCTCCTCCAATTACTCTACGAGAACTTAAAGATGCTGCTTGTGAAGAATGAGAGAGAATTCCGCAAGCTCAGCTCGACCATTTAATCGATGGCATGCCACATCGCCTACAGTCATGCATACAGGCCCATGAAGGAAATACGGATTATTAATTTTATTTAGCAGAGTTGTAGTAAAATGATGTTTACTTATACAAAAATAGTTATTTATGTAATAGGGATCATAAAGACGATCATTATGGTACAAGTCGTGAATACAGCGTGTGCCATAATGATTGTTATGATTCGTATTACAAACAAAATTTTATCTGATGGCATTTATATCAATACATTTTCGAAAAATTAAAAACTGCATTTTCGACATGTCACAATGACAACTATTTTTAAAGGAGTAAGTATTGTGTAGTTTCAAATATTAGTAGGTGAGTGAGCTGTGCTTGGCCATTTCCTTGACAACGTCATCAGGTTGTAACGGCAATATTTATTTATCGCTGTCAAACTCAATAATTATTGTCAGGTAGAATTTAATATAATTTAAAAAATAAGTGATTCTGAAGCTGCTAGTTTACCTTCTGATTTGGAAGAAATATCGAGAAATATCGTGGACTCCCTTTTGCCGGAAAAATCACGAAGTGTATATGAAATAGTGTTTAATCGGTACGAAGAATGGTGTTCTGCTAAAAAAATCAAGAATATCACTCATGAAAAAGTATTGTTGGCTTACTTTGGATGCTTATCTAAGGAAAGAAAACCATCTTATCTTTGGTCGTATTATTCGATGATAAGAAGTATTTTATCAACAAGAAAAAACGTCGATATTAGTAAGTACCTACAGCTGGTTGCATTACTAAAACGTAAATCAGAAGGTTACAAAGCTAAAAAATCCAAAATTTTTACTAAACAAGATGTTACAAAGTTTTTAACGGAAGCATCAGATGATACATACTTATTTAATAAAGTTGCCATGATAATTGGAGTAAGTGGAGCATGCAGAAGAGAGGAATTGACAAATATGCTTGTTGAAAATGTAATAGATGAAGGATCCGTTTTTAGAATTATATTCCCGAATACAAAAACAAAGGTAATGCGACAATTTTTTGTAACTTCGGGGAATATCCCAGGATTAAATATGGTAGAACTTGTCAGACAATATGTGAAAATACGTTTTTTTGTCACTTATAGAAATAAGAAATGCACAAAACAACCCGTTGGAATACATACCTTTGGTAAAATGCCAAAAGTTATTGCCACTTTCTTGAATTTACGTCGCCCTGAAGAATATACCGGACTTTGTTTTCGGCGATCGTCTGCTTCATTTTTGGCTGATTCTGGAGCTGATCTGTATACCGTGAAACGCCATGGCGGATGGAAAAACAATACTGTCGCTGAGGTTACATCGAAAATTCGAAAGAGCAAAAGAAAAAAATATCAGAAGCAATTTTTGGTGCCAACAACCTAAAAGGATTACAAGTTTGCCAACAATCATCAACTACTGATGTAAAAACTGTAGAATCCATTGGAATTAATATTACAAATTGTAGTGATTGTTCATTTACCATTTATAATAAATAGTTTTGTACATAGTTATGCATTTTGAATAAACTTTTTTGATCAAACCATTACATGTTTTTCTTATAGAATTTCATTATGGTACTTAGTACTACAATGAATTCATTATGGTACTTAGTCCCATAATGAGCTTCCTTATGTCATCAAAATTAAGTAACATAACGTTGTCATTATGACATGACATCAGATAAAAATTATTTATAAAAATTAATAAAAAGATGAAATATTCCACTATTCGAAACTTTTGGACATATGCGTATTTGTCAAGGAAAATCTACCTGCAGTAATTCTGCTTGGATAGTCTTTACAATCTTGTCTTGTTAATGGTTTTCACTTGTTGATTGTTTTATTTCTGTGGTGTCTAATATTTATTTTATTTCGTTTATTATGATTGGTCACACGACCTGTTCGTATATTTCTCCTTTTATTTATTTTCCATATTATCTAGTTCAAACATTACGCAGCTCTATTTGCTTTATCATCTACTTCTATTTCAAGCTTCTTTCCGTAATCAGATTAGATTAGATTGTCGTAGGTCGGATAAATCAATTCGACTTCTTTGCATTTCAACCTTTTTACGTCTTTTGTATATTAGTGTATTCAACTCTAGAACGCCAATACTTCAGTTGAAGCTAAAAAGCTTTTTAGAGCGCATATTCGTAATTTGATAAGAAAATTAGAGCAACTCTTTCCGAGGAACTCAAGCCGTTTGTAGAACAATGCTACGCAGAATCGACGACAGCTTTTGCTTGTCTATTTGCCAATATTTTCGAGATGACACAGCAAAGGGTAGTTCTGTTCAGTTAAGTTCAGGCAAAATTAGATTACAAATTGGATGGGCTTGACATCCTCATACACTCCAACGTTTGCAGATACATTGTGCCCATATAGCCTGCTGGTTCTATTTTTCCTCTTTAAGTTCTAGAATTCGCAGTCTTGTCAGGCCTTCACAGTGGCATAGGACATGAATTGCGATTGCCAGTGGGTGTCCAACTAATTGGATAAGCTAATGATGTAGCTGTGGTGAGAGTGGGTCAAGATGCCGCTAAAGTGGTAAGCTTAAATCTTAAAGTGGGGAGGTTAGTTCGGTGGCCCCAGAACAGACAGAAGTGGATTTGCTCATGATCGAGGAAGGGTAACGTCCGTCTGAATATAGGGAGGGTAGTTATTGCAAGGGTTAAGAGGTGGTTTTAGTGAGGTCGGCTCTTACGCGGGAGACATCAGCACCTATTCTAAATTTGCATGCAATGGGAATTATGCCCATACTCCCAGGGAAAGGTATTTGGACCTGGAGCAATTTTCCACACAAAGTTAAAAGTATGTATGTTTATTGTATAAAATAAAGTACACTCGTCACAAAAAGTATTGTAAAATTTTAAAAATTGAATTATGGTGTAAAATAAAATATCACATTTTTCAGAATATTTTAATATGAGTATATGGTATCCTTGAGATGTATAAAAGCTCAAAATATTCATAGTTTAAATCGCCTTTTTGTTGAAAAACAAAAAATGAATAAATTTTGATAAATCGTATTTAATTATTTACATTTTAAAATTTCTTGTGAGCAGTACGTTTGTTAAATTTTTCATTTGGAAATGTTTAAAAACATTTTGAGTAAAAATGAGTAATTTAACCCCAGAACAAGAAGCTCAAATCGTGGTTTTATTTGAAGATGGACGATCTCAGCAATATGTTGCTGAAGCCATGGGAATCAACCAATCCAGCGTTTCTAGAGTCTTAAGAAGGTTTAGAGAAACTGGAAGTTATGATAGAAGACCAGATCCAGAACGTTCCAGGTGTACTTATTCTGCAGTTGACCGTTATTTAAGAATTCAGACTTTTCAAACTCGTCATCTTACAGCCATGCAACTGCAAAATGTTCTCTCTGGAGTCCGTAATGTTAAAATAACTGTCAATACGGTTTGAAACAGATTAAGGAACTTTGGAATCAGACCCAGAATGCCTGTTACTGCTCCATTGTTAACCAAAGCACATCGTGTAGCACGTTTAAGGTTCGCAAGAGAACATGGTAATTGGGATATTAACGATTGGGCTAATATTCTTTTTACGGATGAATCAAGATTTTCACTTTTTGGATCCGATAAACGTATTCCAGTTTATAGACGCGCAGGTGAGCGATTTGCTCAGTGTAACATAAGAGCAGCGAGAAATTATGGAGGTGGTTCGATTATGGTATGGGAAGTCATCTGTTTTGAAGTTCACATGGAGTTAATTGTGTTTCGTAGGGGATCACTGACAGCTGATTGGTATATAAGGGAGGTTCTTGAGGAAAATGTAGTGCTATTTGTTCCAATCATTGGAGATAATTTTATTCTAATGAACGATACCACTTGCCCGCACGTTGCCAGAATAACAATGGAATACCTTCAAGTTTTAGATTGGCCAGCAGTTAGTCCAGACCTAAACCCTATTGAACTCGTAATATCGCTCCAGACAACTGTAATGAGCTGGAAAATGTTTTAATACAAGAATTGGAAAATTTGGATTTGGATTACATAAGTGACCCGATAAGAAGCCTTCCATGGAGAATGAGAGATGTTATTAGAGCCAGAGGTGGCAATACCAGATACTAAAATGTTAAATTTATCAAGAACAGTAAACAACTAAACGGTTGAACTAAACTTCCACTACTTATTCGCAAAATACGGTTTTAAATGCAATGACAGCCGTTTCGCTAAAATTAGCATCGTCAGATTGACATATTGACTATCTGAATTACGATATGGTGGTGGATAGCATTGAAAAACTATAGTATAACCAAAGAAAAACATAAAACTAAACGAGGATAAAACAAAAATAATGGTAATAGCTGAAACTTAGGAGCACTCATAGAAGAAAATGGGAAACAAGACAAAGAAATAAATGAGGGTTTGGGAAGAATATGAAACATATTCAATACAATGACATTTTTAGAAATAACAGAGATAAAAATAATTGTAATAAAAAATGGAATAAGACCAACAATTATGTATAGTAACGAGACCTAAACTCCAAAAGAGAAGCAAAAAAAAAACGAATATCATTGTCACACAAATATCATAGAAAGAGGAAGTTATGAAGAAAAGAGTAGTATAAAAAGAAGCACAAAAGATATAAAGGCTTGGCCATAAGTAAGTAAGTAAGTAAAACATTACCAGGTGGCCATTTTAATTAACACAGAAAGTGGAAGCTGTCTAACATGTAGTACATGAAGCTGCAAACCTATTTCCTAATCTCTTTTGTTGCGTTGTCCTCATATTGGTGTGATGAAGTTTTTGTTCTTTACATAAAGTATCACAGCAGCTCGAGATATAAACTGGCAGCGAAAAATTGCGATTAATTTAAAGGGTGCTCAAATTATTTTAGATATCCTTTTTGTTGTCCTTTTTGTATTTCGTCGGGTACTGTAGGTAATTGTTGATTTTCAGATAAAAAGTGAAGCGAAAAACCGTAGAAGTTATTCATTGAGGCGATAGCAAACGAGTCGTTACTGGTGCGGCATACGGAATTGGGGATCGTTTAACAACCACCACCAACCGAAAGCCAAACTAAAGGTATAGAGAGGAGAAATTGGTAGGTGGTGCACGTCTTTCGGTCTCGGTCCGCGGGCTAACGGTGCGTGTAACTTTTGCGGTTGGAATACGTTCCAAATTCAAATTTATCCGACTAAAAGAAAAGCTTGAAAGTTGCAGTCAAATAGATAAGATCGAACCGAAGGGATTGCGTGGATTTTTTGAACTGGGGTCGCGAAAACAGAAACTGGATAAGTTATCGTTGGGGTCGTATGCTTTTTTTGTTACAAAATGTTAATGCGAACGTGATTAAAATCCAAAAACAACATAAACAGTAGTATAAACTTTTAATGACTTCATTTTTATATTTTTTTAGTTATTCTATTAACTTTAATTGCACTTCTCGATGTATCGAAACCAAATCAACAGTTTACAAATAACTATTGACATGATTGAACTCATCCGTTATAAATAACGTTCTTCAAAAGTTAACGTTAACGCAAAGTCTATCCCACAAACTGTTTATTAAAAGTGTAGCAACTAGCTTAGGTCCTATAGGACCTTCATCAGGCTGAAAAAAAATGTTTACAATAAATAGAAAGAAGAACTTGAGAATAACAGAATAATAAAGAAAGTCAGTTTAAATTCCTTACAAATTTCTAAATCAACTACAATTGATGATACAAAAAATGCTAAGTGCACAATAACTTTTAAATAAGGGTTACAATAAAATGTCAAGAAATATTTTTATATCAAAAAATAATCAAACATGAAAGTGCAGTGTACAAATAATTAACTAATTGTTTAGCTAATCGTAGGTATTCACTTCTAACTATGCATGGACCAAAATTATTTTCAATATAACAATCAGTTTTATCAACAATATGAAGGAACAACAATGGGTAATTGTTTATCACCATTTATAGCCAACCTTTTTATGAGCAATTTTGAAACACAGATTAGTCAAGAACTCGAGTATTTCCCAAGAAATCATTAGTAGAAGATTTTATTTCAAAATTAAATTCAAAATTCTAATTCTAGCGAAACGGCTGTCATTGAATTTCAAAATTCACAAGCATAAAATTTGCATTAAAAAATAATGAACAGTTACCATTTTTGGACACATTAGTAATTAGAAATAATAACAAGTTAGAATTTGATATTTTTAGGAAAGACCCTGCTACGTATAGATATATATATAGATTAAGCGAATTTTCTCAACTCTCTATAATGTTTTCCACTATACTATTAACATTGCTTTCATGTTTATGGAATTAAAGGCATTGAATAAGTTTGAGTAATACAATTTTTTTTAATGCCCTTTTTTTGACGACGCCATGTTAAAGATCGCCCAACGAAAGTTTGGGACAGCCACGTGGCCTCTCGTTCAATGCGCAGTGGTTTGTTTACGAGCGTTACCATAACAACGACGGTTCCGAAAGCTTTTCAGTGTCGTAGCCAGAATGGTTTTGTAAACTGTATTTAGCTACGAATATGCCTTTATATTTGGTTGCCTCGGAATACTACCTTTGTGTTGAATGACGTGGAAAATTTGACAAGAAGGAAGTTTAGTGAAGTGTCAACAGATGAGTGGGTTAATATATGTAAGCATGTTAAAAAATATGAAGATACTCAAATCGAAAAAGAGCATTTGCTGGACACCACGACGGACCATTTAAAATTTATGGTAAACACTGGTTCATCTGAAGAAAGTTGTGAAGATGATGACAGTGATATAAGTTTAGGAGTACAGGCTTTATATTCATCCGATGATTCAGACTGAAATTATCATCTGTTAATTAAAATTAGTAGGATATTTAAAGTAAAAAAGGAAACCAAATTTATATAAAATAAATTATTCTTAATTATGTTAGCATCATACATTAAAAATTAATTTAGGATGTATAATATACTTTTATTTCCGTCCGCTACTGATTGAAAGATTCCACCTACCTGCGCCGACTAACACATGGCTGTCCCAAACTTTCGTTGGAAGACCTATACCTCTCTACACTCACTTTCAAATCGTTTAAATTATTAAATTTCACTATATGATAGATGTTTAAGAGGTGGCCAGAAGCCTATTCCACTGCGACCTTTTCAGATCTATTGTGGTCTTCACTATATGATAGGTGTGATCAATTTCACACGTTTATAATGTTAACCTTGAGACCTGAAAAGAGCAGTTTACTGCCATGATTTACACATAATTTTTTGTCTCACACAATAATTGTTATTAATATTTTTTCTATAACACATTTATTCTATAATATAAAACTCATTCTACTACACTACGGCCTGGAGTGTGCAGACCACACGTACGTCAAACGTTTTCAGGTGCTTAATGAAAGAAACTGTTTCAAATAAACAGATTGTTTTTAAACAACCCACCTCTACTAGGAGCAACACATAAACAACCAACCAAGCAAGCAAGTCGAAAATCTTATTATGTGTTTATCAATGTATGAACAATTTTAAAGTAATATCATTTACAATGAGAAAATAAAACAAGAAGCAATACTAGCTTACACTTTATTTTTTTCCAGCGTTTAATAATGTTGTTCATTTATTAAGAGCAGTAGAAAAGGTAATTTTCTCGCCTCCGTAAAGCTGGTAAAATTCAACTTTCTCATAGTATAGGATAAAAAAGTAATTTGCACCTTTATAATATATAAATACTGCTTATTTTGGTTCTAAAATCGATCAGGTGTGAATATATAATCGGTGTCACAACTAAAAGCAGACTTAAAGCGTTTAATATATTCATCTGAAAGGGTATTAATTTTAAATTGACTGAAAAGAGAACCGTGGCAAATGGGTTTGTCACTGCTACATTGGAAAACGCTGTGCAGGTATTTGATTTATTTTTTACGACTAAGGGATTAAAGGATTAAAGGTAGTTCACCCTAAAACACCGCCTAGAAATACCTACTCAGTGTATTAAAATTATATAATTTTTTAGAGAAAACAAAAAATCTAGTATTTTTTTGTTAAAACTAATTAAGTGTCCGGAAAGAAACTACTTCTGGATTCAGAAACGCGAAGAAAACCAAGGAAAAAGATTCTTTAATCACTGTACCCATTGATGGATGAGGATACAAGTAATTAAGGTTTTAATTTGGTTAGTTTACCAGAAATTCCGTGAAAACGTCGAACATAAATTGATGATCTATTCAAAAGATCGATTCCCTTTCCAAACCAAAGTTGTTAGCAACTAAATATACTGCGAGAGAATGGAAAACGGAAAAGTTTACCAAGTCAGACGTAATATTTAACATACTTTTTAGTGTTAATTTTTTTTACTTGTTTAAAGAATTCTTTTTATTGATCATGCATAATAAAAAGTAGTTAAACGTGTACTGGGCACACTTCTTACAAAATACTTTATTAATAGAAAGACTCAATAAAACACGTCCAACCAAAAAGTATTTATTTCAGTTACAAAGAAATAGTGACCATCATCAGCTGTAACTAAATATTATTAAAAAAAAATTTAAAATGATAATGATATATGTGGAAAGTGGGCCTTACATTTTGAAGGATTGTCTCTAACTTTTTTCTGCTAATGCTCAGATTATAAAATTATACAAAATATTACAATCAATATATTGTCATTTCTTATTAGCATATTGCAAACCATCGGAGTATTCGTGAAAATATATCAACTGTTTGGTACTTAATATTTCATTGTTGATCGAATTAACAGGTATATTTTTGGAAAAAATATATTGTTTACACAAATAGGAGAACCCAAATATTATGGAAAATTAAATTAATTACATAAAGATTTTGGTCTATTTCTTTAAATAAAATATTGGGGAGATCAAAACGTTGGTTCTGCTAATAATACGGTATGTGTCAAAAAAAAGGACACTGAAATCAGGAAGCCTGTGAAATATAACCGCTTCATAGTTGTCATGGTAATTTTAAAAGTTGTTTATTCTAAGGAACTCTCAAAAAGATTTAAAATAGTGCTTACAAAGCAAGAAAAAATATTTATTATTGAGTATTATTTCCGCTCATACGGGAATGGACGATCAAATGGACCTAGTTTGTTAATGGTTGCCAATCAATTTCGCAGAGAGTAAGGACTTGTTAAGAGTCGTTGCAAAATTTCGACGAACAGGAAGCAATGTCAATGCAAAAGCTGTACTGGTTAGGTTATTTGAAATGTTGTTATTTAATTTTTCATATTTAATACAGCTGTAGTTTCTCAGTGTCGTTTGTTTTGGCGCATACTGTAGCTTTATATGTTTTTATGTGTTTTTTTTTATGAATAAAAGGAAGTAATGTTTTTGATTTATGTTTGTTGAATGTTTATATAAAATTAAAAAAATATGAACGAAAATAAAATTTATATTAAAATATAGGTACTTTTTTAAATACCTACCTACCCATTTTAACAATCTGAAAAATCTACTACCACCGAGAAGAAAGTAAATGTATTTTATAGTAAAATATTTTATAGTAAAATTTTATAGTTAAAGTACCTAATTGGTTAAAGCTTTTAAAAGTAAGGAAATTTTACATCAAAATACTTAAGTGAACTGAAATTTGAAAATTAAAAGTACCCAATACCCAAAGTACCCAGTCCCAAGTAACGGGTATTGATGCAGAAAGTAACTAATGGATACAAGTATTTGAAAGCAACGAAAGTTTAGATCACTACTTAACACGCTGTTAAGTAACATATCTTTGAGAAGCGTTTATGCAACCAGTCCTATAGACAGCACAATAGTAAACTGTTGAAAGCTGATATAGTTTTTTCCTGGTTTTTCTATATCATTGCACAGTTATACTGATCTTAGAGGGAATTACATCCAGGATAATCCCTTAGGGCTATTAACATCTAGGCTTTAATATTGTTATGTCTTATTACTTCCATACTTGGTCTAACCTTATAACTACCTAATAAACATCAGGTACCTAGCTACAAACAAACAAAATGTAACTTCAATATGTCAATCGAAACGGCTGTCACTAAAGTTAAGAAAGCAATTTTTTAAATAAATATTGGAAGTTACGTTGAAACGAAGAGTTTTTTATTATTCTTAATAAGATGGACTTCCAAAAAGTAAGAGTTAGTACAATAAATTTAATCTGTACAATAAAGTCAATGAAGTTAAAATCAGGTTGATTTTAAATCTTTCATAACTAGACGACTTCTCAAAATCAACACTACTGTTGGGCATCTCCTACCAATTGAACGTGGTCAGACAAAATGATGAAGGTCATTTAATTATTCGAAGTACAACAAGAAAAAGATATCGGGTTTGTATTAGCCAAACCATTTATATGTGTCAACAGTGTAAAGTTTTTTTACATGCGGCAAGCTTTGGTGGATATCACTGACTTAATTGTTTCGACCATTTTTTTGGACATCCTTTACACCACCATGTTTTTTTATTGAATGTTATGTTTTATTTAATATTTAAAAAAAAAATTATGATTTGGTCAATTATGTTTTATGAATTTCATTGATTCGCCGGAAATGGGTTGATGATCCTCAGAAACATTAAGAAGCTTCTTTGCACATTTTCTGGTGCACATTTTGAAGATATGTATGATAAAAATGAATTCATAAATATGTTTTATTTAAATTCCGTACTGTTTATTTTGGCTGATACTGCACTAAATAAAAAGTTAGTCACGTGGGTCGGTATTTATATTGTTTGAACTACAAAAAATAACACTCTAGAAATATGCCCTTTTTCATTTATTACGAAATATCCTAATTTCATTGCATTTTTACTAAAATATGGCAATTGTTTAGTAGTTCCAAGTTATTTTCATTACTAATCAATGGTAAATTAATTAATTAATGGTAAAATTTACTCTCAGGTTCCATGAGAGTCGTCATTATTGCATAAACTATGGGTACTTGTGCTTCAAGTAATAATTAGAACCTTTTTAGACGTTGTCTCTGAAAAATATTAAAACAATAATTTCTTTTATTGGATTGCTGGGATAGAAGAACGACCAAAGCAAATCCGAAATGGATAAAAAGATGAAAATATATGAGGGATGCGAAAATATCTCTCTAGATTTAACTTGGGATAAGATGATTGTGCGAGGCCGCTCACGATGATTATCTTTATTTCAGAATTGGAAAGTTCATGTGCATCGCTTTTTTAAATCGAATAAAAGAAAAGTCTTCTAATCAAAGAAGATAATATGTTTTGGATAATTTCTTTTATAAAATAAGGCTTTTTGAGAAACAACTGCATGTGACCGTAAAGTTTTATGTAGTACCTACTATAAAATTTACATAAATATTTGAATTTTATCTTAGTTCGTATATACAGTGTGTAAAAGCCAAATGGAATAAATTCATTATTTCGGTTACTGTATATATTTATAAAAAATCCCGAAACACGTCAAATTTAAATTATAACTTGACATTCTTTAACGTGAAAATGCAACCCCTACCTTCCACCCCCTTAGAATGACAGGTACACCCCCCAATTTTTTAAATGGGAAGTATAGGCTTGTGACATATCATTTGAAGGGTCTCTTCATTCTCTATTCAAAAATGTTATTGTTTTTAAATTTGATGCAAAAATTAACATAAAAAAACCTTAAAGAATTTCCGTGGCAACGCTATTTTAACAAGCAGTAGTAAATTGTTTTATTTAAGTTGTCATTGTTGTAATTTAAGTATAAAGTTTGTTCAATTCAATTCTGAAAAATGGTTAGATTAACGGAAATGCATAAAATAACAGTTTTACAAATGATTGGTTACGGAGATAACATCCGAACACAACAGGAAGTAACTCGCCTATTTCATGAGAAATTTCCCAATTTACCGCCTATATCCCAAAAAACAATAAGTAAAATAGAAAAGCAGTTTCGCAGATGATACCTACTCAGAAACTCATGGAAGACGATTTTGATAGGAGAACTTTTTTTGTGAGCAATTGATGGACATGTTGGATAACAATATTATCCAATTAGAAGACGTAATGTTTTCTGATGAGTGTACTTTTTTACTTAACGGTTATGCTAATCGGCAAAATTGCCGCTACTGGTCCACGGAAAATCCTCACTGGATGAGAGAAGAACACACTTAATTCGCTCAAAAGGTTACTGTTTGGACAGGGACTGTAGGGAACAATATCATTGGTCCTTTTTTATTGAGGGCAACTTGAATGGCAATAATTATTTGGCACTACTTCAAAATTATGTCATTCCAACGTTGGAAAAATTTATATCCTGATCCAGGTAACCCTCAAGTTCCAGCGAATACGATATGGTTTCAGCAGGATGGAGCACCACCACATTACCAACTTAATGTCCGGCAGTACCTCGATACAATATTTCCCAATCGGTGGATAGGGAAGCGAGGATCGATTGAATGGCCAGCGCGATCACCTGATCTTACATTATTAGATTTTTTTATGGGGATATGTGAAGAGCCATGTGTACAAAACTAAACCTTCTGATTTAAATTACTTAAAAGAACGAATAACGCTTGCGATTAGGTCGATCACGCCTGATATGTTAAAAATAATGTTAGAAGACAGTTTTATTTGAGATTGTAGGATGTTGCCAAGACGTTCGCGGAGAACATTTTAAACATCTACTTTATTAACATTCATAGTTGTTTTTCGTGTTCTACATTTTATTACGTTTTGCATTTCATTTTAATTTTTGATTGTATTGTAGCGAATTTCGGTAACAACATGATATTAATTTTTTTATGTTAATTTTTGCATCAAATTTAAAAACAATAACATTTTTGAATAGAAAATGAAGAGACCTTTCAAATGATATATCACAAGCCTATACTTCCCATTTAAAAAATTGGGAGGTGTACCTGTCATTCTAAGGGGGTGGAAGGTAGGGGTTGCATTTTCACGTTAAAGAATGTCAAGTTATAATTTAAATTTGACGTGTTTCGGGATTTTTTATAAATATATACAGTAACCGAAATAATGAATTTATTCCATTTGGCTTTTACACACTATGTAAAAATATTATTGATGTTTTGGTTTAATGAAGTTGTTTTTAGAAATTTGAAAAAAAAAATGTTAAAATGTTGTATTTACAAAAAATATTGTCAGTTGGCAACTAGTTAGCTAGCGAAAAAGCATTATTTCTTTGTGAAGAAGTATAACCGTCTTTGTTAACTGTCATTAGTTAACGTTTTTTGTATCTCTATACAAATCCAAAGGTACATTTTTACTGGCAATGGTTACCGGCTTTAAATAGAATGCTATTTCATACAAATACAATCGTTCCGAGTCAAAATCACGTATTGCCGCCACAAGAAAGAAATACCTGATCAGAAAAAACCAGCAGCTAATAAATTTATATTAGTATAGGGTTAGTATACTGAAAATCGGACTTACCGATGTCTGGGAAAATAATTCACTCACTAAACGGGTGCACAAAATATACACGAACTCCATTCCTGATATCCGCACTTATCACTCAGGAATTTTCTGAGTACCGGTCGCACTTTATTCGTCTGGCTTCCGTCTACGAAGCCGCTCCGAGCCGAAGTCATTTTTTGTTCTTTCCTTGGCTCCCAGGAAAACCATTTTTCCCCTTCCGTACTCCATGAAGCATCTCCTACCCCATGTCGTACTAAGGTAGCTAGCTTCTAATTGATGGCCGAACTCCTACTAATATATTCTCATTGGTCTCCCCAGTGGCTTTTGGGCTTGTAGTCTGGCTTACGTGAGCGCTGCACGCCCTGTTTCCTTAGTCAACAAAAAATTACTTTTTCGGCAACCGTCCGGGAAGTAACTACTTCCAGGACGCTTTTTCTTTGAGAAAGTTGAATTTTTCCGGCCGGGAAGAATCATTGTCATTGTACATAAGAAAATCTTGGTAGGTATGGTTTTGATGAATGCAGTTTATCATTACCATTAGTTGACATTTTAATTTTTCATGTTTTTGCATGGTTTTTGGTCGCTATTATCGCTATTATCGATAGTGAGTTTAGAAGCCTTGCGAAATTTCCAATGCAGCAGCTGCTGCTACAGCACAATGATTGCCTGAAAAATGAAAGTCCAAGTACGAAAACGTTTATGATTTGTTCACGAAATGGATGGATTTGAAGAAATGCAAAACCATTACAGAGGATGTAATTTTGGCTTATTTGGCGTACAAATCTGAAACTGTCAAATCCTCTACCCTGTGGAGCATGTACTCTATGTTGAAAAGTACCATTTTAGTGAAGAAAAATGTAAACATAGAAACTTTCCCAAAAGTTCTCGCGTTTCTTAAAAGGAAGAATATTGGTGATAAAGCAAAGAAATCAGAAGTCTTCAGCAGCGAGCAGATCAACAAATTCATTAGGAAAGCAGATAATGAAACATATTATCTTATTCTAAAGGTATTTTAACAAAATATTACGATTATAGGATATAAAAGTATCAACTCAATTTGCTTAATTTTCAGGTAGCAATAACAATTATTGGGTTAGCCGGTGCGTGTAGACGGGAAGAACTAACAAAAATGTCACTTGATCTAATAAATGACAAAGAAGACATGTTGCTTGTGAAAATACCAGATTTCAAAACACATATTGAGAGAACTTTTGTTGTAATTGGGCAAGAAAACCCTCTGTTGTATAGGCAATATTTATCTTTACGACTTTACGACAAAAAAGGAAAATTTCGATTCAGCCTGTTGGTATCCACAGTTTTGGTAATCTCGGATTAAGAATCGCAGAATTTTTAAATTTACGCAATCCTAAAAATTACACAGGCCATAGCATTCGTCGAACTTCAGTGACGTTATTTGCTGATAATGGTGAAAACATCACAAATTTGAAGAGACACGGTGGCTGGAAGTCTACCAATGTCGCTGAAGGATACATAGACAATTCACTTACAAACAAAATTAAAATTGCCAAAACCATTCAAAAATCATCAGATGAAAACAATCAGTGTCAAACTGAACCTGTACCTTCTTGTTCTAACTTCAACATAAGGGATTTAAATATACCAAACATTTCAAACAAATTGAATCCCTTCAATATTACCAATTGCTCGAATTTTAATATAAATATATTAATATAAATAAGAATTATACTCCAATTTGTCCACTCTTCCAAAAAAACAGTATTTTCCGGACTTGTTACGTAAACTACTATTTTTTCATGTTTTTCCTACCCACGTATTTCGTATTTGCGAAACTGCCATTTAAACATTTTTCTTCTTTACAATGTAGATGTTTTGACCAAGGCTCCAATTACTTCGCTTTTTGGTAAACAATTTTTATTACAAATATCCGGTGATTTTCGATGTATTAATTGCACACTAGTTTCTTTTGAACAAAAATTATTTGTTGCTTTAAAGTGAAATTTATTTTATTTCTTTCTTGCGAGGTGAGATGAAGGTAGGAGCGTTTTCTTTGGGATTATTACAATAACTACAGCAGCAGAAGAAAGAACCACCAGAAATTACAATTCATCCATCTGTATTCCTAAAAAGTTTTAAAATTACAAAGTAACCAACAAAAAGGTTACAGGCAAATCAATTGCCTTTCCTACATACATACTACTTCTAAAAAGTGTCAAAATAACTTGGGGGAATCTAACCAGTCACTAGGGTCTCCAAAAATTCCTATTCAGGATGAAAGAGCACATCTTGTATGACTGTTCGGATCTCTCTACCAAACTGAAAAGCTACCTTAATTGGCCAACACTAGGCAACATAACAAATACTCCTCTGAAAGACGTCATTGACTTCAAATTAGTAGGTTGGAGGAGGAGCTAAAGGGACAGATTCAGGAGGATGCAAAAGTGACCTAATGTGGTCTAAGTGTGGGTGAAGCTTTTAGAATTCATCTTCCCTAATTTACATATGCAGAACAGGTCTGTTTTGTAAAATGATTCTGACAAAATTGGAATTCAATATTTTGCCTCGAAAATTTAGAGCAGTTTTAATAATAGGTCTTATTTTTTTATCTATTATTAAAGTCTATATGGGGCATTCCATGCCAGCTCATCCTACCGATTGGATTTACATCTCCGATTTCGCTAAAATTTGGGCAACTTTTTGTTCACTTCGAAAAAGGTTTTTATGATTTTTTTTGAAATTTTTTCATTCAGCCAAACGAGAGATGACTTTTCGAAAATTTCTTGGTGAAAAATTGTCCGATTTGGGACTTTTTTTTAAATTTCGTATTTTTTGATAACCCTTTTGAAAAATTTATGCAAAAAATTATTCATCATAAATTTGATTGCTTTTTTTTTCATTCCAAAGTTAAAACGACAATTTTAAGATTGATTGTATCCTTCAAATTTTTTTTAAAAAATTCTACTCTTCAAAACACAAATTTTAAGCCTAGTCTCGTAATGGGATAATAATGGGATATAACTTTTTTTAATTTTTAAATTAATAATTTTTTTTTTGTTTTTACCTGAAAAAGGTCTGCATCGATTGCGCCCCAAGTGAGACAGACAGAATTATAAATTCTATGATTGTTATTGCAATATTTTTGTATAATAACCAGATAATTGATTTTTAAAAATTGGATTTTAAAGAATATCAACTCTTTTCGGGGATTTGATTTTGTAAAAGCAGTGAGCATTTACTATAAAAAATAGTATAGGTATAAGTATGTAATGTTGTGCAATTTATGTAATTGTTTTATTATATATTGTATAAACTCTTTTTTAATAAATATGTTGTGCTCTATGTATACTTCTTACCAAACCATTTCTTTCTAACACATTAAGTTGTAGCCGACATAAAAAACGGTAGTTCCGTGATTATTTCTTAAACAATATCAAAACAATGCAGAGCTTATGAGTAATTAACGTATATTCGCGTATTTTGAATGCTCCCAACTTCCAACCAATCAATCATGCAAATTAAAATATTTTGTCGCAGAATACTATAATGCAAATGCCCCTTTACAAACAGTGTCACAATTGTCGTTCAGGTCAGTATTTTACGTTATTTTATGTGTTAAACACGCTATAAAGTGAAAAAATTAATTTATTATTATATTATTTGATATTATATTATTTGATAACTTTTCCATTATATTATTTAATAACTTTTCCATTTTTAAGAATACTAATGTTTTGTTTTTTAAATCCAAGATGCAATAAAAGTTAGTTTCATAATTAGCTGAATACGATCCTGGCAACTGTCAGATTTGCATAGAATTACATGCAATAATACTCAACATTCCCAAAATAGTGTATGACGTCACAAACTATGACGAACTGAAAGAAGGGTTTCGTAAGAAGTATACTTATTTTTGGTTAGGTTAGGTTAGGTTAGGTTAGGTTAGGTTAGGTTAGGTTAGGTTAGGTTAGGTTAGGTTAGGTTAGGTTAGGTTAGGTTAGGTTAGGTTAGGTTATGTATAATTAATAAAATTGACATATTTAATATGGTCAATATAAAAGTATTGTGAATTTGAAAATAACAGTACGTTTTCAAAATCTAATATTCAGGTAAGTATTTTGTGCGCAATCGATACACCTCATTCCATCTTCGTTTTAAACCGGGGCGCAATCGATAACCGGGATTAGAAGGATTACTTAGATAGGTAATAAAATGTGAGCAATCGATATATGCACTTTTTTACATCACTAGTGTTAAGTCTATGTTAAATTGGTAAAGGTTACATCCCCCTGAGGCGCATGCGCCTATTTTAATTCTTAAAAATAATTTGTTCGGTCGACAAGAGATGTAAAAATTGATTCTTAGACTCTGTTCTCACATTTCTTAGAGTGAATAAGTAGGCTAGACAAAACAAGAGAATCATTTATTATTTATAGATTTTGGCAGTAAAAGTCCATTAATTTATAAATATTAAGGTTCGTTATTTTATAAACAAATTAAGTAAACTAAAATCTAATTATTCGGTTTAAGAGTAAAATTATTTAAGCCGACAACATCGCACCGTCAAATTCTAAAAATCAAGAAATTTGAAATGCCCGCGCACGCGCTATCGTTGCACACTTGTCAAACGGTAACAGGCTATTAGCTAACAGAGCTAACAGGCTATTAGCTAACAGAGCTTTAACAAGCGTTTATTCAACCGTACCATACTGTTAATAAATAATCACCGTTTTACCTATCACGCCTATTCTGTAGTTTGCAACCCCATTATCGTGCAAATCTACACCTCTCATGTGTTTATAGTAATTTGAAAAAGCTGAAGGCTGCGAAATGTATATTTCTTTATTCTGTTTTTTTTTCATATCTCTTAACATTTTTCAGAGGCTCTACATTGTAGTTTGTGCTAATCACAGTAAAGATCGAATTTTCTTTCCATTTCTCTAAAGCAATTTGGCTACACAAATACCTTGTCTTCTTTTAATAAAGACTTGCTGCTTATAAAGGACAATTATGGGTTATATTCTCTTTAATCGTATCTGTAGTGAAAAATTCTTTCTGTTTCAAAACAATGAGCATTTTGTAGGACAAAAAAAAATTGTCGAAAAAAATATTATGGTTGTTTGAAGAACTTACTGTAGAAAGCAAATCAAACGCTACACTACAGACTAAACATATTTAAGAAAACTAGTTGATGCAAATGTTCAAAATAAGTTACAATAATTTCTGGCAGATTTTTCGAGCGAAAGATCCTTCGTCAAACACATACACTTTCTAGCTGGAATTATTTGAGTCTTGCGTGAAGTTTAAATCAAAACATTTAATAAAATATCTATCTACTGGTGAATTGTGTTTCGCCATACAATTTCAAAGAAAGAGATTGTTTTTTTTTAGGTTGGAGATCCTTGGAGAAATTTAGTTTCTGTAGAAATTGAGAAGGCGATGAAGTGTGCGATGAAACAGAATCCATACCATAAAGATTGCCTGTCCTACGGTCAATCCTTTTACACTCTTTTCACATCCATTGGCCATTACTTTAAAATTGCTCCGGATATTCTCGAAAGATATCAACTCCTTAGATTTTCCATTAACCGCATTGATATTTGCTAAGAACGCCTGAATGACCGTTTCATTTCGTAGGCGAATCTAGGATCTCAAAAAGCGCTCATAGAACACAGTTTGTATCAATTGAAACATTTTTATTGGTAAAAAAGTAATGGAATTTATTGTTCTAATTCTTAATTCTTACATGTTTGTAATAAGTACAGATTAATTTTTTTGGCTATTTTACTTAAAAAATTAACTTTATTGATTTACGATAGCAGTGAACTATAATTCATACCCAAATGTAATATTTATACCATGATGAAGAATTCTATTTCATATTTATATTCAGTTTGACTTCAGATCATTTAAATGCTCAACAGGCCAAAAGGGGAAAAATGCAAAATGGTTTATATTCATTAAAATATACTACAAATTCAATATTATTATAAAGTGAAAAGGAACTCTAACTTTCTCTGTCCTTTTCTCTCCAATAATAGGGAGACATCTAATTTTTGAAAATCTTATAATCTTTCCCTTCATGCCTAAAAACTGCTGTATAATTTTTTATTTTTATAGGTTCTATAGCATAAATAAAGTAATGCATTATAAAGCTTTTTCAAGCATTTAAAACATACAGTTTTATCTGCCATTTTTTAGGGCTGCTGTCGTTGGTGTGATGCAATGTGATGTGCTAGTCCCTACACTCCCATCCACCAGCTGTGACACTACTTAGACTAAAGTTGAGGTTTTTGATTTTTGTTTACACTTGAGCAATATTTTTAAATTTGTTTTCCAGCCGAACACTAGCCAGAATAAACTTTCGGCAAGACATTCGGGCAAGACTGTTGCGGTTAACAGACCTTTCATTGATACTATTATTACTTCTATTTAATTCGTGGCTTTTTTAAATCCTGTTTCCATGTGATCATTGAATTAATGAATCAAATATACTACCACTAGAACAACAAATTTCACAAAACAATTTCATATAACAGTGCTGCTTTATAATGTATATATACTTTTGGTTTACATATTAAAATATAATTATATACTAATGAAGCAATTTATCCATATACAATAAAACTAGCGACTATAATTGGAATATAACTATTAACTAAATAAGTAGCTAAAGTATTAATGAGTGAGTACAATCTTCAAGTCTCTCTGGTGGCAAGAATAATCAGAAGTGTAGATCCTACCTTATTTGGATGGCTGTATGTTTTATTGTGTTTGATATGTATAGCTAATGATAATGCTAAAAATGTCCATAGAAAATACTCCAAATTAGGTAATTGATGTCGGCAGTAATGCTCAATAGTGTAATAGATTATGCATCCCAAGTAGGGATCTAATGATGCTCTCCATTAGCACCAAGTAGTAGAGTATGCACAAATGAGGTGAAATTCAATGATGTTAGAATTGAAGTAAATATCAGAAAGAAAGCAGTAAAGAAGGAAAGAAAGAAGAAGGCATACAAAGAATAAGAGAGAAAGAGCAATGGAAGTTTTTAACAAGCTGTCAGTATACTTTCCTAGGTTATCTTCCAGTTTAACCATCCGCTTGAAAAATTCTCTGCGCATATACAAATTTATTCGAAATTGACAGCGGGACAGCCGCACAGTGTTGTCAGTTCAAATATTTTTTCTTGAAAGCGAATAGTTTAGTTTTGATTTAGTAAATTTGATTATAAAAAAGACGCACGTTAATAAGGAGCGTTACTCCTAAAATTCATAAGTAAAAAATAAGATGCTAAGAACAGCAATTGAAAATATAAATAAGGTAATCGTTATTTTCAAATTAAATATATTGTAATATGCGAATATAAAAATCTCCGTTTTCATGATATTCTGTGGTTTTCCTTTTTAGAGCAATGTGGCAATGAGTTTAGCTATAAATTAATAAAAAATATTAATACTAAAATAAATGTAGTAGAAACTATAAGGAAAAAACATTTAAAATAATGCATATTATATTCAAATTAAATAATATTATTACATAACGTAATTTACTCAATCTGTTAAATAATGTCTATAATTTGCTTCTTTCACTCAATTTATTTATTCATACATATGTGGCAACGCAACTCGAGATTTAAAGTTTGCCGCTCCTTATCGACCAATAAAATTATTCTTGAAAATTTAAATTTCGTACATGTGCAGAGAATTTTTCAAGCGGATAGTTAACTAGAAGATAACCCTTTCCTATTCTATCCTTCAGGCAATTTTGATAAAAGTGAAAGTATTTGAAACAAACCAGTTGAAGGTAATTAACCAAATATCGTTTTATAATTAATGGTGTGGTTAAACTGTTGGCTTTTTGTAAAACAACTAAAATTTCAATTGGCAAATGGCAAAGTTATAATCAAAACAAACCTCTAAGGAAATATTAGTATAATATTTTTAGGGATTTAAAAAAAGCGAAAAATCTAGGAAACCTACACTTTTACAAATCAAATTACAAGAAGACAATCCTTATTTTTGGACTATACATAAACGTAATACACCATCTAGTTTATATTTTAAATGATTCTTATCTTATTAGAACTTTTTGTTTCATTCGATGTTTGTTTATAATTATTTTTAATAAATCATATACTTATCTTATGATTGACTTTATTCAATTAAAAGTACTGATGAGATTTTTCACAAAATCATGAGTCAAGTGCGACCTGGGCCGGTATTCTCAACTCACTCCTCTCACAGCGAGCGATCACAAAAGGAAGTGATTTGATTGGCAGCGATATGGCTTTTCTAGATTCTCATGTATCCCTCCGCTCGCAAATTTATAACACGAGCAACTGGTACACATGAAAGCGAGTGAAATAAAGCACTCCTCTTTGACAGGAGCGATCCATGCGAGGAGAGGGCATGAGAATCGATTTGGCAGTGAATTTCACTCCACTCGCATTCAACGACAACGATATCGCTCCAAGCGAGGACCTGAGAATACCGGCCCTGACTCCTAAGATGCTGTCATTATAATATTATTACAATATGTAACATCTTCCCTCTGGTAAAAATAAAAAAAAAAATTCTTAAAACTTCCTAAGCACTAAGCTAAAAATAATAGCATAGCACATTAAAGTTCATAATCTTTAAACTTAACTGGTTTCCCAATTAACCTACCATATGAACTATATTTTGGGGTTCTGTTAAATTAGTTGACGGACATACAAGATCTTCACCTGGAATCTCTCTACTAACACTAAGTTATAGAGGGTTGCATTTAATTTTTTTGAAGTTTTTAGAAACGACGAATTGCGTCTAGTAATAGTGCCATCCTCTTCTCTTACTAAATACGATCTTGGATGTTTGTCAACGTCAACAACTTGACCAGGAACCCAATGCTTGTCCTTCCTAATGATTATATTTTCTCCCTTTACAAAGTCCTTTCTTAATTTAGCTGATTTATCATAATGATTTTTAATTAATTGTTGCTTTTCAATTCTTTTATTTCTCATGTTGGTTACATGGGGTTTTAACAAAGATTTCTTTATTATAATCGGAGTTCTTAAGAGTCTACTATTAAGCAACTCTGATGGAGAAACGTTTAAACCACAAATGGGTGTCACTCTATATTCAAGCAAACAGTCATTAAGGTTCTCACTAATTTCATTACACTTTCTTAACAATTGCTTTGCAATATGAACCATTTTCTCAACAAAACCATTAGATTTAGGATATCTGGGACTCGAAAATGCAGGTTCTATGTCATATCTATTATAAAATTCATGAAATTTGTAGCTATTATATGGAACATTATCACAAACAAACTTTTGTGGATAGCCAAATGTAGAAAAAATATCTTGTAAATGCTTAATGACCTCGAGAATCGTCTTATTTTTTAGAAGTTTTAACTCTAACCAGTTAATATAGAAATCGCCAACTACCAGCCATGACTCAGAACCAAATTGTAACATATCTGACGCTACATTTTGAAATGTAAACTCCGCAACAGAATGCGGTATTAAAGGTTCTTTAACATTTTTAGGCGAAAATTTTTCACGCACCCTACATGACGAAATTAGCACTTCCACATCTTTCGAAAGTCCGGGCCAAAATACTATTTTGCGAGCCCGAGACTTAGTTTTTTCCATTCCAAAATGCGCTTTGTGTAGTTGATTTAAAATAGATAGTCTCATATTAACAGGAATTACAACTCTATCATTAAAGAAAATAATACCATTTTTGGTATATATATATCATTACGTAATTTATAATATTGTTTTAACTCGTTATCAGTAATTTTATTTGACTCAGGCCAACCTTCATTACAGTACTCTTTAAATTTCTTTAAATTTGTATCATTTTCAGTCTCTATTGAAATTTCTCCTTTTTTCCGAAATTGGTAAGTCAACTTCAATACAATGTACAATTTCACACATTTCCGGATCATCAATAACTTTATCTTTTATAAAACAACGTGATGGAATCTTTCCTAACTTTCTGTTAATAAATAATGATGGTGGTTTAGTGTAAAAACAATATCATGTACTAAAATTGAAGCAAAAATATTTAGCGGAAATTCTTAACGAATTACCTTGTGTAGAATACTAGATTTACACGTGCCGTAAAAAATCACAGACCAAAATGAATTCAATTATTTGGATTCCCCATTTCAGTTTCTATATTTTTAATCTGTCAATATGTTGAGTAATTAACTACCGTAACCCGAAATAAAAAATAATTATAATGACGTGCTAATTATTTTCATCGTCTACGTCAGTGAAAGGTATTGATTGAAAAAGTAAAAATAAACGTGGATCCATAAAAATCGAGAACCAAACAAAATGGGGAAAAAAGCTGGTTATTTCAAAGGCTTAATCTGAATGCAATTATGTTTTCCTGGCGTTTTATAAATATAAAAATAAGTAAAGCTCCGGTAAAAATCTCTCGGAAAACTTTAATTTGCAAAAAGAATAAATAGCTTTTGAGTTGAGAGAAAGAAGACGAAACTCTCGACTACGTCGTTACAGCTTTAATAGGAATCCCTCTTTGAATCATCTGGGAGAGAATCGTTTCATTACTATAATGAGTTTCACTCACTTCTCCATAGTATTTACTTTGTTATAACCATTAATAAGACCGAAATAGAAATTCGGAAAACTGGATGGGAAACGTATTATCATCTACAATGCACTTATTTTTATAAAAATCTAATTAGTGCCGAGAAAACTACTCTCCACGGCTAATTTTATTTAAACACAAGAAGCGCCAGATTTATTAATTAGAAAGAGATTTTAAAATAAAACTTGAAGATCTTTTGTGCCTATCAATAATGCTAAACAAAATTAATTTTAATGACAACTTCCCGTACAGTCTTAGGTCTCTAGGTACATAAACTTCTTCTTCTTCTTCTTCCTGCTTCCTTAATAGGCTTGTGCCTGTTCCATCTTCGGCTGCCTCACTATCTGATATCCAGATTGTCACTCCATCTCTTCCTTGGCCTTCCAGTACTCCTTCGGCCGTTTGGTGATCTATCTCGTGCTATCCTGACCATTCTTCTTTCTCCCATTCTGCTTATATGGCTATACCACTCCTTTTTCCTTTTTAGTGTCCACTCGTTTATGTCCTCAATATTACAGCTTTGCCTGAGGTCTGCGCTACGTTGTCTGTCCCATAAAGTTTTTCCTGTGATATCTCGGACTATTCTCATTTCACAGGTTTCCATCAGCCTTTTTGTCTTAGTGGTGTCGGGTCTTGTTTCCGCAGTGTAGGTTAAAATTGGCCTAACTACTGTCCTATAGATCTTGGCCTTTGTTTCCGTGCGTAGATGTTTGTTACGCCAAATAGTGTGTTTCAGACATCCTGCTACTCTGTTGGCTTTGTTTATTTGTTGGGCGACTTCCGCTTCTGTGTCTCCATAACTGTGCATCATTATTCCCAAGTAGCTGATATTTCTTTCTTGCTGGATTATTTTGTTATCTACTTCCAGCTTGCACCTTATTGGATTTTTAGAGATTACCATACTTTTCGTTTTATTAGGTGATATTTTCATATTGAATTTTTTTGCTGTTAGATTAAATTGGTATAGAAGTCTCTGAAGGTCATCTTCGCTCTCTGCGATAAGTGTGGCATCATCTGCATAGCATACTATAGAGATAGTCTCTTCACCCATTTTGTACCCTATGCCCAAGTTTTTGACTTTATGAATAACTTCATCCATGATGAGGTTAAACAGCAGCGGGCTTAACGAGTCTCCTTGACGTATTCCTCTTTCCACTGATATCGGCTGTGTTACTGTGTCATTAATTCTGGCTTGAATGCTATTTCTGCTGTAAATATTTTCGATAGTACATAAACTTGTAAGGTACAATTCGAATAAAATTTGATTTGATCGTTTATATATTTGGTTGCCTATTTACTAGGATTTATCAGAATTTTTATTTTCATTAAGTACGAGTGCGCATCCTATTGCGCTGACAAAAGATCAAAATGGTGAATTGTTTCGGCATTTCGGCGTTTCGGCGAATTGTAGTTTTAGCTGTTTTACTTTTATGGATATCTTTGATGTTAAAATTTATTTTTACTCGTGCTCGTTACTTTATTTTGGTATTATACATATTAATAATGGCTAAAAAAGTGCAGAAATATAAAACCTTCCACTAATTATATACATTATCACAATTGTATAGATAATATTTTGACAAGGAAGATGATTTAGCATCAAACAAAAATTATAATTTTATAAAAATATTTGGGTAAGAAAGAAATAACACATTAATTTTCCATTCAATTATATTTTTTAATTTTAGGGCCCTATTTAATACGGTCTTTGAAAGTTTATCAAATATGTTTGGAAACTGGGCTGAGCTGAGAAATAATGTTCACGAAGAACTTTATTTGTACATTTTTTAAAAAATGTAGTAAACTTTTATTGGAAAATAAGACTGCATAATTTAGCAGATGTTCACAGGAACAAAGTACCTACTGCTACAAAGGGTACCGCCTATAGCGGCAAAATATCCTTTGTCGGAACATTGTCTCCATAGGCGTACAAGAAAACTTTTAAAATAAAAGGATTGCAGTTTTTGAAAATTGTCAAATATCTTTATAAGAAAAAATATTACAGGAAATTAGATAAAATCCAGTAGAACTCACTTAGTCACATACATTCTATATAGATGTACAAAATCTGCATAACTACTTATAGAAAATGTGTCTGTCTGGCAAAAACCAACGGGGAGGTGTGAGTCACTTCTTTGAACTAGAATTTAAAATTTTATTTAATATCCGCGAATGATAGGAAGCATTGTCCATAACTACTGAGTTTGAAGGAAAGCCATTTTTCGAATAAATCTGCAGTCATATCCTCATGATAGTCGGCTGAACATTGCTTAACGCATTTAGTACAAAACCGTTTTTACTTCCGGCGTGAAGAATTGTTATACGCTTTCCTCTCGAACATCGCGCATTTAAACTATACTTTTGAGACTGATCTACCCAGCCATACTGAACAGTATCATGTGTGTCAACCCAAGTCTAGGTATACTATATGCCTTTTTAATTCACGATACTTCCTTATTTTATCTAAATACTCTTCACGGAGTACAACAATACGCCGCGATTCCATTATAACCATTCGTTTATCTAATTTCTTATAATTAAAACCGCGTTCTAATAGTATACCGCGTAAAGTTTCTAAGCTTTTATAATAATTATAATCAGGATAATATCGTAATTTCTCTTGAACGATTTCTAAAATTGGTACAATATTTTCTCGTTATAAATTATAAACCGTTTGCAAATTTTGTTTTTTTGTTTTTCCGCACCTGCGAATGATCTATAACGTCACCGCGCTTAATAACCCGAAAAATGGTGTAAATAGAAATTTTAGTTAACTTATTAATTCGCTTTATTACCGCTTCTGATTTTTTATTATCTTCCTTTTTAAAACACTGATACATATTTAAAATAGAGACTGATTGTGCAAATCTTTATTGCAATACAAGCTATAACAATATAAAAAATTTCAAAAATGTGTGTTAGTGAATGTAAAAATACATCGATAAGTGAATAAACACTTGTTTCGAACAAAAAAAAAATGTTAGTACACTATATCTACTTCCTTAAAAATAATATATTAAGTTATTACTGTATAGTTTAGATAAATATAATCAAAAATCCAACCATATATGTTTTCCCTGTATTTGTAGGTTAATAAATAACAAATCCTGGACCAATAAATAAAACAAACATGAATAAAGTGGTAACCAAAAACTACGAATAATTTAAAATATTATGGACCATACCACGATGATTGGATATTATGTGTTGCCTTAATTTGGTTTTAAAACGATGAAGATTTTTTATAATTTTTATATTTTCAGGGACTGTATTGTAGAGCTTGGGTGCCATGAACAAGTGTGATCTTTGGGAAATTGTTTTTGTCATTAAAGGAGGAATGTAATAATGTCTTTTGCGAGTTTCGTAATTGTGAGTTGGAAGTTGAGAGCATCGTTTGTTTGTATCATATTTAATGCAAGAGCATAGATAATAAAGTTGTTGCAAGTCCAATATCTTTGTTTCCATATATAAAGCGTCACTAGGGTATCTTATTTTTTTGGAATAGATTATTTTTATAAATCGTCTCTGCGTGACTTCTAATGGATGCAAGTGGGTTTTTAAAGCTGCGCCCCAGGCAACTATCCCATAACGTAGATGACTTTCCACTAGCGAGAAGTATATAGTTCTGAGCGATTCTACTGGTAACAGATTCTTTAATGTTTTTACTTTATACAAAATACTTCTTAGTTTGTTGAAGGTATAAGTTATATGCAAATTCCATTTTAAATGGCAATCGATAATAACTCCCAGATATTTTATTTTTGTTTCGGGGAAGATGGTAATAGTTTCTGTATCTGTAATAATATTTAATTGAGTGAAGGTAGGAGCCCCAAAAGAATTACAACTAAATGGTAAATAATTAGTTTTGCTTAAATTCATTGTTAACAATTTACTATCTAAATACCTTTTAATTACAGCAAAATCCCTTTCAACTTTAAATTTTAACTGGAGCCAGTTTTCAGCACGGTAAAATATGGCCGTGTCATCTGCAAATCCTATTACAACACCCTCAACCCCCAATGAAAACAAACCATTGATATATATATTGTAATGTTTTAAAATAATAATAAATATAACTTACCCAAAATATAACTTGAATTGAAATAAACTATTCAACAGGGATCTTATTTTCAAAACTTTTCATTAAATGATCAATACACCAAAAATTTCTTTATTTAAGCCAATCCAGTAAATCTTAATTCACACAGGAACACAAAAATATCTTGACAAGATGAGTTCATAATGCCAGTAGTCGATCCAAGAATCAAAGTCCAAAACACTAATTTGTTTAAGCTAAAAATAAAAAAAAATTAAAGAAGCATTAGAATATGTTAATAATAAATCATAGGAGTACAATATTAGTAAGAAACCAACTATATTAGTTAGATTAAGTTAGTTAGATCAAAAGCTAAATAAGTAATAATTAAGGTTAATAATAATAATGATTTTAATAATATTTTTTTTATAAGTAGCTATAAAATGAGAACAAGTAAGGTATAGGTTATTTAAAATTATTATATAAAGTAGAGAATATTTAACTGTATACAGTCAGTAATATAAGATACAAAAATTTAAATCTCAACAAACTAATTTAAATATTTGAGCAAATTAAATGAATCAGAGACAATGATTATAATTTGATAAATAAATTTTACTTACCCCAAACAACATTTTCAAATTCATTTAAGTATCAAATGATGAGTCTTGTAGTATAATGTATCGGATGTCAATACAAGTCTAGTAGTACCTATGTCCTGAACATCTCAGATTTGATAGAAATACAATACTTAAGACAGAATCTAAAAAGAAAGATATTGAAATATATTACATGATAGAATAAAGCTGTGAGAAAGTGATGTTTGTGTTTACAAGCTAAGACTATTTAATCAAGCTTAATCAAGGACTTTATGAATGATAAATTCAATGAAAAAACACTATAAATAGTGAAGTGGTGATTAAAAACGTTGACTATAAACTTTAAAAAGGTGCTTGTATGAGAAAGACCTAAACTTAGTATTAGATGTTTAATTGATGTTTCTATTTGTTGTAATTGTATGTTTTTGTAAAGTAATTAATTTTAAGTTGTTTTTTGATGTTTTTGGATGTTATTAATTCGTTTAGTTGATAAATTTTGTATTTGAGTCGCTATGACATAGTAAATTTTAAAAGCAAATAAAAGCTAATATAAGCGGTGTCATTAAAAATAAAAGTTATCTGATCATATTTGAATATGTAAAATTTCAATTTTTGTTAAAATTATTGGCCAAAAAGAGATATTAGCTCACAATTGTTAAATTTTATATTAATAATTGTCAAAATGGCTGACATTGTTTACTCCACAAAGCCAGCTATTTTAATAAAGAAAAATTGATTTTAAAATTCTAAAAATGTTAATTTATAATGAAATAAATTACACAGATTTGATTTGAAACAATTTTAAAGGTCAGAAAATGTATAATTAAAAAGTCAATTTTTCAAAAATTTTGATGTAAGAGAGGTTATAAAAAAACAAAACACGCTCGAAAAGGCAGCCATTATGAAATTTTGACCGAGGGTATATAAGCCCTTGGAAAAGAAAATTCGGGAGCATTCTAAATTTATCAAAAGGCCAATCCACGTCAGTATATTTGAAAATTATCATAAAAACAATGGCGGATGACTGTTAAAAAATTAAAAATGGCTGACAATTAACATGATCAATTATATAATATATTTTAAAACAAAGTTTATTGGAAACTTGTATATAGAAATTGTGTACCAGCTAATAAAATAAAATCCTAAGAAGAAAAAAAAATTAAATATTTTTGACTAACCTGTATTAATAATAAAAAAAATTCCGGAAGAAACCAAGGAGAAATAATATCCGGTGGTCATAATCCTGTTTAATATCCGTCCAAGGAAGCATTTGTACGTGTTGTAGATTACCATTGGAAGAAGGCCGAATCTGGGAAGCCGCTACGGAAAATTTCCATCCTTCACCGTCAGCAGCAAGTGCTTTAGGGTATGTTTTTTAACTATATTCACTAATATCATTTTCATAAATATTATAAACATTGTGAGTAATATATTTCAATATCATTAAACAAAATTTTTATAATTTTGGTCTGAGAACACTGTATCACTAAGAATTTTATAACGATTAATAGACACACGACACGCGTCTCGACAACTTTCACCCCAGAAATAACCGTTAAGTATCACGTGTTTCTATGTGCGGGGGTTGATGCGCACAAAATCTGCCATAGCCGTATCATTGAAGAGATCAAGGGTATATTATTCTTTTAGGGAAAACAAAGTTAATAAATAAAATATTGTTAAATCTTACATTTGAACCGACTACTGAGTTTATGAGTCTATAATGCTAAGTAATTGATTTTGATATATAAAATTTAATAATAAATGATAAATAAAATTATATATTTTAGATTTAATAACATAATTTTTTTTTACAAACAGAAGGATCAATAAAATAAAGAAATTTTAAGGTGTTTTAGATTAAAAAGGATTAAATAAAAATTGAAACAAATTTAAACATAATTTATAGCCCCACAAAACTTTAAAAATAAAAATTTCAAATTATAAAACAACAAAATTAATAATTACATCAATAATAACAATATCTATACAATCTGTACATTCATTATAATTGTAATTTATTACAATATATATTGAATAATATAGGCCCAAGTATGGAGCCTTGAGGAATGCCGTATTCAATTTCTTTAGGGCTGCTTTTAACATCGTCAATTCTCACAATCTGATTTCTGTTACTTAAATAACTACTAAACAATTCAAGACAACTGCCCCGAATTCCTATTTTCTCCAGAGATTGCAAAAGTAAAGTATGGCTCACAGTATCAAAGGCCTTTGATAAGTCGATAAATACAGTTAAACATGGAATGCTATTATTTAGACAGGCAGTTATTTTTTCTGTTAAAGTTAAGATAGCATCTTCTGTTGATATTTTTTCTTGGAACCCAAATTGTCGTTTTGAAATTATACCATATTTATTCAAATAACTTTGCAGTCTATTTTTAATTATTTTTTCAAAAACTTTTGAGAGGTGAGTTATTAAAGAAATAGGTCGGTAGTTCGTTATTTCACATACATCGCCTTTTTTATACAGTGGAACAATAATGGAATTTTTAAAAGCAGAAGGGTATATTCCTTTATTGACACACTGGTTTATTACGTAATTTAAAGGGTCAAAAATGTAAGGAGAGATTAATTTTATAGCTTCGGCTTTAATGTCGTCAATACCTACTGCCTTTTTATTTTTTAGTTCCTGAATTGTACTGGTTATTTCTCTTCCATCGACCGGAGCAAAGACGAAAGTATTGGGGATAGATGGTTCCTCGTGCCTAAAATTGGTATCTACTTTAATTTTTTTCGCTAAATTCGTTCCCATTTTAATGAAATTCTTGTTGAATTCATTTGCAATGTCATACTTGTCAGTTAGCATCTTACCGCTATTGCTTCTAATTTTATCGATGTTTCTCTTGCGCTTTTTTGTTTGACTTATTTCTTTTACCACATCCCATAAATTTTTTGAACTATTTTTGTTACTCTCAATTTTTTGCTTGTAGTAGTTAAATTTAGTTTTTTTTTATAGCAGCATTAAGTCTATTTCTTATTTGTTTATATTGTGTTTTTAATTCCAAGTTATTAGGTTGTTTTTGTAATTTACTATGCATTTCATTTTTTTTATTAATTGAGTGCAGTAAATCATTTGTGATCCACGGCAATATTTTGTCGCGTTTTCTAAGAATAAAGCGTTTTTCAGTACAACGGTTTAGTCCATCCGTGATAATAGTGATTAAATTATTTGTTGCAGAGTCCGGATTTTCAGAACTGTATACAGGATTCCATGAAATGTTTTCAAATATATTACGAATTTTATTTTTATTAATAAATTGTTTCACATTATTTGTTTTTGTTTTCACTTGTTCGTTACTTAATACGATTTGTAATAGGGTTGTAAAGTGATCGGTTATATTGGTTTTAATAATCACTGGTATGATATTCTGCATTAGGTCGTCATTGCATTTCAAAAAAATATGATCTATACACGACTTGCTATCACCGTCGATTCTTGTAGCCTCGTTTACAGTAGACAAGTATCCAAATTCATTTAATGTATTTAAATATTCGATTGTTAATTTTTTGTCTGGAGTTAGCAAATCGATGTTTATGTCCCCTGCTAGTATACAAATTGTGTCCTTACTCTCGGCATATCCACTAAGAATCCTAGTTAGACCTTCAATAAATTCTTGTATATCTGAGTTTGGTGACCTGTATATAGCTGTAATAAGAACAGTTTTCTTTTCATTGAGGTTAATATTGATTTTTAAAGCTTTTAAATTTTTAAAGATTTCAATCGACTCATAAGTAAAATGCAATGAGGACTTTATAAATGCAACTACTCCATCGTTTTGATTTAGGCAACTGTCATTGTAAACCATATTGTAGCCTGTGATATGGAAAAGAGTTTCATCTTTAATATTCCAAGTCTCACTCAAGATTATGCAATCAAACTCTAGTCCAATCTGTTCTAAAAATATTTTAAATTCGTCAAGACTTTTGTTTATACTGCTAATATTCATTTGTATAATTTTAAAATTTTTGTTATTTTCGTTTACTTTTAAAATTTCTGAACATTGATTTTCGTTTTCAATGGTATATGTTTTAACTTGACACATTTCAAAATCACGTATGTATTGGTCCATAATTAATTAACGAATCAATCTATAGAATTTATTTGTGTATTTAGAATTGCTAAAAATTTGGTTAAAATTTCTAATAATAGTTAAAAATTAAATACCTATTATACCTATATATGATAAAAATTAAAGACAAAGACAGAACAATAAAAACATGAAATTAAAAACAATTTTTTTTACGCTAAGCTGTACTAATGAATAGTTAATTAAAATATTTTAGTCTGGAGCCCAAGAGTTAAAATAATTATATATACTAAAAGTTCTTCGCCTAAAAGAAGAGTAGGTACACGTTTTTAGATAGCCTAAGTAGTTCAGGAAAGGTTCTGTTTATTTTGTTGTAATCTTGGTGACTGTCTCTGTACTACTACTGCTGATATAATATCTTCTGAATTAAAATTTATTATCTGGATTTCCGTTTTCTGATTCAAAAGGTCTCCAAAACGCTGCCATAATATATATAAGTAATTTAAGGTTATCAATTAATATGGCGATTATTAAAACCAATTATTAAAAATGAATTACCGAAACAAAGATATATCTAAAGTTAATACTTAACTGCCCCAAATAAAAATCTGTACTCTCCGCCTCCGCACTAGACACCAACTTTATGAGCTACAAAAAACTGCAGCAAAAAAATAACCCCGAGACCCCTGCACTCAAAAGAATACAGTGAACCAATAAAAGGTCTGTTCCAACCAAGCACAGAACCGTTCTAGAACGGTAATATTATCACTCACGAGACCAAATTAGTGCACTGCGCAACGCAGTACACCAATGCGCACAAAAATTACCATTTTAGAAGGGTTCTCTGCTTGGTTGGAACAGATCTAAAAGTCGTCAACAAGTTGCGTGCGTGCCTCACTTGTTTTCGCGCTGTACAACTACTAGTCTAGAGGGAGCTGGGTTCCGACGATACAGAGTGGATGTTTAACGGGACAAATATGTCGTTTTCATGCAATTCTTTCTACATTAAAGTCTAGTAAACTAACTCACTCGTATGACACTTTTAAATGGATTTTAGCAATTAATATTAGAAAGACTATACATAAATTCGGATAATTAATTAAAATTTTCCATTGATTTATTTTCATTTATACTAAATTGAAGTACAAATGCCAAAATGGGGGTTGCATTTAAAAACAAATAAATCGTCATTTTCTGGTTGATCACTCATCAGTATAATTAATTTCTTATTTACGTCTTTAGATGCAAAACGATGTAATAATTTTTAAATTTTATCAATTATTTAATTGAAATAATTAACAACAGCGTCTATTTGGCATTAAAAGAAGTTTAAATTTCTCTAAAACTGTAAACTTTAGAGAGTAAAGTGGCCCTTAACCAAAAAAAGAAAAAAATGTAATATTTCGTTTAAAATAATGAATTTGGCGCCAATTTCTTGTACAACCGAAAGTGCTATAAATTTGAAAATACTTTAGTTACATTCAGAATTATCGAAAACCCCTATATACTAAATGTGTTTCATCTAGTATTGTCCGTTCCCCATAAACTTCTAGATGAAGGTTGACATGGGACAGCCTGTATGAATTCTAGCTAAAACATTTGGCACTTCACTTCCCATTTCAAAGTATTCACAAAACAAGTTAGTTAAGAAACAAATTAATAACAATCTCTAAAATAAACTTGCAACAAGAGATGAGTAGAGATAATTCTATAATTTTACTGGACACCCTTTAAAATGGAATCTTCTGTACATCAAATGTCCCTTTAATGGAATTCCTCACCACTCCCATCTTATTAGCAGACATCATAAAGGAATGAATGAAACTACGTGATGTTGCATTTCTCGTTATACACAAACCTGACTCATCTACTATTTCGTTGAAAATATTATATCCGTCATCAATTGTTCGGTGAAATTGGCGTGAAATTACAAGTGCAATCGTAGAACTAGCAGTGAATAATTATATTTACAAGAGAAAGTAATAATCAATCAAACGATTGGGGTAGATGATTCCCACAAAAGAATTTAGTTATCTATACTCTGTTACAAAAAAGGTATAGAGTAATAAAATCTCATTAGGTATTCAAAATGACTATAGGGCGAACCTAATAATAAAATCTGGCAATTAATACCACATGATTGACCAGGTTGTCCAGATCCCATATTTTCTCCTCGCATTCTGGACTGCTTCTCGCCAGTTCTCCGTTTTGGCTTGATCAAAAAGTAACTTGGAATATTTTAATGACATGATTCCTCTGAAAAATATAATCCTTTTTTAAGAGTTTACATTTAAACGTCAGGGTTTCAGAAAAGGAAGATCAGTAACGTTATGAAACAAATAAAGGAGAAATCACTAGACTATAATAAACCTGCATACATATGTTTTGTGGACCTCTCCAAGGCTTCAGACAGGGTTCGACTAGGTGATATTCTAGAGATATTACAAAAAGAAAAAAATACCGCCTTAAATAATAAAAATTATTCACTACCTTAATAAAAAAACAGGACAAAAGTTAAGCATGGTGTGAAAACGACAGAAGCCATACCAACCCCAGAAGGTATAAGGCAAGAAGATAGCCTTAGTCCATTTTTCTTTAACTTGTTAATGGATCAAATAATAGATGAAGTAACTACTATGGGAATAGGATTCAGAATGAGCGACAGAAGAATTAGTATGGTGTGCTATGCTGACGACGCAGCAATCCTGGCGGAAACGGAGGATGACTTACAAAGACCACTGTACAAATTCCATCGGATAAGTCTAAAACTGAATATGTCAATCACCCTATCAGATGCAAACCTGCTGTCGAAGATAAAATAATAGAGCAAGTTTTGCAATTTACATACCTCGAGATACAGTTATCGAATAACCATGACCCATCAAAGATTTGCGGAATTTAATTAATATATCAGCAGCGATAGCAGAGAGACGGTATGAGCAAATAAGTATATAAGGAAGGATAGCAAAATCAAAATTTACAAGACATGTGCAAGACCAATCATGACATACGGAATAGTAGCCCGAGAGGGCGCTAATAAGACAAAAAGTATGCTGGTAGTTGCCGAAATGAACATACTAAGAGCAATAGTAGGGAAAGTAAGACGAGATCGAGTCAGGAATACAGAAGTAAGGGAGCAATGTGAAGTACAGGATGTAGTAAGATCAGGAAGATAAAGAAAAAGGCAGTGGCACAATCACGTAAGAAGAATGGATGAAAAAAAGTTAGCGAAAATAGCTTTGGTTGGAAAACCAGCAGGGAAACGACCGCATTGGGGAGATCTCCATAGAGATGGAAGGACAGCTGGCAGTCCACATCATAGGATATGCTACAAGGCAATGTTCGAAATTAACAGATTGACAGATCTAATAAAAAAAATAAGAAGAAGAGAAGAAAATATTTTAACGATGAACCCAAATTACAAAAATCGCTAAACTAAAAAGAAATTTTACTTAGGTACTAAAATTGCAGATCAAATTACTTCCCTAAAATGGCCCTACTTCTTTCATTTTTAATTTACTTTAATAATTAAAAGTATAATCAATTTATCAAAGGTAATATAACGAGTCCTTAAAATTTTATCGATAAATTTTTAGTTTCGACGAAAACAAACTGAAACATAATAATATCTTGAGTCCGTATATGTGATTTTATTTTATTAAGTAGTTTTGCCTAAAATAAAAAAATTATCTAATGGAATTTTTATAGCACGAGTGGTATTTGAAAAGATTATTTTTTGAACTATTCTGTACAAAAACCACTTTATTTAATAATGCATCTCTACCTTTTCACTAAATCTACTTTCACTGTTAGACTCAATTTTTAATTATAAAAAGTACACATAATTATATTAATAGAAAATTGCCAAAATGAAAACTATTATGTATATCTATTTGTAGTTTACCTACAAGACCATATTTATATGTAGGTACCTATCTAAAAATTTTAAATGCATGCACTAGGTTAGTTTCAAAATACCTAAAGGTAAGTGCTCATGCACGCGAAATTGCGAATTATTTTGTGCGGAATCGTTCCCATTGGCGGTATAAGTGACATTTGACAGTGACATTGAAAAGATGAGAAGTAGTTAGCGATATTTTTCAACTTCTTGCTGCGTACAAAATTAGTTCAATATATTTAACTTTTTCCCTCAAATTTGGCAAAATTTGGCGAAAATTTTATTGTGGTTATGTATGTATGTAGGGCTACGGGTGTCTGTGATTTTTAGGTTATTCATCGTTTTTCAGATAAAAATGGATACAAAGGAGCTGACCATCCGGGACCTTAACCAAATATTAAGAAAATTAAGAAAATAAATGCACATAACCTCTAAAAAAAATTTAAAAAACGTGCGAATTTCGCAGACATGGGGACTAGGTAGAAAATGTGACATTTAAGAGTGACGTATTCGGTCATTTTAAAAGCTGGCTTTTCGCTTACATGAGGACTTAAAATATATATTTTACTATGAAAATAAAAATTAATTGTTCAATACCGTTATTGATATTTTGACAATTCTATGATTTTATAAATACTAATAAAACGACTCGTGGTTTTCTGAGTATAAAACAGAATGAGTTGCTAGCATTTAGCACAAAACATTGAACTACTGAATGGGGAAAATAAATCCATTCTCCATTTGTTTGCATGCTATTTGTGAGCAGTGTTTTAACATAAGTTCAATACCACATGTACCACCTTTCACTAAAGATCTTTACCACACAAAATTCAAAATAGAAAAGGTTGAATTAACATTGAATCAAATAGCTGATGTTGTTGTTTTCCCCATTACACTGACAGTTACTGCGGCTCCAACTATCGGAAAAATTTTCGCGAATTTAATAACAAACTGGTAGTATTAAAAGATAGAAAAAAAGAAATCTGTGGTTGTGAGAAATTTTTAACTAACCAATGTCGTTAAAACATTAAACTGGTAAAAAAGTCTTGTGGGGCGCAAAGAGAAATTAAAAAAAAGAAACAGAAGAAGAATGACTTTTTTTTAAACGTCGACTTGTAAGTGCTTTTGTAAATTAAATTTCGCAAGATCACTGGAGTGTTAAATAAAGCAAAGACGACCCGAAACGTACCTAAAAAGCGGGAGGGCCAAAGAAAAGTCTGCAAATAATTCGACCGGTAATAGGGCGTGTTTATCCCGAGCGGTCGTAAATATGGCCGAGTACTCGGCAGACTCGTAAAATCGAACACTCCTTAAAATTAACTGCTAATAAATTACACAAACTTCCACTGTTCGATTAACGTAGTCTCTCATTGCTCCTGCTGCTGCTGCTGCTTCCTTTTCTACTGTGTTCACCATGATTTATGATAAAAAGATATAGTCCGATCTAGATCGCAAGATTACTGTCTTTCCCTTTATTTTGGCATCAAAAGCGAGACGAACTGTAAATGATTCCGAAAATAACTCCTCGACTGGAACCGAATTTAAAACTCCTTTACTTACGCGCCGCTTATTTTCATTCTTTCATATTTTGAGAGCACTAATAATTTAAATGTCATAAAATAGAGGAATGGCATCGATTTCTCCAACATAAAAGTTATCTTTATTCTTTCTTTGTTGAGAAACGCGATTCTTGCCAAATGTCTATTACACTCAAATCATTACCAACGTCGAAATCTCAATCACTATTCGTAATCTCAATGCATTTTGGTTAAGAGCATACAGTAGTGGCCGCTTCCACCAAAAAAAAATGAAAAGTCGAACTACAGTCCTAGAGATTACTAGATCGATTTTTTTAAAATGTCTATTTCAACTCGCTCTCTACTTGTTTTTGGTCTTAATAAATAGTTTCTATTTATTTAATCGTTTTTTTTTAACTTTTGCCACTCTGATTGAGGTATCTCCAAAACATGCATTCTGAATGCAGCAACCGCTTCTTCAAGTGTGGAAAAACGTTGACCTCTCGGTTTTTTTTATGTACGGGAATAAAAAGAAGTCATTCGGTGCCAAGTCAGGACTATACGGCGAATGACTCATCAAATCGATGTTTTGGGTGCTCAAAAATGCAGTTGTTTGAGCGATGTGTGGGAGCTCGCATTGTCGTGGTGAAGAGTGATCCGTCTTCGGCGGTTGGTTTTCCTGATTTCTTGAAAGACAACTGGCAAACAAACGGTTGCGTACCACTCAGAATTGACTGTTTTTCCGAAAACAAGCGACCATTTGCTTGGAAGTACTTCGTGCGCGAACAACTTTTGTTGGATTGGGCTCATCTTGAAACATCCATACAGTCGACTGCTGTTTACTTTCGGGCTCATACGCGTAAATCCACGATTCATCACCTGTCGCGATGTCATAGATGTGTTTCGAAGTACCACGATCGTATTTTTTGAGCATTTCCTTCGACACAAACCTTTTTTTGAGCGATTGACAAATTGTGAAAGATTCAACGTGAACAAATTTTGTTGACCGTCAAATATTTATGCAATACTGAATGTATGCTGGTCTCCCTAATGCATAAGGTTGTCTCAATCTCACGATGGATCACATGACGATCTTGCAATATCAGTTCGCGCACAGCATCAATGGTTTTCGGAACAACAACTGATGTTGGACGACCTGCACGAAATTCGTTTTGGAGTGAACTACGACCAAGAATGAATTCACCATACCATCGATAAACACTGGTCCTTGATGGAGCTTCATCGGCAAAAAATTGAATAAAGTTCATCCATGCACTATTGCTGAGTTAATCCACGTCGAAAATTGTAAAAAATAATCGCTCGAAAATGTTCACGATTTAATTCCATTTTTGGGCCGAGATGAATCTTTACTCAAGGAGGTAACTGACTCGCCTCTGGCTCGTCAGTTATATCCTCCATTCGCCAGTAAAAACCTTCTTACCTTGCTAGTAATGTTATATACTATTGAATGTTCATAGAAAGTTACGACCAAGGTTTTTTTTTAAATAGGTAGTTTAAATAGGTCAAACTTCTTAGATGTACTAACAACAGACATATAAAGAGAATTGCAGAAGGGTGAAAGTCAATTTTAATTAACTCACTTAATTTTCATGTTAGATACTTCTTTCTTATAAATAAAAGTTCTGATTATGTACTTTATAAAAGATTCTACTCGAGTTCTATCGACGAAATTAAATAAAATGTTAAAAAAAATCATTTCCAAGTCTACGAAAAATCTACAAAATCTTTATATACTAGAGATGATGTCGAATAGTTTGTCTAAAATCACCGGCTTCATCAAATAAATATCCCCAGCAAAAGTGAATGAGAAACTGGTGAACCTGAATATTTGGGGTCAGACTCAAAGTGCAATATAGCATAAGCTTGAGAAAGCTGACCACAGTGTTTCAGACGGAAGTTACGGCTCTGGCTGAGTGCATGAAAGTATGTATAGTTGATCAAACTATCTATATAAACTCATACAGCAAGCACTGGTCGCCATGGCAGTGTACGACTTCACCTCAAAGGCAGTATGGAACTGTCATCAACGTCTGAAAAATCTGGCGAAAACCAACACTGTTGTGGGTTCTAGGGCACAGATAAATGAACCAATATAGGTACTGAAAGTCCCTTCGTGGGCCCAGAACCAACGTGTGGGCCCAGAACCAACGTGTGGGTTGGCTTACTGCCTTGCACGAAGAAATGTTCACCAGTGGGTGGAAAAAAACACCGCAAGCGCTGGGAAGAAACAGCGGGGAATATTTAGCCTAAAAATGATGCGGGTGCCTTGCGCAACCATAGCATCAGATGCTCTAGAACTGAGTAAAAGGAAATTGAGAAGAGTCATCTGAATAAGATGAGAATACTAGTCCCGAATCTCTTAAGCAAGAAATGTGGCGAAGATGAAGAAACCGCACAACATTTAGTATTTAGATGCCCGGTACTTGCTGCCAGGCTTTATAAAACCCTTGTTTTTAAATGGGAAAATGATCAGGACCAGAAGGAGAGCATTATCAAAAGAATATCTCATGATTTCGTAAGGACCTGGGATTTGATGACGAATCTAAATGAGGGTGACGCAGTTGAAAAAGCTGGCCCTATTTAAAAAAGGACTGTGTAATCTATTTGTATCCTTTGGATTTTGTAATTCTTACCATTACTTTGTATATGTTTAATTAAAATTGTTCACAACATTTTTTCAAGTAAATTGAGAGGTTTGTTTATTTGTTACATCTTTCCCACTTGCCTTAACTATGTTGAGAATACCAAAACTTATCTGTGACAGCTTTTTTAGATATAATTTGCAACTGATTTTGAGAAATTTTAAAAGTGGCAGTTTTTAAATCTTTTGCTTTAGTCCAGATCAAAAGTACACAATATATTCTTTAAGAGATAAGTTGAAAAACACAATAAACGTTTTTAACAGCAAAGTTATTAATCCTTACAAACATCAAATACTGCAGCCGTGTTAGATTGGATGTGACAACTAAGACTCTTTGTATAAAATTTAATATTTGCATTAAAGCACTTTCTTTCTTTTAATATAATCTGGAAGTGTCACGCCACGTACTAATGATTTGTCGTAGATTTTTAAGGTAATGCTCCGAGGATCATTAAATGCCACCGAAAAAGAAAATTTATTTTTCAATTTCGCTTAGAGCCTAGCGACCTTCTGAAAAAAAAAGGAAAAGAGAAAAATAGAAGTATTTTTAGAACACAGATCCGGACACAAAAAACTTAAATATATAATAATATAATAAAAACAAAAAACAAGCCAAATTGGTTCTTGATACACCGACCTTTTTTCGACAGCTGACATCTTTTTAAAGAAAAGTACGTACAAAAGAGTTTACAATATGGCCAACAGAATAAAATATTAAACTAGTATGAAACGTTACTAAAAAGAGTATATAAATTTATTAAAATTCTAATTCCAAGAAAAAGTAAAATCAAAAAATTCAACTTTCCAACTTTCAACGGATATAATAATCTACAAATTACAATTTCAAGGAAATTCAAAAGCCTTGGCCAGTTGGTTATACACATAGAGTATAAAAATACATGGAGACAATCAGTCATTCATAAATTCTGTTCCATTGATTCTTACATTCCCGAAGGACAAGAGCGGGGTCAATAACAATGTGCGGTGAGGAAAGAAGCAGCCCGAAACTACGTCAGATTTTAAACCTACGAAATAAGATTTGGGACTTGAATAATTGTTATTCTTGCAAATCAAACACATTCGAATCACTATCTCTTTACTTTTAAACGTCTAAATACCATTTGAAAGTTAAATAACCAGAAAAAACCACTTCATACTTAATAAAAATCAATGACAATATGGCTACGTATTTTAGTTAAAAGACCATGGCGATCTTGGAACACAAAACGAAGTAAAATATTATGTTCTATGAAATGAGTAAAAAGAAGCCTGAAACGTAAAATTAAAGAGTATAAAAATACTCTATGGTTTACATAAAACGTAGTAATACGACTATACATATTTTTACAGTGTTGTCGAACTTTGCAGAAATTTATCTGTGTACATAAAAGTTGTTGGGATAGATCTATACAAGATCTATATAAGATTCAACGTTAGTTTTTCACAAATCAAGTCTTTAAGTTATTCAATTTATTTTATAATTTTTATGTACGGGGTTACTTACAATTATTATTAATAATTGGCAATCCATTGTTTTTCTCATACTACATCCCCACTTTTTTTAATTCCATGTTGGCCTCGGTCCACATGTAAACATTTGCCTCTATGTATTATTATACTCAATGGTCATACATAATAAAGATCTTTGATTCATCCCCTTAAAAAATATTAAAAAAAAGAAGAGATGACAATTACTTACCTATTCCCCTTCATTATTATTTTGTTAAAACACAGTATTGGAATACATTCATTATATCAAATTAGAACAAAGCAGAAATGATATAAAGGTTAGGTTAGGTTTCATCTAAGTGGTAGATAAACATAAACATAGTCGTAGAAAAAGTAAAATACGCACCTCGATTTTAAGGCTAATTATGTTTACTACTATATCATTGCAGACTTATCTTAGAGGAAAATACAAAAAAATTTAATGATATCTAGGGTTTAATATGTTTATATCTTGTTTCTTCAATAGGTTTAATCGTGAAAGAAATTAGAAATTATTAATTCGTTATTTATTGTATATCCCAAATATGTACGTCAGCAAAAGTATACTTTTTAGTATCATTATTAATTTTAACATTCACTATAATTAATTTACAAAGCTCTATAAAGGCTGTTGTTTGATGCAACTTATAAGAGCTAACGGCAAAAGCTCTATCTTTGCTCATAATATACATTTTATTATTATTTTACTTTAAACCCAAACATGGCTATAATGTTGATACAAAAATGTGAAATAAAAACCAAAATAAAATATATAAATAAAAACAGCAGCTGTAATATCTTACTGAATGTTTTGAATTAAATAATTTAGCTATGAATAAAGATAAAAAGCAAGGATTTTAATGTCACAGAGATATATTTAAATTATCAGAACCTTAAGAGAAATTTGCTAATATGGTCCTGGACATTCTGGAAACGAATAAAGTAAAAAAAAAGGAAAAGTATTTTAAGAAAGCTATAACTCGTGCTACGAGCTACTAAGAAAATTGCCCATTCACATTTCAACAGTCACGGTTAGGCTGTACCCACTATTTTTTATCCCAAAACGTCCTGCTACGCGATTTTCTTTTAATATTATGAAGCCGTAGACGTAGGTAGGTACATAAGAAGAGCATACTGATCATTTCCATTGTTGCCGCATATTTTTATCATTTACCGTTCCGCAGGTGTAATCCCAAACAAACCGAAATAAAATGTGAACATACCAAAACAACAGACACATTTCTAAAATTTTTGCATGGATGTACATAATATACGGTATCCGCTAAAATAAACATTACTGAAATTAAGAGGGTTTAGTATTCTTGTCATTGGTCCTACCGAACCTGCACTAGCAGAAACATTAACATTTTAATAAAAAACCATACATAAAGAGAACACTAATAAAAAAAATGTGTTCTAATAAACAACATCACAAAAAAATACATTAAAATAAAATATATGTATTTTAATAGATGTAGATTTTGCTAGAAAAAATACTATTTACTAATATTAACATTTCTATTGATAGAATCGCGAATTTAATAACGTATATAAATTTATTTAAAGAACTTAAAAAACCTTAAAACATAAATTTGAAAATTATAATAATATTATATTGTTCCTTTATTTTAAATTACATATACAATTAGTATTGTATATGACTTAATGTATCATAAAAACAATAATATATAATAATATAACTCTTATACAAAAATAAACAGTTTAAAATTCGTAACGATATAAAGATACATTAGAAAAATCTATTATAAATTTAAATTTCCTTTTAAATAATTAAGTAAAGATAAAAATCTAAAATAAAAGAAAATAAATAAAATTAAATTTATTGTACTAACCTTTACTTTTTGGAAGTCCATCTTATTAAGAATAATAAAAAACTCTTCGTTCTAACGTAACTTTGAAAAAATTAGGTTTTTAATAACAATGGTAATCTAACGATGCTAATCTTAGCGAAACGGCTGTCGTGATTAAAAACCTAATTTTTTCAAAGTTACGTTAGAACGAAGAGTTTTTTATTATTCTTAAATAAATAAAAGATTAAAATACAAAAGAGCAATGGTTCCTTATAATTAATTTACAAATATAAGCATATGATGCATAAGCATATGAAAAATTTGACTAGATTGGACATCCACATATTCTTAATTAATTAGGAAAGATCTCAGCTTAATTGCTTCACTCAAAAAGTTGTACAATTTAGGCTATCCCGTCAAAATAGCCCATGACAAAACAGCCCCGACAAAATAGCCCCGACAAAATAGCCCGCGGCAAAATAGCCCGCGACAAAATAGCCCGCGACAAAATAGCCCATTGACAAAATAGCCCAACAGCAGGACCTAGAGAGTTTGGAGATAGGATCGTTATCTTTTCCTTCTTTTTAACTTTATTACACGTTATTTATTGAATTTTATTTGATGTGAATTTTAAGATTTCGTTTTTATAATTTAATGGCTGTGGAAGAACCAAAAAGACAGACCTCAATTTTAAGATAAACGTTATAATAATAATATTAAAATTGGATTTTATCATCATTAATTGATATTTAATGAAGGTCAGCATCGGCCGCCAATTTTAAAATCTTGTTTTATTCTGAAAATAATATTTGTGAATGATGAAAACATATGAAATAAAATATAAAAATTAAACCAAATAAACTGTTTTAATAATTTTATTTTATAATATAATAAATTTAATAACTACATTTGTAAATTGTAAATTATACCTCTTAAGAAATTAAGCTTTTGCGTCGGATCATGACCATTCACTAATCTCTCCAAACGTCTATTACATTCCAAACTGATTAGGGCACGCTGAAAGGATGAGACAATTCGAATAAGTTGTTGGGCTATTTTTTCTTGGGCTATTTTATCAATGGGCTATTTTGTCGGGGCTGTTTTGTCATGGGCTATTTTGACGGGGTACCACAATTTATTTAAAACATGAAAGTCTGTAGATTTGAGTAAGGGCTCGAGATGATCTGAAAGGCTTAGATGATGAAACAATTATTTTCTCATATTTTTATATATTGGACATTACAGGAAAATTTGTTCCAGTGTTGTATATTGTACATATACACTACATATCTATTTTATGACTACTGTTATTGAGGTATAAGTAGCGTTTTTCTGTGTTTCTTGTGCGAAACAGAGCTATGAGTCTTTTTTTGTAAAGTGGAAGAATGTCATGTAAATAGTTATTGTTCTCACACACGTCCAGCAAAAAGTATTTGTAGTTTGGGTAGTGAACACTGAGTATGATTTTAATGAAATCGTCCTGATATTTTTTTTATAAGTAGCAGTTTAAAATGGTTTCCATAATGTCTTTGTTAATATTGGTAGTAACACTAAAATTAAGTACTACTTTATCACATTGTGTTACTATTCAATTCTCTAACTGATCAATCCATTTATATTTTAAAATACTAGTAGTATTATTAGACTGCTTCAGTTGAACAAGACGGGAAAGCGCCCGACGTGTAAACTTTTTAGGGTCCTGACTCTGTATCCTAAAGATAAATTCTAATGCTTGTTAAATAATAACATAACCCAATTTGCTTATACTGAATTCTGTTCTCATTATATGAGCAGCTGTTGCTACTCCATGGTGCACATTGTGAACATTTGCATTATAAAAATTAATACATAAATATATTTATCAACGATCATAGCATAATACAAACTTTATTGATGTGAAAACCCCACTGTAAATTTTCATTTTACCCATCGATAACCTAAAGGAGAGCTTTCTCAGCTGTGGGTAAAATTGACAGGAACTTTTATCCACTGGAATGAGGACCGGACATATTAGGATTTTTATATTTTCCCCATTATAACGTTGGCAACATCTTTCAGTTGCTATGGTGACATAATCAAAAATTCAAATATACACAATTACACAATTGACAGCAAAAACGTGAAATTCGTGGCTTTTAAGGTAGTTTTTTGTGACTGTGACTGAAGAAAATGTCGACAGAAGAGAACGAGATGTCCTGTACGCCACCTGACATTCGAAATATTGCAACGACTGCAATAGAAAATCTTCTACCACAAAAATCACGAATGTGTATAAATATGAAAAGTTTTTAAAGTGGCGAGCAGGACAGAATACAACATCGTAGATAAACTATAGTATTATACTCGCAAGCAAAGGTTTTTATCCACTCAAATGATTACATGCAACTTTCATTTTCGTGGATAAAAACCTTCTTTACTTGCTCGTGTAATAATATACTATTTTTCATACTTGGTACTGTTTATTTTGGCAGGAACTGTACATAATTATTAATAAAAAGCTACAAATGTGCTGTTATGTCAGTGGTAACTGTTCTCAGGATGCTGATAACGTTATAAAATCCTCCCCTTTGCTTTTTGAACCCCTGTATAGAACCAGAATCCAGAATTACTCAATAAAAAACTGAATATATTTTAAGAACAGTAAAAAACTAAACTTTCACTATTTATTCGCAAATTACGTTTTTAAATGCAATGACTGCCGTTTCGCTAGAATTAGCATCGTCAGATATATTGCATTTAAAAACGTAATTTTTGAATAAATAGTGAAAGTTTCGTTTAACCGTTCAGTTGTTTACTGTTCTTAAAAGATGGACTTTGACATAGTAAGGGTTAGTACAATAAAGTTGAGCATATTTTCTTTATTTGTCCCAGATTATTTTTTTCTTGATATAACAGAAATTTCCGACTGATCTGGCAACTGTGCATGTAAGTAGAGACGACAGCACTCGAAAAAACTAATGTCAAGTACGCGATGAGCTGGCTGGAGTAATGGTTACTCGGTAGGTAGCTATTATCAGCTTTCATCTTTTAGCCACGTAAAAAGTGTTATGGTTGAAGGGAAAATTGCCTAGGTGGTAACTTTTTATGATAACGAGTAAACATGGTCCCTGCATTTATTTTTGCTACGAAAGCAAGATTGCCGAAAGAATGGTTGGGGGATGAGGTAGAAAGTATATTTCTCTCTGTTTGTATGTGTGTGTGTGTGTGTGTAAATATATGCAGAAAAGAGTGAAAAAAAGTATATTTAAAGCGGATATTTTAAGTGCTTAACTTAATTTTATTAGGATACTCAAGTGGGGTTGTAAAAGATAAAAGCTGAAACAATTTCAAGCGTCAGAAGAATTAATAGCTTTATTTTAAAAAGTTTATATATGAACAGAGTTAAATAAAATACTACAAGAGAGGTCTTGAATGAAATTTATTGTACCTACTCTTACTTTGTGGAAATACGCCATATTAAGATAATTAAAAGAATAAATGTTTAACAAAACTCCCTTAACTTTTTTATCAAAGACAGGCAACAAGAAAATTATAGGTAATTTCTTGAACAGGGTTTGTAAATAAAATAAATATTCAAAACACCAAATGAAAACCCCCAAAATCAATCTCGCAGAAGTTACAATTCTAGTACATTGACTTTAAAATAAATGTTATTTAGGTATTCTATAAAATCTGATAGTTTAAACAAGTCGTGGTTGGGTTAGGTTAGCTTAGGTTAGGTTAGGTTGGGTTAGGTTAGGTTAGGTTAGGTTAGGTTAGGTTAGGTTAGGTTGGGTTAGGTTAGGTTAGGTTAGGTTAGGTTAGGTTAGGTTAGGTTAGGTTAGCTTAGGTTAAGTTGGGTTAGGTTAGGTTAGGTTAATTTAAATGGTTACCAAATATATATGACACTACATCAGTTAAGGGAATTGGATATTAAGATTAAGATATTAAGTCAAGTCTCGGAAAGGAAATGTAGCTGAAGTCAAGAAACATTTTCTTAGAAGGGTTAAAAGACAAAGCTATGACAGTAATGTAGTTTAACTCTTGGACTAAGCACCAAAAAACTCTTAGCACAAATTTTAATATGTGTTTAAAGTCACAAAGTAGTGAATAAGTAATAACAATTTTAGAATTTTAGAATGATTGGTAATCCAAAGTATAGTTATATCACATTTATGGTATATATAGACCAAACATTTTGCATTTTTAATTAAAAAAGTGTAATTTTCCAAATTGTTTACTTTTTACAACTTTCTTTCAATGGACAAATCTGTATATGTTACGGTTGGCTAGTGTATAAACTAGTTGGATATTATACAAACTATACACGAGACACAAGAGTACAACAGTGGCACAACTCACAACACTTGACGAAACATAACCCCACTAAGTTACCCAAAGAGAATTGGTTGGTTTACATAATAACCAACTCGTGTTGGTTGGTTTACATACTAACCAACTCGTTGGTTATTATGTATTACTACCAATATCAGGTTCACACTTTATCCAAAGTTTACAAACTAGCCAAAAATGCTAGCTAATTTGTGTAATTTCCTTGTGGTTTGTGTTTTAGCGAAAAGTTTTGTATAGTTTATAAACTAGCTGGATAGCATACAAACCAGCCATTACTCGTAGCTATTTTAGTGAAAATATTATTTTTTAACAAAATAACCAGGCAGTTGGATAGTTAGTATACTATCCAACTAGTTTATATACTAGCCAAGTAAATACTTTAAATGTAACATATATACAGGGTGTCCCATAACTAATGGACAATATAAGAACTGTAGAAAGGGGTGGTAAAAATAAGTCGTTTAATACAAACATGCACTAGTAAAATGTTAATAGTAAGCGTGATATGGGGCGTTAAAGTTGACAAAATATTTTTGAAAATTCGTAGTATTTAGAAAACAACTGAATGTATTGGTCTCAGAATTGGTACACTATGGTTTTTAATGGTAATAAGCATGATATTGCCTTAATTTTTAATAATACTTCTAGATGGCGCTGGTTACACAGTTAAAATTTGATAGATCAGCGGTATTTTTTTTACCCCCTGTATAATGTGCATTTTATTAAAAAATAATAAAAACTGCATCATTTTGAAACAAAAAATGTATACTTGTTTGATTCCCATATTTTAAGTCGTTTTCAAGATATTGCTATTTTAATATTGCAGTGCAACTTAATTACTAGAATATTTTAAAGAGGGCTGTGACTATTAAAAGAACTGTCATTAATTTACTAGATAAAAGCGAAAAGTTGTCATTACTGTGTTTTTAACTTCTGAATTAACAATACGGCTTTCATTAAAAATGCCTAGAGGCAATGAATTTACAAATAATGAACTAAGGGATATGATTTGTGTTTATGCACAAGTAAATTATAATGCATGTGCTGCAGTTAGACGATATGTACAGTTATATCCAAACCGAATTGTACCCAGTCGTAAAAAATTTCAAAGATTGTACTCCAATTTAGGTGAAAGCGGCTCTTTTGGTAAGAAAAATTCTGGTGGTCGACCTAAAATAATTACAGCTGATATGGAAGATGAAATTTTAACAAGAATTACAGAAAATCCTGAATTGAGTACTCGGCGCTTGCAGGCAGCTACTGGTGTAAGTAAATCAAGTGTGTCAAGAATTTTACATACAGAAAAATTGTACCCATATCATTTCACGCCTGTACAAAATTTGTTGCCCAATGACTTACCAAGGAGACTACAATTTTGTCAATCAATGCTCGGTAAGATCAATCAAGATCCAATATTTTTAAAAAAGGTACTTTTTACGGACGAGGCTATATTCACACGCAGAGGAGTATTTAATTGGAGAAATAACCACTATTACGATTTTGCTAATCCTCATCAATACAAAGAAACTCATTTTCAGCATGAGTTTTCAATCAACATCTGGTGTGGAATCATTGGCGATAATTTCATTGGTCCATTTGAACTCCCTAACAGATTAAATGCGGTAAATTATTTAGAATTTTTGCAAAATGATTTAGGCATTTTACTTGATGAAGTTCCTTTAATTGTAAGGCAGGATATGTGGTTTATGCAGGACGGTGCTCCCCCACATTATCCACTTATAGTCCGGGAGCATTTAAATAACAATTTTCCGCATCGTTGGATTGGACGGGGCAGTGAGTTTCCTTGGCCGCCTCGTTCCCCAGAATTTAATCCTTTGGACTTTTATGTATGGGGATATCTAAAATCGTTAGTCTACAATAGTGAAATTCATAACCAAAACGAACTATTAGCAAAAATTCATGAAGCCGCAAATACTTTAAAAAATGGCAACGCGATGTTTTTTAAAGTAAGACAACATTTACAAAAAAGTTTACGAAAATGTATTGAAGTAAACGGTGGTCACTTTCAACATTTAATGAAATAAATGTAATTATTGTTTTTTTCTTTTCTTTTTCCAATTAAATTGTATTCTTTGAACAACCAATGTTTTATTTAGGTAATAATTTTTAAATGCCGGCGTGGCAAGCAGTATTAAAATAGCAATATCTTGAAAACGACTTAAAATATGGGAATTGAACAAGTATACCTTTTTTGTTTAAAAATGATGCAGTTTTTATTATTTTGTAATAAAATGCACTTTATACAGGGGGTTAAAAAACTACCGCTGATCTATCAAATTTTAACTGAGTAACCAGCGCCATCTAGAAGTATTATTAAAAATTAAGGCAATATCATGCTTATTACCATTAAAAACCATAGTGTACCAATTTTGAGATCAATACATTCAGTTGTTTATTAAATATTAAGAATTTTCAAAAATATTTTGTCAACTTTAACGCCTCATATCTCGCTTACTATTAACATTTTACTGGTGCATGTTTGTATCAAACGACTTATTTTTATCACCCCTTTCTACAGTTCTTATATTGTCCATTAGTTATGGGACACCCTGTATATATAAATGAATCAGTAGATCCATTGGAACCAGAAGCTTTAACTCCAAACCATTTCCTCTTATTACGTTCTGGAAATATTAATTCATATCCAGTAGATACAAATCTAGATAGGAAGCACTGGAAGAATGCGTAATTACTTGCAAACCTGTTCTGTCAAAGGTGGGTCAAAGAATATCGGCCTACGTTAGTACCACGTCCCAAATGGCATGAAAAAACAAAACCCTTGAAAGTCGATGACTTAGTTCTCATTGTAGATGAGAAGTTTCCCAGAAACCAATGGCTTATGGGAAGAGTTTTACAAGTATATCCAGGGAAGGACGACATTGTAAAAATGGCTCTAATAAAAACGAAGCAGGGAAACTATACAAGACCAGTAACCAAGTTATGTATTCTGCCGGGGCTGGAGGATGTTAACTGTAATACCTAGTATTATTTGTATATTTATGTATTTTACTAACTTGTTAACTTATTCGTTTACTTGATGTAAAAGAATATTGATTTATGTCACTTTTGAAATATATCGGTTGAAGAAAAAACCTTTTGTCATTAATTAATTTTGTATTTAGTTCTTATAGTAAAAATAGTATTATTATTTAAGAAGTAACAGGTGCTTTGTGGTAATCACATTGCAACCCATGATAATTTCATGTTTAGAATATTAGTATTCTATGAGTTAATAGTTCTATATTTATATTAACATACCTAACCGTAATTATTTCATCCATACTATGCTTCAAATAAAACTATTTAAATTGTAGACATGCCTTTTACTTTTTAATAACAATTGTTTCTTCTAGGTAATAACAAAATAATTCATCCAAGAATTTAGAATTTTATCCAACATGTTAGGAAATAAAACATGGAAATGACAGAACTACAGAAGTTATATTTTCGATTTTTGCTTTCGACATCTTCACGTGAATATTTATTAAATTCACGTAATCATGTAAACCAAAAAAGTGTACGAAAAAAGCGCCAAATGTACCATCATGACGTTTGACATAGAACTGACGGAATGCGTGCTGCAAATATAATCAAAGAGGATGTAAAAACACTGAATAATTTGATCGGAGTTATTTAATTGATAAAACATACATGTAAAATATTTATTTGATTATTTCCCACAAAAAAGATGTAAAAAATAGAATTTCTTAGTGTACACAGTTAGTTCAGATCCATTAGGCCTAATATTAAAAGTTCAATTTAATATGAAGTTTGGATAGACTAACATAAACGTTAATAACATAACAAGTAAAATAATCGGTTATAAAGAATAATACAATAGTTTTCTTTAATTTACAGTTGGATTTTTGTTTTTGAAAATGCCAGCAATTACACATTGAGACAGGACAACGTCTGTCGGGTGAGCTAGTTGTTTATATCTATATATTATTGACCACAGTTGGCGTGTAATTTCAATATAAAACTTTAAATTATTAGATTTCTATCGGAAACGAGCGATATTTCTTTCAAGTTGCAAATTTAATTACGTATCTGGGATCGTCATAATCGACGATTGAAGACTATTGCACAGCGCGCTTCTCTAAACAACTCAATATAATTTACAATCGACATAAATTCAATAAACACCAATCTTAGAAACAGATAGATCTCTATTCCTTGTATCCCATGGGGAAGCGCAATGATTTTGCAATTCAATAGGATCTCTATTTTCTATCTTTTGTTCATGCATTCATGCAAGTATTATTAAATAACGAACATTTATTGACGAATGAAAAGAAAAACGGGAATATTTTATTTACAATTATAAAATTTATTTTAATTCGTCTGTGGTGGTAGACATAAATTCGATAAAAGAAAATGAGCTAATTTATCAAGCGGGCGAAAAAAAAATCGCACCAACGATAACTCAGACTTGCAGTAAATCAGCAGGAAACTCCGGAACTTCATCGTCCGAGTCATAAATTTGGAACGAGCAGTAAAAAAAAGCATGCCATTGCGGTTGGTTTACAGTTAAATCTTTTTTCTTGGTAGCAGTTAACGTCGGTCATCTGAAGAGGATAAGGCGGACATTTTTTTGTTGGTTAATGGGAGATTAGGATGATTAGATTGTTTTTGGTCACGAAGAAACTTTGTTTTACTTCACTAGATTCTTTATTTCAATATATAGGTATATAAAAAAACCACTGTGGACAAAAACTTTTTCACTTTCGTTAAGGACTACTTTTTTACAAATATAGAATTCAATATAGAGGTATACGAGGATAGTCTCTTTTATCTAAAGAAATCAAAATGTTAAAAAGTTTCAGTGTTTTTTGAAAATCTGTATTATTATTCTCTTGATTAAGTGCTGCTTATCTTTAGAAAATAATTATTTAAGAAACTAGCAGCACTATAAATTTCTGTATCGCACATACCATTTACAGTTTGGATCCTATACAGATGGGATGTTAAACAACAGAACATATCAAGTTCATAAAGAAAACTTTTCTAGAAGATTTTTACATCATTTTGAGCTCATTAGAAAAATACCCGACTGTAATGTGATGTCTTATTTAACAAGAGCATCAGTTCAATTCTATTTATGAGTCTTTTAAAAAAGCAGTTTCCTGAATAATGAAACCATAAAATCTGAAACAGCCATGACTCTTTAGTAGCTGGGTCAAAAAATAGTGATCAAAGTTTGCAAATAACCCGTTTGTATATGAAATTTATTACATAATACTACTGTTGGATCAGTTGCAGCGTTGGTGCTATTTTTTCTGGAGTTCAGAGCAGTTTTTAGTGCAGATAATTTAAATAGTCAATGTTGGTTGATACTAGAAAAGAGAATGGTCCAGATTTTTTTCTTGTTTTGTGATTTTGTAATATTTTTTTATAAAATTATATTGTTCAAATTTTACAGTTTACAAATAATTTATATATTCAGAATTTTTTATTATTGGCAACAATGTATGACGTCACCTTTTTAGGCATTGGTCACATGCGTCTGGATATATATTGAATCGACTATAGGTAGACTAACACCTTTCGTCGAAAATTTCACAGGGAAAGTGTTTTTCAAGAAAACTGCAGTTAAGCTACCTAAGCTATAGTAGTTTTCACAATAAATGGTATTGACTGAAGGATTTTAATAAAACCAATTATACTCTTAAGTTGTAAAATCCGAGATGCACATCATAAATGTAAAAGGACCTGATTCAGGTAATTTTGTTTCTCAGAGAGGGATTGTGGAGGATTACAGCTTACACTTCTTGTTCATTTTAGTCTTTGTATGTCATTGGAAGTGTTTACTTTTATAACATTTATTTGTTATTACAGATAATAGCAAAGATTTTATAACCCAACCTACAGAATAGGCAGCATGGGGCGTTCGTGAATAAAAAGTAATAGTGCTTTTTCCAGTGGTTCGTTAAAAAAGAATCACTTATCTTGTGATGCGAAAATCATTATAAAAAATGTGTATAGTTCCTTAGTTTAGCAAGGATATAACGCGGGTGCTGCAGCAAGAGTAACCAGTAATTTGATGAAGGTGCCTCTTCCTTCAGTTAGACGAATTGTTGAAAATTCGATGGAATCAAGAAAAAAGCGTAAAGATTCCGGTGTCACGAAAAGCCTAGACGACTGGGAAGGCGAAAAATCTACACTATGTACGTTGAGCAGCGTGTCCCTACAATCAAAAGTCTGAAACAGCGGCTCATCAATAACGAAACTCACATCAACTGTGGCCTCACTACTCTTTGGCGAACTCTGTCTGCAATGGGCTTTAAATATCGCAAAATTGACAAGTAATAATGGAATCCACACGTTTAATAAACTGGCGTTCTGAATATATAACGTCAATAAGAAAATACCCTTTAAAATAAAGTCCATTTCATCAATAACCGCATTTCTTAACGCTATAAAATTATACTTGCTACATAGAGCTTTGTATGCAGTTGACGACTTTTTTACATAAAATATTTGGGACCATCTCACGCACTGAAAGGTTAATTAATTTATAATATTTATTTATTTTGTTGTTTGTTGTTTTTTTTTGTTACTCTGACTAAATTAATATACATAGATAATTTCGGACAGCCAGGCAGCTTTAAAAGCACTGAAATCCACCCGGGTTAATTTAAAGCTGGTGTGGAGCTGTATTGAATCCCTTAATAACCTTGGAGCAAATAACAAAGTAACGCTACTCTGGGTTCCAGGGCATGCGGAAGTGGAGGGCAATGAAAGAGACACTCTGGCAAAAAAGGGAACGGACTCCGCATTTATTGGACCGGAACCATTCCTTGGCATAGCAAAAAGCACTGCCAAGGATATTATCTGCAGCTGGGAAGCGAGGGAAACCCTTCTGCACTGGGAGAATATACCGGGGCTTACCCACTCGAAAGCATTCATATCTTAACCTTCGAGTAGAAAAACAGCACAGCTCCTGGAATTGAGTAGAAGTAACCTACGCATTCTTACTGGACTGTTGACTGGACACTGTCGTCTGAGAAACCACCTGAGGAAGCTTTGTCTGAGTAATACGTCGGACTGTCGCTACTGCAGTGTGGTAGACGAATCAGCAGAGCACATTCTTTGCTATTGCCCCGTGTTATAAATGAACAGGCTCCGCTCGTTTGGTCTCGTACAGCTAGAGCCTACCGACTTTAGACAGGTCTCGCCAAAATCGATCTTGGACTTTGTTAAGAAGTGCAGACTGGAAGGCGAATTGTGCCCCTAAGGGATGAGCCACAATAGGCCCTAGTTTGGCCGCAGTGGAGGGGTGGGAAACGCCACGCTCACATTAAACCTGACTAAATTAAAATTTTAAATTTTAATTTTTTATTTATCTTTCTCATTGTATAATGTATACGTAAAGTATACATTTATATTTTTTTTAACTGACCTTTCGCAATGTTTATATTGTGAAGTTTTATTTGTTTGTATGTTTTGTTATTTTGTTCTATGTGATTTGCTTTTTTTTAACAGCTTTGTCCACAAATTTTAAAAATTTTTTTCGACAATAAAGCTTATTATTATTACAGAAAAAGGAGAATCCAGGCAGGAACATAATTCAATTCAAAAGCCCAACATTAACCTCAAAAGTCAGGATACATGTAACAGTGAATATTAGATCGTTGCTTATGTATGGGTGTAAGACGATATTTTGACATAAAAACCCTCAGAAACATCTTCGGACACTATCATGACCCGAATACTTATCAATATTGAATAAGAATAAATACTGATGTCAAACAAATATACAAAGATAGCGATGCCGTCCAAGAAATTAAATCACATTGCCTAAGCTCGTCTGACTATGTTCATATATCTTCGCGTCTTATAAATATAAACTTTCACTTACCGTTATGAACTAGAAGCGTCGAATCTCTTGCTAGGGCTAATTCTGAATCAGTCAACGTGGCATCAGAAGCGTTCTCAGAAGTGGGAGTATCACTCAAGCCGGCCGGTTGTTGGTACAGAGGATGTTGGTAAGTATTGTGCGAATTGTATCTACGTGGCGAATCTTCACCTTCAGAACCGCTCAAACTATACGTTGGGTACAAACGTCCCTTTCCTGTAACAAAAAATAAATCTGTTGTTGAATAACGTTAAAATCAAAATTATTGAGATGGTCGATGGGATATTTCAATTTCATCTTCAAGTATCTACTAACATGAGAAAAACATCAATAGTCAACTCAAGAAAACCGAATATTTTCGTATATAAAATACGGTTTCACAATGATTTGTTTGGGTTGTGACATTACCGATATTTCTGGGAAAATTGAAATTCTTTCCGTACGCACCATATTTAGGATGGTGGATTTTCTGAATGTATCGGAAATCCAGTATATAAATTGGACAGTTTGTCTTCGAATTTTTTGTTTCATTTATTTTATAAGATTCACATAAGCAAACTGTAAGAATTTTAAGGTAAAATTTAAAATTTCACATTTTATTTGTTTATTTTGCTAAACGTCAGAAGATGCTTCTTATCGAAGTAGAGATTGAAATTGTCCGAACAATCGACAATAAAAAGACAGATGGATCTACTGGATAAATACAATGCTGTCTCGGAAACTGGATTCAGAACTATTTCCTTTCTTACTTTATAAAACATTGTAGACACCAATCAGAACTTGGAATGTACCTGTAGCGTAAAATCGTAATGCGATGAAGATTTGTTTCAACACAGATGCTGAAGAAAAAATTGACCTTTACCCTTACATCATACCTACAAACCTCGCTAAATGAATTAATGAGACGAGTGTCCATAATTGTTGGGTGTGTTTCTACTTTCAAATATCTCCATACACTAAGCCTTACTTGACATTCAAGATCAGCATACATTTAATCCGTTTAATCTCACAAGTCCGTTTGGCTAATATAAATGTATTCAGGATTTATCATAAAGGCATTTACTATAAAATTGACACAACTGAAATCTGCTCACTATGCAACACACATCAAGATCAAACTTTAAAGCACATTTTGTTTGACTGTCCTATACTGTTACCAGTAAGACCTAAAGTAGACTTCCTTGAAAGCTATACGACTTTGTCTCAGTCGCTGAACGAAGTCATGCATGCAAATGAGTATTTTTTGTAAGTTCAATTTAAGCTCGCTCAAACAAATATCTTTTCTATTAAATGAATAATTTGTTCTTTTTGTTTACCAAGTCGCTAACTTTGTTGTAATTAACTTTTTATATTGAAGGCACTTCTTTAAACTCTGTATATGGTTGGGCTTCTTGTCACAAGATGTATTTCTTTAAGGCAATAAAGTTTATAATAATAATAGAAAATGATTACATATAAAGTATGTGCTGCCAATATAAGGAGATTTTTGTCATGGTTACCACAGACATTTAATTCAACCTGGAAAAATGATAAACAGTATGTCAAAAAGAGAATAAGTGACTACATAATTAAGATAAGACAAGGAAATATACAAAAAAATGAAAGAAAGCGTTCTCAGAAGTGGGAGTATCACTCAAGCTGGCCGGTTGTTGGTACAGAGGATGCTGGTAAGTATTGTGCGAAATGTATCTACGTGGAGAGTCGTACCACAAGGATCCCTAATAGGAATATCTTTTACAGCGAAATCCTTGAAGAATATTGATTTGATGTAGACGATCTAGCAATAATAATTAGGGCAAATAAGACAAACAAAGAAGATTTAACATATGTCATAAATATGATCCAGGAAATGCTGTTAGATGGTACACAAAACACGAATGTTGGTATGAAATGGACCCAGAAGATTGAGGAAACTTGAATTAATTTTACCAAATATTACATAATACACCCAGAAAGAGCTTAAATATAAATATGGGAGTCTACTTAAATAAAATATACTAAGTGACATGAAAATCCGAACACCCAGTTTAAATGATTTTATTTTTATAAAATTGTGTATAAGTACTAACTGAAGCATAATAAGTAAATAAAATATTCAAAATGATTGCATTGCTTTAAAGCCCTTTTACCTTTAATAATGTGTGGATGCACTCCGATGTGTTACGCATCGTCCAACGCGCCTAGGCATGCTTCTGATTAGGTGGTCAATGTCCTCCTGTGGTATCTCATTCCAGGCAACCACCAACTCCTCTCGAAGTTCTTTTAGAGTCTGAGGAGGACGTTGCAAATAGAGCAATCTCCTACCATCATATCCCACACAGGCTCAATTGGGGATAAGTCGGGAGATCTTGGTGGCTAAGGTAACAATGTGACATCATTATGTTGAAAGAAGTCTATTGTAACTCTTGCGATATGTGGTCGGGCATTATCTAGTTGGAAAGTTGGATTTGTCAGGGTGTCAAGATAGGCTAAAAGATGGGGTTCTAAAACTTCTTGGATATAACGCTGCGCGTTCATGTTACCTCTGATGAAGATTAAAGGTGATCTCGAACCATAAGCTATAGCACCCCAAACCATAACTCTAACAATTTGATGAACATGCCTTTCAACAAAAAACCGTGAATTTCTCCTTTCACCACGTCGGCCTCTAACCCTCGCTCGACCATCGTGCGTGCCTAAACAAAATCGAGACTCGTCACTAAAGACAATACTGTTCCATTCCTGATCCTAGAGTAACCGTTCTATGCTCCACTCAAGGCGATTACGCCGGTGTTCTGGAGTTAAAGGAAAGACCCAGTGTGGTCGGTATGAAAACAGGCCAAAACGTCTTATTCGTCGGTAAACACTTCGCATGCCAATCGGGCTTCCGTGTTCTGCAAACCATTCATTTGCAATGGACCTGGTAGTGGAGAAACGGTCCCCTTATGCCAATAATCTTAGGCGGTGATCTTCACGGTCTGTTGTTCTACGGGGCGTCCAGAGGCCCTTGCTCTTTGCGTACGGCCTTCTCGAAGCCATGCCTGACAACACCTAACCACGGTGTCTACACTTATTTGCACTCCAACTGCAATTTCCCGAAAAGAAAATCCCACTTCCCAAAGTCCCACTATACGACCCCTGTTAATATCACTAAGTTGACGAAATCGTACAGGTCTCCGTACCCTAGGCATCGTAACCAATCGTAAAGATTGTCAAGAACCAAAATCCGCAACATTTCGATATTTACTACGGCTACAATATTCATTTTGGGATTGTTAGTGAATTTCAAAAAAGCAATATACCTAAAAACCGGAATCTTTAACTGATAAGGCTAAAAATTTTATCAATTGTTTATTTCAGTAAAATAAATAAATTCACCAAATTTTATTAGAATAAAATAATTTAAACTGGGTTTTCTGTTTTTATGTCACTTAGTATATGACTGTGGAAACATAAAAAGAATCACAATAAAGCAAACAAAGGCATTTTTTAACCTTAAAAATCATTAATTATAAATATTATTAAAGACAAAGAATAAATTGCTCTATAGTCGAAAATTTTTAAAATTTAAGGATTCTGACTTATATATGTTAAATGTTTCTTATGTTTGTTGTTTTTTATATATTTAAGTTGTTCTTCATTTGTTTTTTATGCACAGACTGTGTCTTAAGTACTTTTGGTTTATTACATATAATTTATTACTTTTCTTTTATAAACTATTATTATGGATATACTAAATAAAAAAATAATAAATAATTTTACAGTAATTTGATAATTTTTATTAAAATAATAAACTAGTACATACATGTATTATTACTTATAATAGGAACTGGAGTAACAATAATCAAAGTATTATTTATTCTTACAATTTATAGTTATTTACCAACGTTATCAAAATTTTCATCGCCACACGTCTCGTTCCTAAAACTTGCTTCAATTTTTCTGTTTAAATTTAAATTCAAAACTGCTTTTTTATGGAAAATATTATTCTACCCATTCTCTAGTCGAAATTTAATTCTTTCCAGAGTATATAATTCGATAATATATATAGAAGACTTTCCATATTCAAAAAGCCTCAGTCTCCTCATACAACATTTTCATTTCATTCATTTTTTGTTTTCTCTGTTCTTCTAAAGTGATTACGATAAATACGTCAATTTTTGGCTCGAATGGTATTTTGTTTACATTTTACTTTATCGAAAAGTTTTTAGTTTACTCGAATAACAACAAGATGAGACATACAGTGTGGAAGAGCTAAGTGGAAGAAATTCGATAATAAATAAGTGGGGCAAAGGGGGCTCCTTTAAAAAAATGTAAAAGTAAATGTTGTTTCAATTGCTAAATCATTCTAACTATTTAAATGATCGTCAAAGAAAAAAAGACATGAAATATATTTCCTTTATTTTGTATCATTCTGCATCCAATATTGAAACTACTTTTTCCATGGAGAGTTTTCTAAGTTAAGCATTCTCTTCAATTTAACATCATCTTAGCTTTCCTTCATCCAATGTCGAACATATGCCCCCTTTCTTTTCTCCACATTTCTTGATTTTGGGTTTTTCTTTTGTTTATTTCATCTATCGTCAGGTTGACGCATGGTATGTCCAGCCTATTTCCACTTTTGGATTTGCTACGGGCTTCTTCACATCTTATAAGTTTAGTTTTTTGTCTTATCTGTTCATTTCTAACTCTATCCTTGATTTTTATGTTTTACATTTTCAGTCCATTATTCTTTGTATCTTGATTATTTATTCCACTATATAGGTAGTATATTCCACTAATACAGGAAGAATACACTGGTCAAAAACTATTTTACGTAATCTTAACAGAATCGTTTTATTTGTTAATATTTATTTTTGACGACCAAATGCTATCCAAACCTGCCTAATTCTTTGCTCTATTTCCGCTGTCGAGTAGCTTTCTACCATTTTATTATTTGTACCAGATAAATGTATTTTTCTGTATATTCCAGTGTTAACTTTATATTCTTAAAACTTGTCGTTCTGCAACATTTGTCATAGCTTTCGTTTTGTTGTGATTCATGTTGGAGCTCTGTTAGTATCTGTTAAATTTCGTTGTAGTTGTCGTCTGCATATCTTAAATGATTCAATCTCCGGCCGTTTATGTTGATGCATTTGTCTTCCCAATCTAGCTCCTTGAACAATTCTTCCAAGGCTGCATTAAACAATTTAGGACTCATTGAATCTCCTTGCCTGACTCCGCGTTTTATGGGAATAGGTCTGGTGGTACCTTATGTTTCTACAATCATCTGAGCATGGTTATAAATTGTCTTTATGATTGACGTGTACCTATAGTCGACTCTGCTATTGTTTAGTGCTTTCTTCACTGCCCATACCTCAACGCAATCGAATGCTTTTTTATAGTCCATGAATATGAGGTATAGAGGTAAGTTGTAAGTATTCTGTAACTTTTTCAATTAGTAATAAACCATAAGGTTGACTATCGACCAAGTAGAAAATATGTACGGGGCAAAACCGGGTAGGCCCGCTTTTGCCCCACCCGGTTCTTCCCCGAGTGTACTTCTACAACATATTGAGTCACTGCTTTTTAATTCTAACCTAAATTGCAAAAATTTTCCTACACAAATGCACTACAGAAACAAGGGTTTCAGGCGATAGTTAAAAAATATTTATTAACTTAGTCCTTAGTGGATTGTAGAAAGGGTAAAAAAAATTAAAAATACATCACATACCTGGTAAAACACTTTTCATTCAATAATTCACGATAGTGGCGATGTAGATGCTATCAAATTATTCTACAACTTGTGGACGTGACACGACTATTTTGTAGCGATGGTTCATAGCTGGCGCTACCGATTATGGAATTAAAGTCTGTACCCGGTTTTACCTCACTACCCGGTTTTGCCCCCCGTTCCCCTACGGATGGTAAGGAGGTGGTCGCAGCTACTTAAGTTTTTTCTGAACCCTGTTTGCTTTATTGGTTGACTGAGCTCTAGTTTATTTTCTAGCCTGCATATCTCTAAGTTGTTGCCTTTGTTGAATAATAAAATTGTAGCTCGCTGGTATTTTATTTTGTTTTAGGCATTTGTTCAACAATATATTTAGTGTTTGTATAACCAACTATTTGACAAGATCGGTTAATCACTTCTACTTGTCTCTTGAAAAATAAAAACGGAATTATTTGGGTTCGTGTAGTATGTCCATATTAAATAAATTGTATATTGTTAAAGGAATTCAAAGAATAAATAAATTCGTTTTAATAAGTAAAATAGGTCTCTACCCGGAAGAAATTGTAAATTGTAGTATGTGAGAAGACTTTTTATTAAGTCTTCTTATTTTTTTCTATGTATCCAAACAATGTAGCACCATACCCAATAAATATTTAATGATATGTTTATGGTATACAGCTGCGATATTCATAATTTTGTTCTTCTTCAATTGTCAATTCCAACGAACGTTGGCTCCCAATTCTAAGTCAAAAAAATTTAATAGAATTGCAAGATAATCATTATCTAAGAATTCTCAACCAAGACATCCTTCTTTTTCCGAATTTTGTAGAGTACCATTAAGGTTAAAGTAATTATTTCTGCCCTTTGCCTCTAATAAAATTTTATCAGGGTCATTGACGACTCTTAAGTAAAGTCCTTGGACTCTTGTTGATACAATTAATTCTATCTTTTAAGTATTTTAGATCATCTAGCTTGTACCAGTAGAAACATCTCATCTAGTCCACCCTGTTCATGATGCACTTCTGGCTACGCTATATGTTTTACCAAAAAATGGTACTGGACGATATAGATATTCCTTCAGCATCTTCCTAGTTTAAAACGTCTGCTTTTTCGACCCCTTCAAAACTAGTATACGAGAGTTGCCCTTTATATTTCGGGATCCCCATGTAGATTTACATGCGTTTGAACCAATTGTCGAAGCACTCTGATTGAGGTATCACCAAAACATGCATTTTGAATGCAGGTGTCGAAAAACGTTGACCTCTCAGTTTGTTTTTTACGTACGGGAATAAAAAGAAGTCATTCGGTGCCAAGTCAGGACTATACGGCGGATGACTCATCAAATCGATGTTTTGGATGCAGTTGTTTGAGACGATGTGTGGGAGCTCGCATTGTCGTGGTGAAGAGTGATCCGTCTTCGGCGGTTGGCTTTCCTGATTTCTTGGAAGACAATTGGCAAAAAAATGGTTGTGTACCACTCAGAATTGACTGTTCTGCGTTGTTCTAGTGGTATGGTTGCGACATGTCCAGTTTTTCCGAAAAAGCAGGCGACCATTTGCTTGGAAGTGCTTCGCGCGCGAACAACTTTTGTTGGATTGGGCTTTTCTTGATACACCCATGCAGTCGACTGCTGTTTAATTTTGGGCTCATACGCTTAAATCCACGATTCATTACCTGTCTCGATGTCATAGACGTGTTTCGAAGCACTGCGATAGTATTTTTTGAGCATTTCCTTCGACCAATCGACACGAGCCTTTTTTTGAGCGATTGACAAACTGCGTGAGATCCAACGCGAACAATTTTTTTGGACCGTCAAATATTTATGCAATATTGAATGTATGCTGGTCCCACTAATACCTAAGGTTGTCTCAATCTCACGATAGGTAACATGACGATCTTGCAATATCAGTTCACGCGCAGCATCAATGTTTTTCGGAACAACAACTGATGTTCGAAGACCTGTACGAAATTCGTCTTGGAGTGAACTACGGCCACGATTGAATTCACCATACCAAATTGAATTGAATTAAGTTCATCCATGTACTGTTGCTGATTTAATCCACGTCGAAAATTGTAAAAAATAATTGCACGAAAATGTTTACGATTTAATTCCATTTTTGGGCCGAGATGAATCTTTTAAGTTACTGTAAACAACACAAATAGCGCTCGTATGTCAAAACGTTCTGAGTACGTATAACCTCAAAAATATCTTTACGATAGAGCTGTCAGTCGCCAGATTGCAACACCAGGGTTGCCAAATCCCGAAATATAAAAATCAACCCCCGTATACATACATCCAGTCAATTAGATTTGATCCCAACGCCTTTCAGACAGCAGATATAATTTTTTAAGTTCAGCTTCTATAATTTTGTTTTAGGAAACACGTTTTTATTGAAAAGGCATAGAAAATTGTACTAATTACAGAAGATAGATAGTTTTCGGACCTCTGTCTTAGAGCCGTCCATATATTAGCAATGGTTGGCTACTATGAGATAATGATTTTGATTGGTCTCACCTTCTTTTGCAATAATTTTGTTACATATTAGATAAGAATATGCTGTAGACTGAAAATAGGCGAAAATAAAAAAAAAACACTTTTCGTCCGTGGTACATATTAAATTTTTTGTCGACCAGCTTCATACAAAAATAAATATGGAAATTTAGAAAAAAAATGCTTTTCTATACACGTCGACCGAAATATTTTATTATGTAGTAAAATTTACAATTCGTTATAAAAGTCAGTGAAAATGAATAATATTTAAAGTGTTACATATAAAACACGGTACGCATATAGATATATAACAAAGACATTATTTTCCTACTTAATTTTTCTTTGTATTAAAAGACTCCCGCCCCAAACGATACACTCAAAGACAGCTAAGATAAAATTTTCAGGAAGTTGGAAGTCGTTTACTACTTTTAAAAATATGCAAACCACTAAAAAGTTCTTTTAACGATCCATTGAAAATAATATTAATGTGTTTTTTATTGTGGTAACTACGTGTCATAAAATTTGATAATGATGACGGAAACTTCAAAGAATTTTTAAATTATTGAGGTTAACTTATATTTTATTTATGACAATATGCAGCAATGAAACACAATAAAAGGATGAACGTGCTAGGAGGACACAAACAGTAATAAGGGTCTAATGAAAATCTTGGTACCCATTTTGGGAGTCTTAGATGAAATACGATTATCTTTATTAATTCGAATAACCCAGGATGAATGGAATCTGGTGGAGTGGGTAGTGGATGAAAAATGAAAGAATATATAAATATATTAAAAAAAGTCAGAAAAAGAAATATGAGAGATAAAGTGAATTTCATACCACAACCCGGTGACCTTTGTTAAAGTTAACCATAGTAGGCATTAGTGCAATTTGATTTGTAATATATATGAAGAAATAAGAAGTTGAAGGGCACTATTTGTTAATTGAAATGATTTATAATAAAGAAAAATTAGGTTTATGGTCAAATATTTGCAGTAAAAAATATAAACAATGAAATTTAAATAATAGTTATTTATTGTACAAGGCGATAAAATTGTACTTTATCCTCGGGAGCGCTAATTATGCTCGAGAAGATAATGCAATTTTATCGTCGTGTGCAATACAACATTTTTTCTATAGCAAGACTTAAAGTTTAGGTGAAAAATAGAATTTCAAAGAAAATTGTAATTTTGGGCACAAAGATCGCAAATGTGTTGCCCCATTGCTAGGGATATGAATTACTCTGTCAACAAATGTCAAACAAATGATATGTTTTAGTTTTTGCGGAGAATATTGTTGCGTTTTGTGTACAAAGTGAATAAATACGAAATGGACGCAAAAGAATTGACACAAGAAAAGGAAAACCTGCCATCAGATGCAGATGCGTTGTAAGCAGAAAAATCTAGGATGATGTATGAGAAAGAATACTTTTAAAAAGTGGAAAAGCATCAAGAATATCAATGGCGTGAGTGAAAAAAATACTTCTGGCGTATTTTTCTGAAAAGTTGAAGAAAGCGATGCCATCGTCATTATGGTCGTATTATTTGATGCTGAAGCGTACGTTGTTGGTAAACAACTTGAGGAAACAAAGCTAAAAAGTTCAAAATCCTGGAGTCAGATGACATTATTAAACTTCTGACAGAATCTCCTGATGACGTCTATTTGTTGATGAAGGTTATTGCTATTTTTGTTGTGCATGAAGCGACTAGGTCCGATGAATTGT